>VZSV01000083.1:2187840-2367467 GCA_013398735.1 Nothocercus julius | reverse complement strand
GCCCCAGCTGCCCTGGGCTCCCCTCGAAGGAGAAGCCCCAGCTGCCCTGGGCTCCCCTCGAAGGAGAAGCCCCAGCTGCCCTGGGCTCCCCTCGATGGAGAAGCCCCAGCCGCCCTGGGCTCCCCTCGATGGAGAAGCCCCAGCTGCCCCGGGCTCCCCTGAGCCGGAGTTTCCCCTCAGCTAGCCATAACGTCACCCTCATTTTGTGCAGTTACGCAGCTGCTAATGGCCTCTTACTTGTCAGAGGACAAATAATTTCTGTTTAAGTGGATGAATTGTTTCAAGGCAAATATTTAATTTTCAGCTTCAGGAGTAAAGCTTCGGTAGAATTTGTGTTTCAAGGAAAACATGGGGGGCAGGGGGAAGTTCAGGACTTTCAATGAAGATGCCTTTCTTAGTCATCTCAATTAATCCTGGACAGTTTTTCCCCAAACCCTGTGGAATAAGGTTGAGGGGGGGATGAAGAAAGCATTGTCTTGTAATGACACCCTCTCCTCTAGCCCTGCTGGGAAACATTATAATGACGTTTTCAGATTCCTTACTTCCCAAAATGAAGATGGAATTAATGAGGAAGCTGGAAAACCGCTAATTCTTACCTCACTCCAAAATTACATGTAGCGAGAACATCAGTAAACAGGACAAAATCCACAGCAGCACAACCAGCAGCAGCCAGAGAGCCTACAGTAGGACTTAATGAGGCCCCAAAACCTGCCAATACCTTTGCTTAGAACCTGCCAATACCTTTGCTTTTGTTCTAGAAGAGTCCTCATGGGAGGGAGATTATCTTGATATGATTCCAGAGTACTTCTTAAAAATAAATGACTGTAATTACAGATTCAAGGACTTATTCTTTTTTAACAATATACAAAACCAGACTTGTGAAATATCTGTTATTTGTATTGTCTTTTCCAACATACAGTTGTGAAAAAGTAGTTTCTTTTCTGTGAAAAGATGTTCTGTCAAAGACAATTATATGTCTCTAACTGTGTGTGGATTCCTTATACTGCTGAACAGTGGTGTGACACAAATATAGGATTATTTATGTGTAAAATAAATACCCATGAAGCTTATCTGGCAAAATAATGATATGAAGAGGAAGTATTTAATACACAGTAAAGATCCTCTTGGGCAGCTGTTGATCCTACTTCTGCATAGAGTTTTGTTCCAACTAAAAATCCTTCTCCTCTTCCAGACTATCATTTCTTTCCACTTTCAAATTTTCATGTCAAAATCATCCAGGGCCTTGCTGTGTTACTCAGATCAATAGAGGGAATAAGCATTAACACCGAATGTTTTAAACTCTGTATGGGCCTCTTCCATTCATGGCTGATTTAAAGTGGCATGGGTATTGGTAACAGTGTATGCAAGTATGATATTTTGCTGAGAAGAAATATCAACTCTGTTACCTGTACTATTTAAGTTTCTTTTATAACTGTCATTGATTATTGCCTAGATGCTTAAAATATAAGAATAATTTTCATTTTAAAAATAAATATTTTAAATAACCTCCTTATAATCAAATAGAAAGATGTATCTGAAATCTCTATTATTGCCAATATTATTCATTTTAAAGCATTATGATAGTGTGATTGTGACAGTGTAATGTAGTTTTTAATCTCCATCAAATTTCAGCTTCTGTGTCACACCAGAAATGTTTGAAGTACCTGGCCAGGAGGATTGATCCTAGATCATTTGTAACCTCAGGCAAGAACTTGTGACTTAGCTAAAATGTCCACTTCTGTTAGGAAGATACTGTGGGATGATTAACCTGTATTTGTGGCCTAGCTGCCACAGTCTGAGTCAGTATTTTTTATACACCTTCTGGCTACAAAAGCTCATCTTTGCTGTCAGGGTTTATGCTGCTCAACTCTCTATATTTATAGGTAAGTTCTTTTCAACTGCCATTTAATCCTGTACACTTGGATTTTAATTATGGGCTCTATATATTAAACTGGAATCAGAGTTCTTCTGGTTTTCAAAATTCTTCATAAGCTACCTGAAGAGCACTTACAGTCATACCATAGTCAAGTAAGTACTGGTGAATGGATAAATTGCTGTGTAGTGTTTCACAGATGATGTGTTGATTTAAAACTGGCTATTTTACTTCCTTTGTTTATCATTAATTTGTGATGACTACTTCTGTATTGTGAGATAAGACTTTTTTGTACTCGGTATTTTTAATATTTGTTTTCTAATGGGCAGAAAATGCTTCCTTCTTGGAATGTGGTAACTCATTCCAATAGAGGACAAAACAAAGCAAGTTCAAGGTACTTCAGAAGGGAGGGTCTAGTGTTTCATTAAATATTTCTATTTATGCTATGTATTTCTTGGTTATGTTTTGAATTCAAAGCCAGGATGTGAATCATGTATTGTGTTTACCAGAATTTTTATTTCATTTGGGGATATGACAGTACAGACAGCCCCTAGATACTTAGGATTACAGATGTTTCACCCTTCTGAACTTCAGACTGTAGTCTCCTTCCATCCTTCACTTTGCTTCCTCTTTGATTTTAACGTTTCACACTATTCATCTTTGCCTATTCATTTTTCTTGCTAGAATCTTGAAATATAAAACACAATTACACTGTATTTTCTTATGAATAATTTGTTTGTACTTTCCGAATTATTTTTTGCCAAGAATTAATTATAAAGCTAACCCAATACATTTAACCAAGGAATATTTCCTGAGCCTTATCCTAATCAAAGAATTCACTTTTAACATCATCCTCTAATATGAATTACAATTAGAACATACCCTTCAAGAGAAACAGGGAAAAACATGAATATTTGGGTGAAAAGCCATAAATCTACCTACCTTTTTCTCCTTTTTTGTCAGAAAATCAAGGCTGCTTCATTAGCAAGAATATGCTATGGAATACATTATTATCCTGTTTTTATTCATGGCTTCATCTAGATGCCTGATATACTTAATACCCAGATCCTAGGATATTGTCCTTCCATAAACGAGCTCTCTCTAGTTGCATCTTTGTACATTTTTCAGAACGCAAGTCTGTCCAATACCCCAGCTCATAAAATGTGGTAATCTCAAAATTTTGTTTCATATTAGACAATTTTGTATATTATAAACATGGTGTGGAACACAGGTTAAGATATATTAGACAGGTTCCTTGTTTGCCCAACTAATCATTAAATCAGACCTTACAATGTAAGAATTTTGTTCTGTAAACACTTGCATTATGAGTAATTTTATTAAGTGAATAGCCTTGCTTGTTGTTAGTGGTTCAGTCCCTTTGCTTCAGCGACTTCCTATTCAAATGTTGACTTAACTGTATTTCACTATCTCATAGTGTGCTTTTTTGTTTTTGTTTTGTTTTGTTTTCCAAATAGATACACAGTTTCTCTCTGTCCTGCACCCACCTCCTTTGCACTGAATCACAACTTCCTTGGTAGTTATTTCATGTGGAAAACCTGAAAATGACTTGAATGAAAAGCATCAGGACAAAAAAAAAAAAAAAAAAGTATTAGATTGATCTCATTCTATTCTTAGGCAAAGAAAGCTGTCATCGTTGATGTCCTACATAGGACAACTTCCTCTTATATGAACATTATCTGCAAGATCAGCATGAGCCTTCCCTTTCACTCATCTGAGGGTACTTCAGCGCAAGGATCTATGCAGAGAAAATCCATTCAAAAGTAGGAACAAATTGGCCAGAATAAGCATATATAGAGATGAAGATAAAGTCTGGGTCCTGATCATACGCCTAAGGCCTCATCACACAGTCTAGGACTCTTGAAAGCTCTTCTCTAGCATCTTTCTAGTGCATCTTTCACTGGATGTGAGGAACTAGTGTAAATAATTAATCCAGCCAGCTGCTTAATCCACGCTGGTGCCAGCTCTGCTCTCTTCTCATGATTTTAGAAGAAGAACAGATAATATACACGGCTATTAGAACAAATATCAGAACAAATAGAAATATTAGAACAAATAACAGAAATATTGGAACAAATCTTTGCAGTGATTCTCCAGTACTGGCAGCACTGGAAATGAATGCAGGAGGCAGAGATTTGCTTCTGTTGTGAGTCTCATGGCAAAGCAGATCATGATTGATTGGAAAAAACTCAGCCATGTTGTTCTGCCCATACTAATCAGATAAAATATTTGTTCCCTGGACACCTGTGGTCATCCAGACCTTTATGGTGATGACATAGATTCTGAGATCCAGAGACTCCAAAAGTGCAGCGCCTTTTTAGGGAGCTTGGTAGTATTGCTGACACAAACATACCACAGTTCAGAGTCAGATCCCACAGAATCACAAGATGTACTTAATAATGCTGAGAATTAAGAATGGGTTATTTTAATTTGCCTTCTGATTTTAATCTTTTAGTTCTTGGTTTCAGTGTTCAACACATGAATGAGAAGAATGCAGGGTCAGTTTAGTTTAACACCAGACAAAGATTTCCTAGCAGTGACTCTTTGGCTGGGATTGGTTTATCAGGGAAATGGCGATGGTCCATTTTCTGAGTGTACTGTAGCCTCTCAGAGCAAAGAACCTGCAGTCAGGCTATTGGCAACAATTCCATACTAAACTGTCATACCTGGAGTTTAGTTTATGTTTAATTTGTGTAGTTTTCCATATTCTAGAGGAGTATGTCTTGGGTGATGAAGACAGTTTGTCAGAGAGACAGTGAATAAATTTCCAGGCATATACACACCACACAACTGTGTTTGCAGAAAAATGGCAACATTGGCAATATATTTTGGATGGCTTATGCCTGATACGAGAGCCCAGGAATGCATTTAATGAAAACTCTAGCCATTATTAAGTCAAGACGTTTTCTTTTTTTCTCATTTCCTTTTTAGACTTGAAAATAATGGCAGTTGTTTCCAAGAAGCCAAGAAAATGGATCACATTCTAATTACATTTACAATATGATTATAAATATGTAGTAGCCCTCACTTTATGGAGTTACACTGGAGTAAAATCCCAGTGGGAATGACATAAGAACTACTTTCAAAAGCTCTTTTTCAGCCGCATCCATAAAATTTTCAACACAATGACATATAGGCAGTAGAAGCATGGAATAAAAAGCTGTGAATCCCTCTCCTAAGGTCTTACTACTTGCATAAAAGAGCAAAGACTCTTTTTTTCTTGAAAAGAGTTGAAGTATGAAAATGACAATCCTGGCGAGCATCACTTGCAACAGATCGATTAATGACCTGTTTGCTGTCTTTCTTTATGTCAGTATCATAGCAAAGGTGAGTGTGAAGGTAAACAATGAGCTGTAATACATACAGGAAGATTTTCATAATCATGAGGATTGGTACAGAAAAGACATAGAAGCTTTTGCTTCTGTGCTGCTAGGTTGAGTACTGAAAGCATAATAGACTGATTTGAGGTGAGGGCTGAACTGGGTAAGGAGATAACAAATATGGAGTGGGAAAATAGATATATTTTTGACAGGCAAAATACATCATTTTTATTAGAAGTCCTAAAGAACAGCTGATTTATAGACAAGGAAAAGACCATGTCTACAGTGATCACAGACAATAGATACTAAAAGGGAAAAGACCCATAAATTTCTTTAATTTTATAGTCTAAGTTTAACATCCAGATTTAATGTAATCCTCATGATCATTTCTGTCATGCGTCTGTTGATTTTTTTTTTTTTTTCTGTTAAGAAAACAAGACTGACCTCTGTCTCTGATACTTTGTTGAAAACTTTATGAATTCAGGTTGAGTAGAGTAATCATATCACAGTATATTATGTATCCTTCTCTGTACCATGGCCAGTCTAAAAATAGATCGATCTGTTATGATGTCCCAAGCTTGGGATTTGTACTGCAGCTGTAGAGAGTCAACATCTTACCAGTGGAAGTCCTTGCGGTAATCAAGAAGCAGGTGATTACACTGGAATTTAAACACCTACTTTATAAAGCCATCTGACAAGTAGGGTTACCATTTACAAAGACTTTGTTTGGTTTGGTTTGGTTTGGTTTCAGTCTGAGTCAGACAATACTCAGATTCTGTAATATTTAAAGAGTTCCTGATACCTAGCCACTGCTCAGAAAAATCAACATCTCTGACAGCTTTATTGCTGTCAGCAAAACATTAATTCCTTTGGTCTCACCTTATGTTTAGACAGTCCAGTTTAGAATTCTCTGCAGCTTCTGTGATCAGTAATTTCAGGGGTCAATCACTGGGTTCTGCTAAGAACTTGTAGAAACAGAAAATGTTTATTGAAACCAAAGTGTTTCAAGAGGAAAGGATATTTTGGAATAACTTAGAAGGATTTTCCCAATTACATGTTTTCAAAGTCTACATAGTTTAGTCCAGTGACAAGGAGAGTTATTCAAATTCTTAGCAAGACAGTTAATGAATAAATGAATGTCTAGCCATATTAGATTTGCTCTCCCCATAGGACTATATTGAAATATAAAAATACTGATATATATTTTTATCTTATCAGAAAAATCAGAAAAATTTAGCAGACTACTTAACAGAGTCCTGATACCTCTATATAGAAATTCTGGTAAGTAGTAAGCTGGTTGCATTTTAATCTATATTTTCAATACAGGTTATGATTATAGTAATATGAATAAATTAACTACATCTTTCAGATACTTTAACACAGTTTATAGATTCTTTATAAAGAGATTTTGAAGTTGTTTGTGGGTAGTGACTATCTACAGGTAGAGATTTGAAAAGGAGATCCCTTAGCATAAACAACATCTTGGCAAATGAATCATGTGGCTAAAGGATTTGAAATGAGAAAATGTAAATGCTTTATTGTGTCTGGGCAAAGTTTGGCTCTGCGTTGCTTCAATTAGAAGGACTTAGTATTTTGAACCTTCTTGAGCATGCTGCTCATTTAAGAGTTTTGCAATATTCTATTGCACTTATTTTTTATTAGTAGTTGTGGAAAATCCACTGATGACTCACTGAAAAAAGCTCCACTTTCAACTGTCTGTGAAACACCTTACTCTTCATTTCTTAGGCAAACAGGGCATGGAAGTTCCCTGCTTCAACCGGCTCTCTGTTACACCTTACTCTTCATTCCTTAGCTACACAGGTCATGAAAGTTCTCTGCCCAGGTTGGTTTGCTGTATTCTAATAGCCTAAAAATGCTGTATGAGTTTCAGACTCAGACTTGACTCATGGTTTTATATGACTCAAATAATCCTCAACCAAATTTATCAAATGACAGGAGATTAGTTTCAATTCTCTTAGGTTAAAGAGGGCACAAGAATAATTAATCCTGTACAATTATGCATCAGTTTTGGCAACCTGATTATTCGGTTTAGGTTCCCAGAAATTTTATATGTGTCATTGGCATGATGCTCTCTGACACCTCTAAATTTCATAATGAAAAAACAAGGGACAGTCCTTTTATAAGTAACGTTTGCAGACATTTTTGGCCAGTCAATTTGTTGATATTTTTTTCTTTTTGAATTGATGTGCTAAAACTATGAATGAAGACAGTGATTAGTGACATAGAATTTAAAGAGAGAAAGTTAAGCATGATATAGGGATTTTGGTTTGCCATATTGGATGTATGGTTGGAGCAGGGATACCAATACTGTGTGATTACGCAGTAATGGGACTGGGAGTTCATTTACAGGGGTACTCTTTTTCAGGTTTATTGTCTGAAAAATTAATCTGAAAACTTCACTTGAGCATTTTGCACTAGAAATGTTGAAAGATATTTGCACTTTCAAATCTGTGATTGTCTTTAATGAGTTTGCTGTTATTGTTTGGGGTGTAAATTAATAGTGATGATTTCACGGATATTTTTAGGTTCTTCCTTTAAAAGACATCAATACATTTTCAGTATCACAGATGAGAAGACAGATTTGAAGTACTTAACAAATCACCAGAAATTAATGCATCCAAAATGACAGACAACTTTTAAATTTGGGTTTAGTCTTTCTCAATTTTACTAGGTACTCTGTAGGAAAAACTGCTTAGTTAGGTAACATACATAAGTGAAGATTAATTAACTAATGTTTGTGAAACTTTTCAAAACTGTGTCATTAATTTTGAGAATTTCAGTTACTGATTAATTATGTGAATTCTGAGAAAACTCAGAGTTCAATAATATTTTTGACAAATTTTGTTTTGCCACTGAAAAAAAGGCAGTTTCCATGCACCTGAGCCTATTAACAAATCTGAATTTGTCTTAAAGAACATAGTGCAAACTCGATCCACAAAAATCAGCAAAATAAGAACAGTGCACTGTATGCTCTTCCTCAGCAGCCCAAATCTTAGGCTAGTAGTTTTTTTCTGAAAAACCTTCCAGTGACCTACTGGATGAAAAACATTCATTTTTTAAAGAGTCCCAGAATCACAGAATAATTCAGACTGGTAGAGATCTCCAGTGGTCACATAGGCACTGCCCACTGCCCAAAGCAAATTTCCTTAGATCATGTTGCTCAGCAACCTGTCCAGCTGAGTCTTCAACACCTCCAAGGATGGAGATCCCAAAACTCCTCTGGGCACCCTGGCCCAGTGTTTCGGTCGACACTTATGACAAAGATAAGTTTCCTAATGTTTGATCTGAATTTCCTGTATTACAGTATACGTCCATTGCCTTTCAACCTGTCTGTGTGCGCCTCTGAGAAAAGTCTAGCTCTGCCTTCTCTGCCTTCTCCGAGCGTGTAACTGCCTTCTCTTCTCCAGGCTGAACAAGCCCAGCTCTCTCAGCCTCTCTTCTGTGTCCTGTGCTCCAGCCCCTCAATCATCTTGGTGGCCTCAGTTGGACTCACTCCAATACAAACGTGTCTTTTGTGGCCTGGGGAGCCCAAAACTGGACACAGCACAAATCGTGGTACTTGGTCTCACAAGCACCAAAGAGAGGGGAAAGATCACTCCCCTGGACCTGCTAGCCACACTCTTAAAGATCTTTGGTTCAAAACTGATTTTGTTTAGACCATTGATCTCTTTAACAGTACATAAAAGGGAAAATATTTTTCCATTTTATTTCTTTGATAAGAAAGACCAACCCCAGAGACTTTAGTTCAGATCAAATCATTATTTTTCTTTAATTTTCTTGTTCCCACTTAACCAAAAAAACAGTTATTTGTACAGCTTTTGCAAAAAAACACACACTTATCTGACAGACAGCAATCACATATCCTATAATTTAAGTTGCTTACAGTTTATTTTGCCACATATTTTTGTAATGTCAACTTTGAGTGGGAAATTGATCTTTTCTTCCTGTTATTTTTTTCCTGTAAATGATAATGAAGTAGGGCTGCTGAAATGACACAATAAAGTAAAACAATCCTTGTGTTTTGATAATATTAGAGGACAGTATGCAATCCCAAAGGATTTTTTTTTCTTTGTTACCACTGTGACAGCAGTAGCAAAAATATATGATCATGTAATATCTGTTTGTGTGAGTCAGTTAACTTTCTGTCCTTTGGATTTGAAAGGTAAGCATCCTATTGTGTAAAACAAGAGGAAGAATAAAAACAATTTGGAAGAATAAATCTTCACTACAATCATGAAAGCGACTTCTTGATGGTGTAAATTAGACTGCAGCGAACTCTATGTTGCCAGGGCCAGACCACTAGTGTTACCTGCCCTAGTCTGCTGAAATCTGGTTTGTCTTTCTTTACACTGCGCCGCAGCCAATGCTGTCACTGCAGCGTAATAAGAAAAGCAGAACTGGAAGGCTCTGCCTCTCTCTGCCCTGTAGTAACGGAGGACTTGTTGGGTAAAACAGCCAGGTGACCATAGTGAGAGCTGCTTATGCCTCGTGCTATGGAGAATGACACAGCCCCATGGTGTCTGCCTCCTGGCGCCTGCTGGTCCAGTGGGTATTCCATGTATCCCCAGGTTGAACGCTGACGATAAGCTTGAATCAGTGCGCATGACACACCAATAATGCACCCTGGAGATTTTTAATAGCACTAAAAGTCGATGGGTATCACACTATCCCTTCCTTGTCTGTATTTACCCAGATTTAAAGTACAAGTAGTAATGAGAGATTTAAACTACTTGCATATAACCTGGATTATTTGTTTGATCAAGAAAAGATGTAGATACAAAATTTAGAAATGAAAATCTCTGAAACTGATGGGCCTTGTAGGTATTTATATGTTGTATGGAGAAATGGAAACAAATAAGTAAAACTGAATAAAAACTGAAAAAAAAAAAAACCTGTTCTTGATAGTTCAATGAATTAGGTACTGCAGGAGTTATGACTTACTTAAAACTATATTAATCATTTCTCACACAAACAAAAGTAGGAGTAACTGATTCTACCCTTTAGTAGAGTGAAAAGGGCATTCATCTGGCATGGCAGTGAACCTAGATTCAATTCCTAACTTTGCTGGTTGTGTGGATTTGAAATTGTGTCTCTCAAACAAATTCCCTAATAATCAGAGTTTGATATCTTGTGCTCTGAGGTCCTCTTCAGTCAGAAGGGCTTCAGTTTCTGGAAAAATGAATGGATTTTATTACACAGAAAAAAACTCTTATCCAAGTGCAAGTCAGAGGTTGATACATATAATGTTACTTGTCAAGAACTGGTCAAAAATGTGTTTTATTCAGAATTATTTTGTTAGATTTGAATAATTATTTGCATAAAAGAAAGCCTCACAGAAAACAATGTTCTGTACATCCGTAAAAATAAACATTTTGCTAAGGTTTTGAAACAAAGCTAAAAGATATTGCTGCACTGTTCTTTCTTCCTCCAGGACTAAAGCAAAACTTTTTTTTTTTTTTTTTCCTAATCAGTTATCTAAGCTTGGAATTTTAATAGTCTTGTTTTTTAACTCCATAATAATGGAATCATTTTGCAGAGTCAGATCTTTCCATATCAGCTTAAAACATGTTTAATAAGTTATTTTGCAGTGGAAAGGAATAAGCAAATAGATAAGCTGAATGCACGAGCGCTGTGAAATTTCCAGTAAATATTTGTCAGGAGTTGCTTTCATTCAGGAATTACAATGTTATATGCCAAGGGAGACGGAGAACATGTGATGTCAGTGTTTGAATTATTTGAATTATTCTGTCCAAGTATGGCCATATATTTTCTAACTTATTCGTATAATAAATTACCCTTCAGATCTAAGCAATGTAAAAGTGGTCTAAACAATCTGGAGGTCACCGAAGCTCTAGGATGGTGTGACTTGAAATCTTCCCTTTGTCTGACCATCCTGTGGTTCTAGAATCATAGAATCATTATGGTTGGAAAAGACCTTCAAGATCAAGTCCAACCGTAAACCCATCGCCACCATGGCTGCTAAACCATGTCCCTTGCTGACATGTGCTAAACCGTGTCCCTTCATGTGAGGGACTAAGTTTTTGAATTGAAACTACAGAAACCTTTATACTGTATTTTTTGAAATAGAAAAAAGAGGATGTTTATTTCCGTGTAACCCACCTTTATAGTTGAAAACTTGCACTCAGCTAGGTAGCAGTAGGAAATTTTAAAATTCATTTTCAGTAATCTCTTACCAGTAACTCAAACCTTATATTTAAGCTTACCACTTGCTTGTAGCACTTCCTATAAAACTGTATGCATCAGAGATCTAGTTTTCCCCTCTTCTTTTGCAATTGAGTTGAGAATTTTTTTTTTTTTTTTTTTTCTTAAAAAGAGCCCAGCTGTATAAACAAAATGAATGTGGTGGCAAGCAAAAGCCAGGACTTTAAAAATCATACTTCTTTTCCTAAGTGTTAGAAAGTGTATGTTTTTTATTCTTTAAAGTGCTTACAAATCAAAAATGTGCACTTCAGGGCTCTTTCATTCAAGCATTTCTGTGCACAAAACACACAAGGGTTTGTGATGCCATCTCTTTTTGGTACCTTGAATGCATTTTATTTTTATTCATTTGACATTATCCAGAATTATTTGTGTCTTAATGCATGTGTGTGAGGCTTTGAATCTGTAAAGAAGTCTAGAGTGGGCACCCAGGTGGATATTCCAGTGGACATTGCTGTAGAAGAAGAAAAGGCATCAGGAACATGACTTAATTAGGCTGTACTTGTAATCATTCACACCTGGAAAGTGTCTGGTAACAGCTCATCTGTTGTAGGTTACTATTTTGTGAGCAGCAGTCACAATTCTCATATTCTTCAATGGCACCTCAGAAAGGATTGCTCTCACCTCCTCGAAATCCACCTAATCACTGCAAAATCCACTTTGCACTGCAGTTCTTACAGCACCTAGGATGAGAAAAGTCATGGGATTAAATATTTGAGGCAGAACTGATATGAAATACTTGGATTTGTTTGTGCTAGTAGTTGTTCTGATTTGTTGTTATTTAAGAGGTATGGAAGGCATAATGTTCTTAAATGGTGATCATGTGAAATCTGACTCAGAAATTACAAAGAATCCTAATTACTACTAATAAATGTGATAGTATACATTAGAGAAAAGGACTTACGGACAATGGAAAAGGATCTGTGTGTTTCTGCCAGGCCGCTTGCTCTAATTTTTCTCAAACAAAAAATACTCTGAAACAGAAGGGAACTTGAAGTTCAAATTCCAGTTAGGCATTTAGCATGCCGAAATATCTGTTTTGTCCAGGCAATTTATTTAAACCCAAAAGCTGTACAAAATTTTTGAATTAAATAATGAATTGCTATATAAATAGTAAACCGATAATATTTGTTTCTTCCTAATGATAATTTTTATTACACCTGCACTGAATTATGTCTTTCTATGAACAACGGCTCTCCATTCATAGTGAAGGTTGTTTTAAGATTTAAGAATAAACATGGTATAGACTATTACTTAAATTGCAAATTTACAGACAGAGAAAATATTTTGCCGTGAAGGAAGAAATAGAATAACAGCCTTTTAAAGACATATGTTGACATAGGTTGACATGAGAAATAAAATGCGTCAAGGCATACCAGGATCTAATCATGAATGCCAAAGAGTCACAGTGCTACTGAGGTAGTCTTTAAATAGATTTTTTTTTATTGATTTTTTTTTTTAAATGTAAACATTAGATTTTAAAAACTAGAAATATAAGGTGTTGGATATCTCAAAAGCAAATATATATATATGTATATATATATAAAAACTTATTTACTTTGAAGAGGATTCCTGTTTTCTTTTTTTTTTTTTTTTCCTCCCTAACTGGCAATAGGAGTCTATATTGTAATTAAGAGGGTTCATGTTTAGTGATATGTCACCAGGTGTGCAAAAACTGTCATTAAAACAAATGCCAGTTAATAACTGATAGTTCACACCACACATTTATCCTGAAGCAGAAAAGCTGGGTAGCTTCCCTACTAGGGTTAGACCAGGGCTCCTGGTCTCCCAGGGCTTGTGGGGAGTGTTCAAGGTGCTCTGGACCCCATGGGAGGCAGTGGCTGCTGCCTCGCATGGAGCAGCCAGTTGGGGAGCACTCACTTCTTTGGGGCAAGTTTTCTGCATTCCCCGGGTCTTGTCCTCGTTATGAGCTGTTTAGACAGAGGAAATTCAGATTTCCTCATCTCTTTGAGGCAACGTCTCTCTCAGAGTTTTGCTGTCCACCTTAGTTGGGATCACTCTTCCTACACGAGTCACTAGTCACTACAGTCAGCGGACTCAATACAGCACCAGTGTGTGTTTTTAAACCCTCTGGGGCTCCATTTACTCAGCTCCTCTGTTCCCTTTCCCAGAGGAAGCTGATCTAAATGCAGTGGCATAGCCCTAGGCACCAGACACGTTCCAGTATGAAATATAACTTGCAGTAAAAAAGATTTACAAATCAACCCATTATCTTTTGTTTATTTTTGTTAAGTGAAGTGTCTGCTCTCTTGGTGCCACAGAGCATTTACTACATTCGCTATGCAATGCTATTTTGAGCACCAAACACAGAACGTAAATAAAAACATGACACCTCTCAATTATTTGTGGTAGTGAAATGGACGTTGAAAACATGTGGTTGGCAAGATTCTTGTTTTCAAAATAATTAGCACTTAAATGCTGGTTTGGGGCACTGCATTTCTTCTCCCATCTTCCTTCGTTGGTTTCTTCTTCGGGGAAAAAGCAAGATTATTCCAGCTTGATGTGCCTGTGAAAATTACCATCAATCCAGCTGACTTTACCCACTTCCACAAGATGCCATAATTGCAGAAATTTTGCAGTGCTTGTTGAAATTTTACTATTCAGCAGTTTTGTGGGTTTGCATGCTCACGAATGTAACATTTCATGTTTGCTTGTTTGCACTGGGGTCAGCTTCAGGTCCATGAACCTCTGCTGACTGCTTCACAACTTTTAACCCCTATCTAAAACTCATACAGCTGCAGCACTTGAGCCTGTACAACAGATTTCTTATTGACTGGCAGGCTTTGAAATTGTCCCCAATCATTGCCAACTTAAAAACTTCACTTTTTAGAAAAGTTTTTTGAAGATTCAGAGTATTAAGGCAAGAGAGAACAACTTCAGAGATTCACTTCAGAGCTTCATACTTAATTCTCAGCTCTATCAAAGGCTTTTTGTCTCCCTCAAAAGAAAAAAAAATTCCTGTACTACCTTAGTGAAACTCTTTCTTCTGAAAGTGGGGGGGATTATACTGATTTTCACCCTTGCTTTATTTGCTTGCTTTTTTATGCAGGGCTTCACCAGTGTCTCTTCAATTTGTGTTTAGTAGAAAAAAAGTCCATGCCTCAATATGAGTTTCTAGCCTCTAGTGTAATATAAATAGAAATAGTAGTAAAATCTGTAAGAAAACATATTGGATTGTGTATATTTGCATGGCCAAGGCTCCCAAAGGAATCACTTGAATGTGCAGAGAACACAAGATTCAGCCACAGTCCACTCTTGAATGGGTCCTTACACGAAGTCTTTTAGAAAATAATTACAGACCCTTTTCCTTTCTTTTCTTTGAATGTTTTTCTACAGAATCTGTTCAAAACACTGGGCTGTCTTTTCACCTGTTTATTTGTTTTGCTGCCTTTGTACATACCTCTTCTCACACAAATCTAATTAGTTGTTTGGAGAAAAGCTGTCCCCCATGTGATTTTACCCTATAATTACATTGTTCAGTTATTCAAATATCCCATATTGTGGATGATTTGACTTAAGCTATAATTAGGAGGTAGCAAGGGTATGTCTCTAATAACAGTCCTGCAACCATTAGGAAAAATTTTGGATAATTCTGTTGTAAATATTGATGGATAGATCACATTTTTGCTGGAACAATTGGTTAGAAAATACAATTCTTTTACTTCTAGAGTGAAGATGCCAACACCAAAGCTGCAAAAAGTCGTGGTGTTAAGTCCTGAACAATAAAAATCACTTCTAGCTAAACCTGGAACATTGCAGTGATATACAATGTTGGTATACAATTATTTTTCATTTAGGCACAAGAAAGCTAATTTCAAAGAATTTGGATTCACAGGAATTTTTATTGTGGAGCTTTATTCATTTTTACAGATTTCTGAGACATATCTGCTGCTGTTCTGCAGAGCAATGAAACTGATAGCTTCACAGTAACATAGGAGACGAGATCTCAGAAAAGTGTTTCTTACAACAACTAAACCCATCAGGAAGTAGAACCACTGTTTCTTAGCTCCATACAAAGCAAGCAAGATTCACTGTAATTGCTCCTTACCACATGGCCTAATTCCTAATATTAATGAAAGCAAAGCTGCAAATGTCCATAAGGAAATCTTGGAAGGAAAGGAATGAGATGTTTGCCTAATTACTGGTGTTGCACTGGTAAGAATGGCTGCATCTTCATTGGCAAGTAGCGCAGTGTAGCAGAAAAATCAGCAGTACAGATGCAGTGTTCTTCCCACATATTCCAGGGCACAGTGCTTTTTAAGAAGAGAGAATAAATGACAACGCTTAAGACACCTTTGCCGAATGAATAAAGAAAGTACCAGAGCTGGCAGTGTAGGGGAGAATTTCCAGATGTCTTAACAGATGTTGTCTACCCCTAACTGGTATAACTATAATTAGTACTGGCTGAGACGGACAGTGAGGTAGAAATAGCCTGAATGCCAAAGTCCTCCCGGTTTTATTTGCTGTATGTCATCGTAAGCTATAAGGCTGGTATTGTTCAAGTAACAAATTGAGCTTTTGCTCATTCAACTTCACTGATTCTTGTCTGCTTCCTGTTTTGTCAACAAGGTGATGTTCACCACGGTGTGTATCAGAAAGCCAGATGAGGTTTCTCCATACGGGAACAGTGTCCACAAAAGAGGAAGGTTGATTCAGCTGAAATAGCACCTCTCCTTGGCATCCACACTGGTAGGTACATGTTTCAGTACAAAACATAGCAGAAGCTGAGATTGGAGTAACCTTGGGAAGACAGAAACCAACTTTGAGCCTTAACCTGCAATAATACCCCTGCCCGTCATAATAGTGGGTTTATGGCATTTTCTACCTTGTAAATCAAAATCACATTTCTAGCATTCAGTGCACATAGATTCGTTATCTATCTATGCCTGTTAGAGTGCCCCTCTCATACTAGTAGCTGTCTCATCGATCTGTGCCTGAGCTCCCACCATAAAGTAACTTAAATTACTACTTTTAAAGGAAGACAAATTCTATCAGCTGTCCACTTTACATGACCTGGTTTACTAATAATCAAAGATACTTTAAAAATGGAATATATTCAAAACTACCTACAGATTATTAATGCTTCCAGTTTTAGGTACATCTCAAGCCGTAATTTATTCTGAAGTGCAGATAGGAAGTCCGTATGAGAGTCCTGGAAGTAAAATTTGTGTTAAAGCTTTTGAATTCTATTTCTTTACAGAAACAACAAAATATGTATTCCATTATCATAGAATCATAGAATGCTTAAGGTTGGAAGGGACCTCTAGAGATCATCTAGTCCAACCCCCCTGCACACGCAGGGTCACCTACAGCATGTGGCTCAGGACTGCGTCCAAGCGGGTTTGGAAGATCTCCAGAGAAGGAGACTTATACTCCATAATGTTATTTCTTACCAGCCAGAAAATATTTATTAATGACTTAAGTATTTTTGAACTATTATTACTGCAAAAGATTGTGATTGAACTAGTGTAACTATTGAAAAATTGTATTATTTTACTTTAAAAAATCATAAATCTTGTTACATACTTTTGTTACCTGTCAAAATGTTAGAAAAACAATTGTTCTAGCAGAGGAGAAAAGAAATAAGCCCGTGTAAGTTACAGCAAAATAATCAAAATAGTACTTTGTTTCTATCCATTTCTTACCACAACCTATATAAATATTCCATGACCATGTTTATATGAAGATACTGTTTCAGAACACTCTGTGGGACGACAGATGCCCAAACCACATTGTGGAGGGAAACAAGAAGTAGCCGTCTAAGCATGTTTACTTTCAGTGACAAAGAAGTTTTAACTTGTCCCTAAGTGATGACTCACCGACTTAGGACTATAAAAGTAAAGGTAACTGCTCTCTAAAGCACCAGAACTCAGAAATCCAACATGATGCAATCAAGGCTCTCAGCTGTTCTCTTTTTCTTGTTGGGTTTGTCATTTTGTCTGTCAATCCCTATTCCACTTGAAGATAGCCATGAATTCACAGAGGAAGATCTTCAGTTTGCAGAGGTACAGTATATAATTAATTTGCATGTTTTATAGTAAATTTTGTAGTTACAACTGTTACTTGGAAACTAAGGCTATTGCTTCTTTTTCCCCTCTTAGCGCTATCTAAGGACTCACTATGATCTCCGTCCTAATCCTGCTGGTGTAATGAGAAAGAGTGCCAACACAGTGGCATCTAAACTTCGAGAAATGCAAGCTTTTTTTGGCCTCAAGGTGACTGGAAAATTAGATGAAGAAACATATGAGCTGATGCAGCAACCAAGATGTGGTGTTCCCGATGTGGGGGAATATAACTTTTTCCCTAGAAAACTCAAGTGGTCAAAAAGTAATTTGACATACAGGTAAATGCATGGCATTTTGAGTATTATTACTATTTCTTCTATCTATTTACCTTGTCCAGTAGAGAGCACAGTATGTGAAGTTGATAGGAGAAGGGCACTTTCAAGTTTGACAGGATTCATGCCGGTGTTTAAAATCTTTATGCTACTAATCCAAAGTTTAAGAAAATAAATTCATATTTTTCCATTGCAGTTTGTCTATTTAGGAAAGCTGGTATGCTGGCATAGCATGCTACTTAGTCCCACTTTGGCCTACCTATGGAATGGACATTGATTACATCTATTGTGCAAAATGACATACGAGTTGGGATGGAGCTCCTGCACCTCACCACTGATCCTCACACCACTTAACCTTAGGTGGCTCCGTGGTTTTGTGCTGGATGTGTTTTGATGAGGTCTGCCTCACATCTGCTGTAGATGGGGTTATCCCAAAGCAGCATAGGGGCAAAGCAGTCTATGCAACATGGCTGTGAGACCAGGGACCGGCCCTTGTGCCCCTTTTGTTTGGCAGTACGGCGCCAGGCCCTGGCGTCCCTGTGGCAGGGCACTCAGCACGGTGCTGAGCTCCAGCCCACTCAGGCCCTTGTGGTACTGACCAAGGGGGTGGAAATTATCATACCTCAGATCTGACCTTGGTCACCCTAATTCCCTTGGCAGATGGTGAAAAGACAAAAGTTTTCTAGGGAGCAACCAGACTGACATTTTAGATACTTCTTTAGGATGAACATGTCCTGGATGTATCTCTTTCTCTCCACTGACTGAAATGGGTCCAGGTGACTACTTCCCATGTAGGTGCCATTTAGGTAGGTCACACAAATCCCCACACTGTATCCTCAAGCAGTTAGCACTAGGAAGCTGTGATGCTGAAAGACCACATGCTAGCTCCTTCTCCCTAAATACCTAAGATAATTGACAGAGGACTGGACCATTTCTTATCCGAGTTTCTTTAGCAAAATACATATATGAACTCACTAAACTCCTTCTGACATATCATTTCACTAACAGGTAATAAATATTGCTTTTATACCAGTGATTCCATGCCCACAAAAAGCTTTTTGTTTCATGTTTTGCCTGTCCAGGTGATTAGGGTCACGTGGCTTTCCCAACTTTCTAAATTACTGGTATATTTTGACTTAATACAGAATACATCAGTATTCTATATCCTCTGGTGAATATAAAGTCTACAAAAAAAAAAGCTACTGGTTCATTTTGGATGTCTTTGGGTGATTTTGATTAAAATGGAAATGGACATTTTTTCTTTGGGATTGCTATATGCAGCAACCCAGGTCTCTGTTTTCAGATAAGAATGTAAGGAGGAAACAAGCAACAACTTGCTAATTAGGTGCAGAATCTCCTAAAAGCATATTACAAAATGTATTACAAATCAACACAATTTAACTGGAGATATTAATTTGTTTGATAGAATTATGAATTACACTCCAGACCTGAGTCGTGCTGAAGTAGACAGAGCTTTCAGAAAAGCATTCAAAGTTTGGTCTGATGTGACACCGCTTAACTTTACTAGAATAAGGAGTGGAACAGCTGATATCATGATCTCCTTTGGGACTAAAGGTAACAAACTTTTCTTTTTATATTATGGTTATATCATTATTAGTTTAAAAAGATAAGATATCATTGATTTCATTGTTTTGATTGCTGTTTTATAGAACATGGTGACTTTTACCCCTTTGATGGACCTTCTGGCTTGCTGGCTCATGCTTTCCCTCCTGGTCCAGACTATGGAGGAGATGCCCATTTTGATGATGATGAAACTTGGTCAGATGATTCCAAAGGTAAAATAAGTTCAAGAATTTGTTTGAAATGGTATTAGAGGGACAATTTCCACCTGTTTGATTTTTAGGAACAAAAATTTTTTTTTGCCTGTTTACTTTTCATAAATCATTATGTTCACTGTCTATTTTTAGGAGGCTGGTCATCCCCAGTCATAAACAGGAGTGTAACACCTCCCTAGCATAAATTTTAAGACAGTAAACTTCCTAAGTAGAGGTGCTTAAAAAGTCTTGGCAAACAAGGCAAATTGGGAGCATGGCCTGGCATTTCAGTTAGCTCAGGGACATTTAGTTCTGATAGTATTGGTGGGAATGGATTTACTGAAGACAATAGAAAATGCATATATTTATTTCAACTTCAAATCAGATTCTAATCCAGTATGAAAATTCTTCACCCTACCCATTCAAAAGAAAAAAGTTTTAATAGAACAAAACACTCTTTTCAGTACTATGGCCTTTCACCCTCCAGGCAATACTGATGCAGTGCTGAAAACATTATGGGCTATTCCCTGGACGTACATTCCCAACAAAACTTCTCATGATTTGAGTGGGACTAAAACTTCATTCTAGAGCTTTCCAGTGTTTTTAAGAAATTTAAGCGACTCTGCAGCTGGCTAGAGAAGGACATTGTCAAATAAGACTTATTTTGAACACCAGCTATGAGATACAGAATTGATTGGGCATTTATTGAATCAAAACTCACATTAGCTTGAAATAAAACAATAATTATGCATTATTTTTCCATTTGTCTTCTTTATTGTCCCACAAGTTAAGGCAGAATGTTAGGATTTGTTGATTAGTCCAAGGCCACTTCATTGACAGATGGAAATATACATTCACTTTTACTATGATCTCTTGTCTTGTAGGGTATAACCTGTTTCTTGTTGCTGCCCATGAATTTGGTCATTCACTTGGGCTTGAACACTCCAGAGACCCTGGAGCTCTGATGTTTCCTATTTATACATATACTGGAAAAACTGGTTTTGTTCTTCCTGATGATGATGTGCAAGGTATCCAAGAACTCTATGGTAAGTCTGTATAATATACAATATATGCTTCTTGTGTTATTATAACCTGCTGCAGATGCACCACACAGTTGTCAAAGAGCTGCAGATGTTCAATAGAAACAATAACGACTGATCAAGATCAAATCACTGGATTCCTGGCAACCAGCTTTTAGGAACAGAAGATGCTTAGATTTTTTAGTTCAGAGAGAAAAACAGGAAGCAGCTTTGCAGAACGCAGCTGATAGCTGTGCGGTCTCCTTCAGGAGGGTGGGGTTGGGAAGAGATGTGATGTTTTTTGAGCTGTTTCAAAAGAGAAGGTAAAACAGAGTCTAATGGGGGAGACAGAAATACTCAGGTTTCAATGTTTTGTCCTGGAAAGAAGAAAATTTGTCAGAACTTAGGATACAGGAAGCTGGTCCATTTAATATCTTTGTAGCACAGCTCAACCACAAAGTTCAAGAACATGTTTGGGCTATAGGGAAGACAGTATGTGAGAATTAACTTTTTCCAGTCCAAATGACTTGCTCATTATGCTTGTATTCATCCTGGTGCTTGGAAATTCTTCTGTAAGGTTTTAAACCTAAATCATAGTATGCGGTTGCAGGTGCTGGAGATAGAGATCCAAACCCGAAACATCCAAAAACACCAGAGAAATGTGATGCAGAATTATCTCTTGATGCAATAACAGAACTTCGTGGAGAAATGTTGATCTTCAAAGATAGGTAAAAAGACTGACAAGGGATAGTGTGTATGTGGAATATGCTGGGTTTGTACACTGCCTGAGTCAGGTAAATGAAAGAAGTACCTGTCCAGAAAATACTGCATAAATTTCAAACATGAAGAAACATAATTTCACTTTTTTACTCATGATCTTTATAGTTATAAATAAAATAGATCGTAAATTGATATGGATTTAAGATGCCTCTAAGACACTGAACTATATCTTTTTAGGCAGGATTTATAATACAATTACAAACTTGACTGCCCTGTAACATGAAGTGAAGCTGATGTGGCTGAATACTCTAACCCCATCTGTACACATTTTTTATCTCACAGGGCTTTCTTCAATGCACAGAACTCTACTAACATTTCTTTGAAAGAAATTGTACTTCATTCAGAAGCTTCAAAAGGCAGTAGTATTTCTCTTCTCAGTCTAATGAACAAAAAAAGATTCAAATTTGTCTTTTAGGATCATTGTAGTGTTAGTGACAGAAGTAGTCTGCATTTTAGTGACCAGAAAGAAGGAACAAGCCTATTAGTGGTGCTCTGTATGGATAACATTGTCTGTTAGGAAAAAAGGGTCATTCACCTTCAACTAATCCTTAATATAACACATCAGATATATTGCCATCTTGTAATGTGATAAGAAACATGCAATATGTTTTTTTCTCCTAAACTAGGTTTTTTTGGCGATTGCACCCTCAGATGGTTGATGCAGAACTGGTGTTACTTAAATCATTTTGGCCAGAGCTTCCAAACAAAATTGATGCAGCTTATGAAAACCCCATCAAAGATCTTGTGTTCATGTTTAAGGGTAAGTCTTATTTTCTTTTTGACAGAAAAAACAGGTATTTAGTCATGTTCACTTAGCAATGGAAAGGTATTCAATAGAATAACATAAAATCCTTCCTTTCCTGTTCAAAAAAAATTATTTTGGTTTCACCTCATGCAAAGCTAAAAAGTTTCAATGGAATAGGAGGTATACAATTAAGCTCAGTTGTCTAGGATCACAGATAGCATAAATTATTTAATACCAGGTAAGATTACGGCTTTAGAATCTGCTAGCTGTATAAAAGTAAGTATTATGGCACCTCACAAAAGGTAAGCTCTTACAAAATACTAACGTACACGTCATTCTTATTTTCAGGAAAGAAAGTCTGGGCTATGAACGGTTATGATATCATTGAAGGCTTTCCTAAAAAGATATATGAAATGGGGTTCCCAAAAGAAATGAAAAGAATAGATGCAGCTGTCCACATCAAAGATACTGGCAAGACTCTCTTTTTTACTGGAAATAAGTTCTGGAGGTAAGATGGAAACAGACTGGTGCTTATTTTTAATTTATGTTGTTGTAACCTGTCCAGAAGTGCCAAAAGATGGGCAGACTGTTTCAAATTAGGCACTTTGTAGTGGGTCACACTTTGACAGTGTATAAATTTCTGGGATGCTACACTTCTGCAGAATATGCTATAAAGACAAGTTTAGCAAGCCTTTTTTTAAATACAAGTGTGACAGAAAGGAAACAAATTGCTCCATTTCAGGAGAGTTTATACAATAGACATGTATCCCAGAAAGAAGTCCCTCCTTGCTTCCCTCAGTTGGTTGTGTGACACAGATGGCTTATCAGTGCTGATCCATGAGACCAAAACATTCACACTACCCTATATTGGCTGCTATTTTTTCTGGCCATGAGTGTGACTGATAGCCAGGTCACTGATACATCATTATGAAAGATGCTCCGGTCCCTTCCCAGGACTTCTGTGCTAAACACACTTCGGGTAGGTGTGTAGCACCAATAGGTCCAGGTAAAATCATCTCCATATAAGACATAGTTTACAGATCAGTTTTGAAAACTTACCTTTATTTGTTTCATGTTTACTGAGATTGTGTTTTTTGTGTAAGGGTTCCCTGACATAAGATACCTAACGCCTGCCACCTACTCCTGACATTGAGTAACTTCAAGCAGAGCATACAAAGGGCAGAGACTGAAAGCACGAGGCTGTTAAATCCTCTCAATTTACATTTTCTTTTTTATATCTAATGTAGTTATGATGAAGAGAAAGAGGTTATGGAAGCAGGCTACCCCAGACTGATAGAGGAAGAATTCCCAGGAATTGGTGACAGAGTGGATGCAGTCTATCAAAGAAACGGTATATAATCTGATAATGATTAACTATGCCTGAAATTTGAGATTCATGTTCTGTGGGACATTCTGTCATTTGTAATTTTAATTTGTATGACATCAACACTTCTGCTCTTGACTGAACCAGGCTTCTGATCTAAATTGCCTTCTGGTAAAGTCTTTCTCAATTAACTGTGAAGATATATATATGTGGGAAGCCGAGAGAGACATGCCTCAAGTGATAGAGTTAATACAGAAGTATTGTAATGCATCCATTCCTTCATATCTAGACCCTTCCTTTACAATTCGATAACATCCAATTCTTCCTATCCAGAATTTCAGAAAATTAACCTTTAACAGACACAGTCTGGATTTTTCCTAAGCAAATAATACATAAAAGTGCAGAGGTTGATACTGGATCAAAATTGTGGTTGTTTTAAAACAGTGATCCAGGTTTGTCAAATGGAATGAGGACCTTTGAAAATTTAGCTCAGCATTTTAAAAACATAAATATTGCATTTATCAGAGTCATTCTAAAATCAAAACAGACAATTTTTACTTGAAGGATTATTTTTACATAACAACACGGATTTCTCAGAGTTAATTAATTTCAATTTTCTTTTCCCTTAGGTTATCTCTACTTTTTCAATGGCTCATTGCAGTTTGAGTACAGCATCTGGAGTGAAAGAATTGTGCGTGTCCTGCATACTAATTCCATATTTTGGTGCTAATTATTCGAGGGCCATGTTATAGGCTGTGGAGCAGCTTGTAGTACATGGAAATAATAATATGGAAATAGAAGCTTATTAAAGGGAAGCAAGGTTCTGTGAATAAGCACTGGCTACCAAACATCAAATGTATACTGTATATATGGAATTATATAGGTGTATGTCAGTCTGGAACTGAATTAATTTAATAGGAAATGAAAAGATAAATGATTAGCATTTCAAGGGGCATTGCACCATTTAAGGTTCATTGAGCACTATAGCTGCATTTCTCTGTGAGATGCTGGATGCATCGTACATGATAATAAGTAATTTGTGCATTCTAACATCTTTCCAGGATCTCCTAGCGTGTTATAGTAGTGCTCATAAGCCCAGGAGTTTTATCTTTTTTAAACTAATCCTCAAAATCTTTGGAAAATTTCCATTAAAGTACTGAGGATTCAGATGTATAAAAAAATGAGTTAGGACTGCATGGTGACACCCTGAGCGGGATAACACAGTGCTAGCCCCTTGAAGTTAGACAATGCAAAGGTATTTGAATGTATCCTTATTTAAATGGAGATGGAACTTCCCCTTGGAAGTTGATGCCCACATCATCTTTGAAAGAAGCAGAGGGTATAGAAGCATTGAGATGTCTCAAAGCAGGCAATAAAGCAGGAAAAAGGTACAGAAATCTTCAGCCTGAATAAAAATCTGAATGAAAATCTGAATGAAATCTGCAGCCCTGCAAAAATCATCATCTTGAATTACCTCGGAGACTAGAAAGAAGTAGCAACACCAGAAGGATCAAGCAGAGCACAACCTCATATGCATCTGGATCCATTAACACATCACAGGTTTTAAGATGGTGTAAAAAGAAATAGGTTAAGTGACATTTATAGAGGTTATAGCAGCGAACTTGAATACTCAATTCAAAATAATTGAAAAAATACCTCTTTTTTTTCATGTTTGTCACTGTTTAGATACCTACTTCAGTTGTTTCCATACCATGTTCTTTGATGTTTTTTTTTCAATCAATGCAAATATGCAAGACTGTGATTCTTAGTTTAAAATGGTACTAAATAAACTGGAAGAATAAAATGACATTGTGAAAATACTTCATTAAAACTTCATATGATAAAAGTAAGACAGAGATATAGGATAAAAGGAATCAGGAACCCTAGCATGTGGTTTTTGTTCATTATAGTTTGTACCTCTAATTAAAAATCTGGTCCTTTTTTTTTTGGAGGAAGGAGGCAGAACTAAGAAATAAATTGGAATTAGTCCTTACTAGTCAGAAACGATTAAGAACTATAAAATTCAGTTCCACATTAATTTAAAAATTAAAAATTTAACTGAAACTGTTTTCTTTCCCCTCAAAAATTGTCAGGCTTGCCCACTAATTCTGTATCTTTCATGACACAGATGGTCAGATTTGGTAATCTACTAGCAGTGGAGCAGTGGCTGGTTCCAACTATAAAACTGTGAATTAATAAATATCAGACTTTAAAATGCTTTGAGAAAATGCAAGGAAAATAGAATCGAAGAAAAGCCTTACAAATGGAAAAGCTCAAAATAGGGTAAAATAAAGTTCTGTCATATGACGAAACAATTCTCATAATACCATGTTAGGAAAAAAGTCTGTACAATTAAATGCTTTTAATAGCACATGGTTCATTTATATATCGAAAGCGTTTCCTGAAAGCATGATACCCGACAAAATAAAACCTGACATTGACCTGCATTTTAGTTTAATCATTCTGCAGTGAAGCAAGGGTCTGGACATGACCCTAGTCCTCATTCTCAGTAGAAAACTTTTACAGAAAACTGTGGCAGAATAATAGAGAGTCTAGCGTAAAGGGCAGCCGATTCTGGCTGCTCTGAATTTCCAAGGTCTGTCCCGTACATATCCAGGTTAGAGAACACCAAGGTGCACTAGCAAGCAAGGAGATGCTAATTGACATCTTTCATATTTACCTGAATCTCTCCTAACACTGAACACTTGGCAGGGGAGAAAGGTGCTACATAGGAATCGGGATCTTCAAAAGGCTTCAGGGTGATCATAGCCAGCTGCTCCCTAGCCCAAATAGTCAGATTCCTGCTTGCCACTTGGCTGTCTGGAAGTAGTCTTTGGCTCCGGTGCAAACTGCGCTCCAGCCTGGGCCTCTGCATCCCTAATGACAGGCACAAGCTGCTCTGTGGTTAGGCACAATTTAAGTTGAGAAAAGCACTAAGGTTGTCAGTTACTGGAATTTTGTTCAGAAAAAACATGGAAAACAAAAATGCTTGTGCTGGGGAAACTTGAGGTCAGAGCCAAAAGGACCTGAGAGCTGTGCAGCCAGTTGGGTAGAAAGAAAAACTCTGTGGGATTTGGTGCTTTGGGAGCTTCGGAGCTACTACCACTACAAGTGAATCACATCATACAAGTCTGTGATGAGAGCGGTGATTGCCCACCGATGATCGCATAGTCATATGAGGTCTCACCCAAGTACTGAAAAGAAATAAGAGCAACGTCCTTGAGACGGGGCAGAAGTGGCTGCTTTGTCTGAGTGGTTGTGAGTCAGGGAATGACTGTGAGAGGCTGAGGCAGCTCTGCTCCGCAGTCCCATACCCGCAGATTTCACAAATTCCCAGGAAGCTGCTAGCTTTTTGTGGATCTCCACCTAACAGTATGCATATGTAAGCTATCATGAGTTAACATGCCTTTTATATCTATTTTGCTCTCTGCTAAGAAAGCTCACTTGGCAGGGGCATAGAGGATAACAGAAAGGGAATTGGTCAGGTGTGTCCTCTGGAGCAGTTTCTGTGCTGTGCAGAAGCTCCTCTTGTGTGAGCCTCACCAAACAGGCATGGGACAGTTCCAGGAGAGAGATGCAGAAAGGAGCAAAGGCCATTCAAGCTTTCATTTCAATAAAGGGAGGAATCAGGAAGCAGTCCTCTTAATTCTGTAGTGTATATTGAAAAGACAGCAAGTGCTGTAAGAGGTAGTGTGTGAGTTATAGCAGGTGTGCTACTATCTGAGAAACTGGAGGAGGGGAAAAAAAGACATTTTTATTATGCAGGTGCTTTCTTCTTTGCAAAAAAAAACCCAGAAACCTCCTCTGGGGTCACTAGATGGCAGTGACAGCTCTGTTCCTTAGAGGACCTGAACAGGAACTGTCAGCCAGACACAGAAGGACCAAAAAGTGATTCCATGGGTAAGGAAGCTGCAGCAATTAGCAAATAATAATTAACAGTAAATTAAGTCTTACATTTAAAGAAGATATAAAATGATGCTAATAAGTAAAATTTCATGACTATATCATGTTGAAATGCGTATCTCTCAAAATAAGTCAGGATACTTAAAATGTTTAGGGAACTTCTCTTACTTCCAGGTCACTATTTTTTCAGTCTACTGGCAGCTTTTTTTGACTTCAGAATCAGTGCCATGCACTTGAAACACTGTATTTCATGGATAGTTCCTGGAATAGTATGATCCCTCTGCGGAACTTCATTCACAGGAATGAATGTAGTGCCTATAGTATCTATAGTATCAAGTGTGTGACCACATCGGCTTGCAGTCGCTAAGGGCAGTTTAGAGAGAGGCTTTCTCTGTAATCCTGTGATAGTATTTCCAGTTTTGTGAATATGTAACAGATGGAGAAAGTGGCCTTGATCCTTGAATCTCTAATACTGCCAAGATCACTAAGAGTACTCAGGATATGGGGCTAGTCAGAAAATGATTTTCCTATCCTGCAAATATTTTTCAGACTTTCAAATAGACTGTTTGCAGTAGAAAGAAAAAAAAAAAGAAAAAAAAAAAACACTTGTAAAGTTTTAATGTAAGATACTAAATACTGCATTTTGGTGGAAAGACTATAATGTTTCAGGTTTTTGCTCAGCTAGGTTTTGAAGACGGTTCTCAATGTCAGTATCTTACCTTTTAAATGAATGGATGAACTGACTATTGGCTTATTTTGTGATGAATTTCTTTCCAACTATTCTGCTGAAGATGTTTCTTCATTACACATATATCATAATAGAATAAATATAATAATCAGTAGCTGCTGGAAAGACTGACTGTCCACTATTCAGAAGCTCATTTGGGACGTAGGATCGTTGTATCAGTCATGATTCATTTTTTTGTACAATTCACTCTAGGCCCTCACCAGTTTGGGGGGTTGATTTTGCTCTTTTCTGTTTGAAAAATGGCATTTTCAGAAGAGGAGCTTAGAAGTTACTAAGCCCACAGAGATTTTGTTCTGGTCGGGGATCTCCAGCTCTTCAGCCTAACCTAATGTGTGGTGGGCACATCCTCTTCAGTCACAACCTTTCAACTATATTGTGCAGTACACATTTCCAGCCAGTGCTGTTTAGGAATGCCTCTAGCATTCACTTCAGTTATCCTCACAACGTCTTACGCCATTATCGCTTCCATGCTCTGTCTCAGAGAACTTGCAGTCTGCAGACACGCGCTACTCTACAAAGGGTACTGTTGACCCTTTTCTGTTTTTCACATAGAAAATGGCTGAGGGAACATTTTGCTCTAATTCTTTTCCCAGGCCAGAAATAACAATGTCTTGTTTTTTCATTTATTTGTTATAAATTTCCTATTACCATAACAATGATGCTGCATACATGCAGCAGTTCTGTGTTTACCTGAGCAAGCCACTCGAGTTATATTTTTATTTTTCTCATGGATTACACCAGAGTCCTATCACCACTTGACAGGACTAGCTCACATGCACTCTGCTTGGGAGTAGTGCTCTGAGAAAGGTCATGTCCATACTGCATAGGGTCTTCTGCATCACGGGAAGTCTTGTTCCGCTCTTATTAAAGGAGGCAGATCTGCCATTTCCAGGGTCTGTGTTGCTTTTTCCTGCCCAAATGACAATGTTGTGGTGTTCTGTAAATTCACCACTGCGTGAGCTGCCGACGCAGGAAGACAGCAAGAAACGCTCTTTTTTTCACATGTATGGTTTGTATCTTCCAAGCGTAGTCTTTACAAGAATTTAAAACGATCAAGCCCTCCTAATTGGCTATCATCACCCAAGAGGAATCTGGGAGAGCTTTTCTGGAGCCAGCTGAGTTTGGAGAGTCTGACTTTCACAGAGTCCCTACCATATAACAGCTGTCCTTTGCAGGCTTAACACAGGCTGCCCCCAAATTCAGGACCACCACTAGGCCCCCTCCTCAGAAAGATAAAGAGTTCAAGGATTGTCAAAGCCAGTCAGACTTGTCTGTTTTGCTGTTAAAGACATGAATTTGCAGGAAGTGCTGTTCCTCAGAAGACTGCCCGAGGGCTTATTCTTTGCTCACAAGAAGAGCATTAATGTTTTAACTGGGACATTGGCAGTACAGTTTGGTTGTCACCAGGGCTAAAATCATGTCATTTGGCATGCTTTTTGTTTTATGACTATGTATACGAGGAAGAACCTCAACTGCAAAAGGCCTTCTCAACTCACGTGGTCCGGAGAACTCTCTGTACCTCACACATTTACCACTGGCCATGGCTCTGGATACTCTTGAGGTCAGTTTCCTCTGTCCTGGGCCTGTAGAGTACCTCAATAAAAGAAGATATGCATGCCTTTGAACAGCTATCAGAAATACGACAGAGAGCTTCAGTCATGCTATGACGTCTTGGTCACAGAGTACTAAAGAGCACTAAAGAAGGAAGGTGTCACCACTCACAGAGGCCCAACCTGAGAGTCGAGCCTGAGTGTTTGAAGCCAGATGTCCAACCCTTGGTGGGCGTCCACGTTCTGACACAAGTCCATCCTGGCCACAGGTGCTATTTTTTTGCTAGAGCGTACGGATGGATAATGACAAGTACATGAGGCAGAACCGCCATGTGGGATCGAAAGATATCAGTGGTGCAGGGAAGTCAGGACAAAACAAATGCCAGAAGAATTTGGCCGTGGGAAGCTGTGAAGAGCCAGGAGGTAAGATGCCCTGTTTGAGGGCTACCAAGGCAGCCCTGTGTGCCCCAGGACAACCAGAAGATGCTGTGCTGCTGTGGAGTGCTGCTTCAACAAGGGGCAGCCCTACAAATTGGATCACCAGCACAGTGAAGATGTGGCCAGGTAACTAGAATAATTGAACTAATTCCTTGGTAAAATGCATACTTTCCTCCTAGCTACATGCTTTTGGTCTATTAGATTAGATACTTCAGGCAAAAGAAAAAAGGAAATCTTTAGTTTTGTAATTCTGACAAGCCTAAACATCAGATGAAAAGTTGGTTTGTAGCCACTTAGGATTTTGGTAGCAGAAATTTAGCTGATGGCTGGCAAGGCATTAGTAGCCTTAAGTTTTAATCAGGACACTGCAATCTCTAAGGTCCTCAGTTTGGTGTTTGATTTAGGTCTCCTCATGTCTTTAGCCCTCAGTGATTCACTTCAAATCATCCATGATATATATAGCAAAGGAACAACAGCAAAAACAAAGTAGGTTTCCTAGATACAACCTGGTGTCCTGTCCAAAAGTACTGTGCTTTCCCCACTTCACTAAACTCCAAAACTTTCCATTTTTTTAACTCCAAAAAAAAAGCAAGACCAGCATTAGTTTACAGGAATCTTCATTGGAACACTTCTCATGGAAAATTCTGATGTGCTGCACTAATAACCTTTCAGAATTTGTGACAGAATGCTTCAGGAACATTTTTATAGTTCCAGTATGAAGGTTATGCTCCCAAACAAAGAGAAAGAAGCTCCAAAAATCTAGCAGTTCAAAAATTAACTTGTATTTGAAAATCTAGAGTATAGATTTCCAAATGAGGCCAATTGCAAATAAAGAGGAGCAAAAAATAAATGATGCTGTCATATGTACCACAAAAGTGCCCTGACTATTTATTGGAAATCTTGGTGCGAATTCATTTCAGCCATGAAGCAGAGACAAACTCTCAGAATTTTCTGGAAATAAAATACACTCAGGTCTATCTCCAGTGACACAAAACAGTGAATGACGGGGTAATGGAGATATCGTCATCAGGATGTGGTAGGAAAAACACAGGAAGTAAAACCACCAGTCTATTTCCAATTAATTAACTGGTGTCACTTTGAGCAACTAAAGTGTGAGGACTGAGAAAGATATAATCAGTGAGGAGACCTTCCCGAGTCTGGCCTCGAATTAGCCAAAATGACAGAAATAACAGAAATTGAGTTCAATACAGGAAGTAGTTGTCCAGAAAATAGCTGCACTGCAGACTCTACTTGTGAGCCTTGCTCCTTACATGCAGGAACTGTCAAGTTTGCTAACAACTTGAGAGAAATGCTGCCACCATACGCACATGCTGCTGGAAGAGCACCGGGCTCTGCTAATGTGGCGCTCAAGGAGATGAAAGCAGAAGGATGATAGCGGCTTTTTCATGGGTGCCAAACAGGAAGTAAACAGCTCTCAGCTTCACATTTGGGAATTTTTGGTGTTATGTTCCTGGGACTTAGAGTATGAGTTACACACTCCAAAAATGAGTCACTTGATGCACAAAGTAAATATCGGATGTGGGCTTGCTGTCCTGATGTGAAGCTGCACAAGCGTTGACTCCAGAGGAAAAAAGCTTGTTGAAAGCTTGGGCTCAAACACTCATGGTACTGTTCGTGCAGCCTTAAATAAACATTGGAAAATTCAATTTTTACAGTCCCATAGTGTCTTCCTGCTCCATTCACAGCTCTCTGCAAGGGATTTTTCATGACAATCCAAGTAATGACTTGACGATGATATTGCTGCGTGCTTAAAGCATGAAGTTTCTCCTTTGACCTGGGTCATAGCTCCAGACCATCAGAACAGCCCAGCTGCTCAAATCAGAGGAATATCTCACAGTGTCCTGTTTCTCTCTATCATTAAGAGAAATAAAATGCAAAAAAAAAAAAAAAAATTACAGAGTACTTAGAAGTAAAATGGGTTCTCACCTTTTTTTTTTGTCTTGCATAAATACCAGCATCCTTGATATCCACATCTGCACTCAAATCCCAGATTTAAATGATAAACTATATGGATTTATGTGCTTTTTTTTTTGAAAGATCACCTCCCTAGTTACCTATTGTTAAATCAATGTCTTATTTCACTGAATGTCATTGTTCTTCTATTAAGAAACACAACAAATAAGACCACCTACTTTCTGTAAGTTTGTTCAGTGTTATTTGTTTTAAAGGTAAAACTAGGAAAAAAAAAGGAAACATAAACTTCTGAATTCATCCAAAACAACAAATAAATAAGAGCCAAAAATTACTTGTCTGCTATTTACTTTACTTGTCTGTTATTTACCGTCAGCTTTGTGTTTATTAAAAGACAGAGATCTGTGTAAACCACCAGAAGAGATAACAAATGGAATAAATTACAAGATTAATTGAAACATTAAATGTGTTAATCATCAAATTTTAAAGCAGATGGTAAAAGGATGACTCAAATCATGATTTGACAGCAAAAAAAAAACATTTTTAAATTTTGTTTACAGCTGCTTTGAGTAGTCCTGCTGAAATATCGTTTCTTTCACAGAAAAAAAAAAAAAAAAAGGTTCTAATTTCACCCAGGACTCCTGTTCCAGAAGATAAATCTGCTTAAATAATAACTCTCAATACTTCTAAATATTATAATGCCTTTTTAAAGACAATTTTGATTTATTTTAACTAAATTTTGAAAATGTTTTTTATACACAAATATTTGTGTATCCACAAATATTATGCGAGTCCTCTGAATTTAAAGTTTTTAGGGACCATTAGCTATCTTCAGCAAAATTTCATTGCTGTGGAGAGGAAAACTACGAAACCATCAAATGTTATATGCATCTAATAAAGCCATGTGTAACAGCCCTTAAGCCTCTGAGAGAAATGAAAGCTAAGTTTAGGATCTATGTTCTTTCTACAGTGCACAAAAAGAGTGCATTGCTCTCACTTTCTGGAAGCTGATAGGTACTGAGATATTCATGCCCCAGGAGTCAGGCAGCACAGGCCTTTAGTAATTGTCAGTATGGATCCGTGATGGGTTACTGCCAATAAGGAGTCACCAAAAAAAAAAAAAAAAAAAAGTGCAGTGTAGTTGAACCACTCCAAATTAAGGTAATAGATATTAGCATTAGATAAAGTCAAAGACTTGTATAAAACCAGGACTTTCCCAAACATATCCTTCTATAAATAAACTTCTGGCAGGGTACTTACAGTTCATTTTTTTTTTGTGCCAACCATGTGATACCAGGTTTTGAGAGAATGAGTATAAAACAGCAAAAAGGAAGGAAGTTGCTGAAAATACATTTCTCGGAATATAAGGCTTGGGGAAAACAAGCTCCACTTCATGACAGAATACAAACTTAATGTATGTAGGAGTAAAATGTTTTGAGTTGTAGGATAGCGACAAATCACAGCACCGGGAAAAAGAGGAAGGTTATCGTTACCAACAAGCTCTGCCAGTGCTGATATCCTTACATGGGAGGATGCATAAAAGAAAAGCTCTCAGGGCCAAGAAACGCCAGATCAACCTTGACAAATATGCGAAACCCAAAGATTGAGTACTATGAGGCAATCCCTTGTCTTTGCCCTTTAGATCAGTCTACAAGGTAATTGAAGTGTGTTTTGCCACCTCCTCCTTTGCCATGCAACAACCACAGCTCCTGAAGTGGCACAGATGTGCTTAGGCTTTAACTAGGACTTAGATTTTGGTGAGATGATGTAATGAAAAGCATCCTCAGTATTTCCAAAAATGCAATTTGTTACCAAATATAGTGCACATGTAAGATATCTGTGTTTAAAAATATCAGTGATGTAATTAGCCTTACTTCCTCTCTGTTTGATGACTAAACAATAACAAACTCCCTAACTGCCTAATCAAGACGCAAGCTACAAGCCTATAAGGTATGAAAATTACTGTATCATTAATTGCTCATGTCAACAATGACCAAAAAGGATTGCTGCTTTATCTGACGTATCGGGGCAGGGAGAGAGGCAGCCTTTAGAGGCCAAAGAGACAAGGTGAAATGCCCTCTGTCATCTATTCTAGGTGACGCTCTTTGAGCCGGGGCTGGAGGGCAGGGGGTGAACCCGATCTCCGGAGTTCCCCTCCAACCACAATTATTCTGGGACTCTGTGACTACATCTGGACTGCAGGACGAGTAAATACCATCACACAGCCTGATCACCCTCTCACCTGTAATGGGGAAATGCTGAAGGACATCCTTTGCCGCTCCAATTTCTGTTCTATGGAAAAGGAGCAGATCTGTTGCCTCTCCGATTTCTACTCTATGGAAAAGGAGCAGATCCTTTGCCACTCCAATTTCTATTCAATGGAAAAGAAACTGTGTGGGAGAAAATATGTGCCCTGATATCACTTCAGGAGGAAGGAGAGGCATATTCAGGGAGAACACTTAGGCCATTGAGTCAGGATGTGATCCCATATCCCTTCACTTAAAAATAGGGGAGATGCTGAGTGCCCTGACTTTCTTATAGGTCACATTAAATTGCATGATTCAGCATTTCACAATTCACAATTATGAATTTTATTCACAATTATTCAAATTTTCATATTAAAGTGCTTGTTGACAAAGTTTTTTTGGTAGAGTTTGGCCTATACTGGATCTTTTGTTAAAAAAATGGCAGGATTATCTCCACTAGACAGAGAAAAGATATCCAAGTCTGCCTATTATTCTTTCAAAACATTTTTTCTGAATAAATTTGAACTCCTGGATGAAGATTCAGAGGAGGAAGAATGGGTCATTTTATGTAAATAGTAAATATTTTCTATGAATTGGTTTACTAAATCCTGCATTCTCTATCTTAACAAAAGAAGGGATTTACTAGAACTTGTTGTCAATTTTGCAATGACCTATCTTTCCCCCCCAAATTTCTGCTATTACTCAACACAGATAATGCCAGAGCAACCTTTCCGTAGGATTATCTAAGACATGGCTTTGGGTTCCTGCATTGTCTTCACGCCGTCCTGGTGCAGTGGAGACCAAGGAGAGAATAAGTAACTCAGTGGAACAATGATACTGCCAGCGATGTGCGTTCAGAGGCAGAATCACTTCAGTTACTCCCACAACTTTTATTAACACAGAAAATCTGCATTTCTTAGACACTTGTAACTAGATTTAAGTGCCAAATACACAGCTGAATGGCTTTTAAAGTGCTCTGGTTACACAATTAAATGTCAGCTGCATTTGAAAAACTTCCATATAATTCCTTAAGTCCATAAGGAACATGATATTTCTGATGCTGAACCTGGCAGGAGGAGGTAAGACCTGAGACACACAGTGATCTTACTGCACGTTATGAAATTAAAGTGCAGCAATTAAACTATACATTCCTCAACCTATTCTAACTGTCTTCGTCACTTTATATATTAGGTTAGGGTCTAAGCAAGTCAATCCCCACAAAAAATCTTCAAGGCTGGTAAGGGGACAGGACCATTTAGGTCACCTGATTTTTGTTAAATCACCTATGTATAATAAAAGAGATTCAGATTCACAATCCTCTTTTCCTAAGAGATCTGAATATCTGTCATTTACTTCCTGAGAATCTACATTACTGAGTTTCTCATATGCTGATTTACTTGAGCCCTTGCACTGAAACTGTTCTTGTTTAAATAACCAAATATGCATTAAGCTAGACAGAAGTCAGTGGCCTCTTTTCAGGGAAATAATCTGACGGCAGTGGATGGGGGCGCCCTTCTTAGTTACCCAGAATTTATCCAAATACAGACAAATTTTCTGGAAAGTCTGACAAAATGACTCTTTGCTAGATGGTACTCATGCAGTATTTCTGGTTATTTCTGATATTGGAGATCATCATATATGGCTGTTGCTTTTTGTTCTTAGGGATATCCCAATTTTAATGTGTGGGTGTTATACTTGTCTAGAATGATCCTGTTGACTAGTCTACTTCCTCACTTTGAATCACTAGATATTTCCATCAAGCCGCTTGTACTGATTTAAATTCCTTTCATCTCTTGAGGTCCCTGTGTTAGCCCACAAGCCTTGTAATTTTCTGTCAGCCATAACCGTTTCAGACAGGTTATAAATCAGCTACTCTTCTTTCTAATGACTTCCTTTAAGTTTCCTTAGAGGGAAGGTCTGGAGCTGCAGATGTTTTCCTGCTTGAGTGGAATAAGTGGCTAAGACCTTGAGGGCTTTTCTGCACTCAGCAAAAGAACAAATGTGCAAGGCGAGGGGCATGTTATGTAACAGGAAATGCACTACTTGCTAGAACTTGCATGAAGATTAAGTTAGTATGGGCCAGCACTGAAAGAATAATGCTACTTCTCAGCATGCAGATGGGTTTATGTGAGCCTTTTGTGGCAGTGTCTGCATTTCAGTGTCATCCAAGTAAGCAGGACCCCCAGCTGAAGTTATATCCCCTGAGCACTGCTGTCATATGAGAAACATGAATTACCATTTTACTCTTCTCTCACTTCATGACAACTCTGATGCTTTAAAGTCATTTCTGTCATTCAATTTCAAAGGGCATAGAATTCAAGTATTATCCCTTGGAATGCACCCTGCAGGTAAGGAAATATTCCACAAATGTCCTGGGACTTCATCAAACATCTCTCAGTTACAGGCTTGGTCCCAAACTGTCTGGCAATGAAGGGATTTTAATATGCAATGGCAGATGATGGCGGAATAGAACAGAAAGAACTTGTTTCTTTGAATGTAAGGTTGAAAAACAGGCATTAGGCAATGACGCAAGGTACAGGAGAACCTTCAGGGCTATAGGAGAAACTGCAAACCCAGTGAACCACATGTATGTACATAAAGATTTATTTCAGTAGGCCAGATGAAATGCTTTTTGGGTGTTACAGGAAAAAACGAAAAAGAAAAACCCTACATATAAAATAGAAATAAGTAAATCAATCTGTATTACAGAACTACAGAATGAATTGTAAAATTCCTTTTTCATACCCAACTAGCATGCAAAGACAGAAGATTGGAGTAATTATTTTTGCATTAATAATGAGTGCATGTTCTGTCCATGTAATCAATTCTGAATTAACATTGTTTCTCTTCTCATTCCTACTCAGTGAACCAGGGTTCACTTGAAGTCAGATAAATGAAGAATCATGCACTTACTTAATTTTAATCATAGAATCATAGCATCATTGTGGCTGGGAAAGATCTTCAAGATCATCAAGTCCAACCATGAGCTTGGTGATGTGAATTTCAGGAAGAAGTGATGTACTTCAAAAATAGAACTGATAAATTAGTAAATATTAATAAATTATTTTTTGAAAAGATAGAAGTGGTTTTATTTAAAGAATGAATTGAATTATATTTTTGTTCTGAGGAAAAATCCTAATGATTTAGCATTTAGTTCCTGTATGTATAGGTTGGCTGGGTTGTTAAGCCAAGAGTAAGTTCACCCTTCACCCTCCTCAGATATATCTTTATGAGATCTATATAGTTCCCTTATAAGAACAGTTTGGCTGTGGCTGCTTAATTAACTGGTATTTCTTTTCAGCGGCTGGCTTGAAAAATGGCAACCAAATACCCTTGATTCTCAGGTCTATGATCATTAATGCCAGACCTGTGAAACATCACTTCCCAATATTGCAAATTATGTCCAGTTTAGAAACGGACACTCAACACATTTCTAGTGAATAAGCTAGAGCAGACAATACCGAATCTGTGTGGGCACTGGCTGGCTTTACAGGGCTGTCAAGAGAACAGACAATACCAATGCAGCATGAACACTGCCTTCACAATGTAAACCCATTAAAAGTTTTTAAAAATTGGGAACTGGTGAAGTAAGTTTCTATCCATTTATATCAGATTGGTACTACATCTTATGGGAATAAAACACTTTCAGGACACACACACAAAAACAGATTATTTTTATAGTCAGATGCATCAAGAAAGAGGAAAGCTTCAGTTGTCATGGAAGGTGGATGAATATCCTGGAAAAGAATAACACATTAAGATACTTCTCTGTTAGGCAAAATGGAGTATAGCCTTAGAATTGTCCCATTTTAGAAGCTAACTTTGAATTATATTGCCCCAGGAACAGGCTTTCAGTCTTACTGCCTCTTTACTTTGTATGGGAGCTCCTCTGCATTTGTACATTCTGTCTAATCATCTCCATTGATCAGCAGTTTTTTTTCTTCTCAGTTTACTTTTCAATTGTCTCCTTTTCAACAACCTGGAGATCCAGTTAGAGCAGAGCTAAAATGTTGAAGCCATTGTGATAATATGAATGTGATATTAACAACAAAGGTCTTCTTTATATCTTTTTTAATATATCAATGCAGAAGAATGCCTATAAACACAAATTTCAAAAACCAAACAGTTTTTTTTCCTCCAGTATTTGACAATGTATGGTTCAGTGCAGTCCTGTTGACTAAGGATGATTTTTAACTAAGAGGGGGAATACCATCTTCCTCCACGACGATCAGACAGGCACAACTCCGCAGCTCCTGTCAGAGAATGGCTTGCCTACCAGGATGTTGTCATCTGTAACAAAGAAGAAATTGTGGAATGAAACTGCGTGACTCGCATACTGAAAGCAGTAGTTGCTAGTAAACATATCCCATGGCAAATAAATTTCTGATACATTTCTGTTAGCCATAGTGAGAGAGTTTGTAACTATGGGTCTAAGAATGTATAGTCAGATCATTTAATGTTTTGCCAGTGTAATAGGCCAGACTGTTTGTCCACTTGCAGTAATAGCCACTTATAGTCCATCTGTGAAGAATTTCAACTTTCTGAGTATCTACCAAGAGGGAGATAAATTATACATAAAACTGGAGTCTGGGGCCTTTGCTACCATCTCGTGTTCTGCACTGTATTTCATTCCGGTTATGGACCATACTATTAATCTATTTTTTTAGGAAGCTTATTTAGAATAGCTACAGACGAAAGACACAAACTACTGTTGCACTTAGGTGAAAAACATATTTTGTATAGCAAAAGGAACTATCATTCTCCTCTTATTGATGCTTATGGAGCTACTTTATGTAACTGGATATAGTCATGTCTTCAGTTCTTGCTCTCTTATCTTCATAGAACACTGTAAATGATGTCCATTTATGAGATTATTTGTCTGTGCTAATAGATTCGCTATGAAGGATGGTTTTTGACAATAAAAATTAGTGCTTTTCACTCCTTGTTATGCAGTTGTAAAAGTGTCTCAGTTGAAAGAAAAATTATTATTATAAACCACATAGAGAGAAAACCACAGGTAAAGGAAACAGATGGTTTTCATTTCCGTACTAAGATCACTGTAGCTCCAATTACTCCTGCAATAAAATGACTCCTTACATCTTCGTGTGGCTGCCTGAGAAAAGGGTGGCAGAGCCCCTCAACAGTGTTTAAGCCCACACTGCTCCAAGATGCCTCTAGGGCCCTTCTCCACAGTCTGTCCTAGAGCTGCCCACCAGCTCAGTCCCTGTCCAGCGCACGGATCCAGCAGTGCTGGGACTTGATTTATTGGGAGTTATGAACCAAGTCCACAATTCCATAGCCCCAGTCCAGGCTAATTTATGTGCCATGACTATCTCAGGTTCTGCCTTTGTATTTTCCCTCGCAAATATAATTTTATCCATTAAAGGCGAGTGAATCTGGTAGTATAAACAGCTACTTTCCCACACAGATCTTTAAATATATCTAGGTCACACATATGAGCATATATGTATTTTAGGCTCTATCAAGATTTGGCAGCCAGGTAGGTATCACACTGCATACAAGCAGATCCACACTCAAGGCCTCTTTCTTCCAGCATTGCCAAATGTTGTCAGATTGCATTACAAAGAAACTGATTTATTCTGGGAATTTGGAGTAATAACATCAGAAATTATACTGAATATAGATTTAAAGTAGTTTCCTGATTTTAAGTGTTTACTTTTAAAGCAATTACCCCTTCTTATTGCTTGCTCTCATCAAAAAGCAAATGCTAGGTATACTAATGCTTCAAGTGAGAACAACTATTTAATAATAATATCTGCTGTTAGTAGTCAACTTGGTTTTTGGTTTTTTGTTTTGTTTTTAGTAACATGGTATAGTTTAAAAATATACAATGCTGATCATGTGGTTGCATTAAAGGTGTATTAGATGGCCTTTAAAAGTTTTGTGAGTTGCAACTTTGGTTTAACTTTTTTTTTTTTTTTGCATTTTCCTTTTCCTTTTTTGTTTTCTAAGAATCTAAAGTTATTAAGAAAGAGGGGGAAAAAAAAGGAGTAAATAGTGAAATTAGAGTTGTTTTAGGATTTTTTAGGAGAGTATGAATAAACAAGTGAGAAATCAAGCTAATCTAGAGAGAAGTTAAAAATATGTCCATTGTGAACGGTTTGAAATAGCCCCAGAAATGGCATGCATTTTAAATGATTGCCTTTAACACCTTCAGGGCGGAACTGTTTTTTATCTTTAGTCATCTGAAGATCAACTTGTCTAGGCTTTTGCTATAGTCAAGAAAGAAGAACTTTTACCTCTCAAAAATGATTCAGACCAACATAACATACATATATAGACAATAAAATAATCTGAATCTAATAAGAAAAATGAAAGATTATTAAGCTACTGATTTTCTCATGCATTCCCCAAGTTTTCTAATCTATAAATAACAAACCTCACTCTTCAGTTGTTTTATATGCTCACCTAGTAGTGGAGAAATTTTGTGAGAATCAGACCGCCATCAGGGGCTGTACAATATGCTAGTGATCACTCCTGAGAAGCACCACCTGGCAGGATGACTGTCAAAATACTGAATTCTCTCTTTGGTTCTGCTTCAGGCAAAACATAATGAGCTGAGGGTTCAGAAAGGACTGTGAGGAATAGGCTTAAAATACCAGCTCGAAAGGGGATGTGTGGAATAGTATTTTATCTTTTGTTCCTGAAATGTGTCGTCTTCTGGCCATGCTGCATCACTGCATTGAGTGTGCCTCCTAACTCTGTACTAACTTTCTGTGCTCAAGTTTTTAATTAAATTGATAAGGGAAATAGGCTCAAAAAACGGCTTTTCCCCAAAGCTCTTCAGTTCCTTTTTTAGTATATCCTACAGCTGTCTTCCCTTTAGTCAGCTCTTTTTTCATCTCACAATTCTTCTTTTAATCATCTTTTCTTTTTAACTGTCTTTTCTTAGTTATTGCCTTAAATCTCAGGAAGATGTGATCCACAATATTTTAACATTTTCAATATCTATTAAAACATTTGATTAATTAAAGATATTAAGTTCCTTTATTTTGGTAAGTTCATGACATATTTATGCTTTACGAACTTCCATGTCTAATTATTCTTACCTTCACATTTATTTAAAGTCATACATGCTACTATGGTGTGGATTAATGAGCTTTCCTTTGCCGGGACAACTGATCTACCATATGTAAATATGGATGTTTTATATACTATATTCTAGAAATTCTATGCCATTCTAAAATTTTCTTCCTGATTAATTCAGAATTTTCAGTTCATACAGAACTCAGCTCAGAATTATGTTTCATCTTAAAAATGGTGCTTTCCATTCTGTGCCCACATCCTCTTACTCATCTGCCATTTGGTCATACATTCAATGCCAGAGTTCCTACTGAAAAGTGAGATGACAAATTTTGCTTTCAAGCCGCATATAAAATATATTGAATCTCTTCCACGCTTTACAGCTATCATTCTTTCTTCTTCCTCCCCCTTTTATTTTCCTTCCTGTCTATAAACATGACTGACAAGCCTTTTGTTATTTAATATTCTTTTCCAGGTCTAATTTGGTTTGACAGCTTTCACTTTACCCCCACATATCCTAACCTTCAAATTAGAGCCTGCTTTGAATACCTGCATTTTTTCACTTATCTTCAGGCATCTGAATGAAAAGCTGACATACACAATTTTTCTGTGCTTTCCATATAGTCTGTGGAGAGAGACAGGCACTGCTGGGAGGGGAATCAGAGCTTCTGCCTGAAGATGTCTCTATCTCTCCATTGACTGTAATAAAGATGACTGTTCTCCAAAATTAGACAAATCAATGAAGCATCTACATTTATGAGATGTATCTTAGATGTATACATATAAGATGTATACATTATATATAGATGCATATATGCTATATATACATATATATACACTATATGTATATATACTATAGATATATACAGGGCCTATCTCTCTCCATTGACTATATGGGAAGCACAGGATAACTGTATGTTTATCCCTAGTATGTATCCCTTCTTCTTTTTCCTAAATCTACTTAATTATATTCTGGTATACTGAAGACCTATTCTGAGAGATTTAATTTTTTGCTTGGAGAGCTAGTTTGTTTTTACAATGAATTCACAGAAAGTTTAAATCTTCTCTCATTCATGTACCTGAACATTTTACTCCAGATACCTTTACTGATCTGTTTCCTGATTTTGCCCATTGTAAGTTAAGACTATTATTTATACCTGTACAAACTAAATGTACCTCTGGACACTAAGTCCAATTAAATATTTTGTAGTCAGCCCTTATTTAATGTCCTTGATACTTACAAAAGCTAAAGCAAAAACAGCAATACTTCATATTGAGGCAAAGACTAATGACAAACGCTGTGCTGGCTATAGTATCAAGGTACATCTGGACCTTGCAACTGTTAATATTATTTGTTAGGAAGTTTGGATGAGATACGTGTCATGAAGCACAGATGTTTAAGCCTCTGTTAATAACTTTTAGTCTTCAGTTACAGTTAAAACAAATACATGAATTCTCTGGTTTAAAAACTCAATTCACCTGATCTAAGTGTACTTTTGGATAAGATGAATTATATTCTGGATATGCATGAGTGTCAAAGGAAGCTCATCCAAAATTAAGCTAAGTTAATTTTTTTCCTAAAATTTCTTCTAATGACAAACTGTATAGTTTTTATTTCTCTAAAAACATTACAAATGATACCCTTATAATCTACCTAGGGATCTCAACCAGTTTCTTAACTAATCATATTTTGATACACATAGATTGTTTTTTCTTTGAAGTGACTTTTTTCCTTTTATTTTGTCACATCATAACATATAAGGATAATTTACCTTCCTTTTCTTCCTTCTGCCCACAGAAAACACACTTTAATACCTATGTTCCGGTCATACTGTCATGTTATTGCTATCCTTCCCTTTCTATTCTTGTTCTTATTTAACATATTTTGATTTTTTTTTTATAATCAAAAATTAAAGATAAGCCTGAATTAAAAAATATATATATTTCTTAAAATTCAGAAATGTTCTGCAACAAGGACAAAAAAGAATGAGAGTTGTTGGGAAAGCATAAAATAAATAACATAAAATAGCAAAAAGGAAGAAAGCAAATAGATTTGCTTGTAAGCAATTGTTTTGAATAAGCGAGTATCCAATGTACATAGTTTTCAAAATACATTTGGGCATAAAAAAAATGATGATGCAGGAAGATTCAGGAAGCCTCTGTGGTCAATAATGTTCTCAGAAAAATAATATGAAAGTGTGGGAAAAGACAGACAGAATCCAAATCCTTGCTTGGTGTTGAGAACAGGGAAAGAAAGAACAACCGGCAGGTCTCCAGAGAGGGGTTGTAGCAGTTCAGCTCTTTCAGTTTTCTGTCTCTTTCCCATACAGCTTTTGCCACCCTGAGCTGAAATGGGCTCTTTTCCCACAGACAAGTGTGGTTGGAGGTCCAGGACGAGGCTGCTCAGAGTCACCAAAGTCCTTTGGAGCCCCCAGGGCTCTGATGGGAGCCCCCAGTAGGCAGCAAGAACACAAAGGCTCTGGCGGGGCAGGGAGCGACTGAGGACACGAGGGCCACCACAAGGGCAGTTCAGGACCAGAGAGCAGTTCTGGGTCCTCTTATCTACTAGGATAGATGTCACCAGGAGCTTGCTGACACTCTTTTGCTATAGGTGCATAGAATTTATTTACATGGCAGTTAATACAGATTTCTGCCAGGAACTGCCACGTCCAGATGGTGATTGGTACCAACCTCATCAAATATTAGAGTGTGGGAAGCTGAACTGGATCTGTTTGTTCAAGGAAACTCCTTGGACTAACTCCTGGCCTTAGATACTGCTCAAGAATGATAAATGCTTAGCTCTTCATTAAAGCACATGTGATTTTCAGAATGTTCCACCATTCTGATTTTGTTCCCTCATTCCCATAGACCTGTTCCTCCCGGGCATTAGCTCAGTTCACATTTGAATAGTTCTGCCTGACATGGAAAGTAGGTACGTGACAGTTGCAGGGAAATGCAAATACTTGCCAGCAGTATTTGCTCAAGAACTTAGCCTCAAGCAGATACTGATAATTGAATCACTCTACTAAATAGCCATAAACACCTTAGTCATGTGCCATTATAATGGTCTTAAGAAAGAAATAACTTCAAGAAATCTGATACAAATTGCTGAATCAAACTCATTTTCCAGCAATGCATTTTAGGTTAAAGTATTCTTTCCTGAAATGCCTGCTGGGAAGAGTCTGGATAGCGGCACTACACACAGTGGCTAGTACCACAGTCGGAATCTGGTGGCAGTAATTACTACTAGATAGGAGATTTTTTTTTTTTTTTTTTTTTTTTTTTTTTGCTATTGACTTCTCTAGGGAAATTAATCGAGTTTCTTTTTTTTCCTTTTTTTTTGTTTTTTTTTGCCAAAGTGACAACATGCTATGGGATGATGAAAGTCCTATTGCACTTTCTGTGTTTTCCTTTGTTTAACAGCACAGATGAAATTTTTGCCTTTTCTTTTCACTGTCCATCTTGTGCCAACAACAGACTGCTTTTATTTTTAATTGATTAGTTTAATTTCCCTAGAAACTGCCTGAGAGCAGAAAATATTCTTGTCTATGTTTGCCATTTTCCATGCTAATAAAATAGCATGGGAATAGCATTTGAGTAGTTAGCCTGTCAGAGAGCTAGTTTTGGCACTATTTCTTTTTTTAAAAGGAAAACACAGAATTATTTGTACAGCTGCACCAAAATGTTGTCTCTTTTAGAAGGATCCATTTCATTTCACTTTAGCTTTTAAAATTTTGATATATAGCCAACTGAGAAACAGAGGAAACTCTCCAAGCACTCGCTCAGCTCATCCTAAGGGAGTTACCTAAGACAGCTTGAAGGAACTGCCTTCCCCAGATGCCTCTTACACTCCCTTGACAGCAGTCGAAATCTACACTACTAACAAACTGGATGCCAGACTTTATACAGGCAGAGGTTGTTTAAGTGAATCCCATCCTTAATGTGCTGGCCTTTCAGTGCTAAGAGCAGAGCTGCAACTTCTTTACCCCACTCTCCAAAGCAGGTTGTCTGTGGGTACAAAACCTCCTTCCAGATTTTTCCCCATTTGGGTGCTGCTTGAGCAGGGGAGGAATCTTTCCCGCCATCCATTACCTCTACTTTATCTCTTCTCTGAAGTCAACAGTTGCATCCAGCAACCTGGAATCTTATTAATATTTTAAGGGAAAGAATTGGAGATAGACAGAATCCAAGCCAACATACATGAGCAGCTATTGTATTTGCTCAAATCTTCCCATTTGTGCATACAGTGTGATAAAGTTCTCCCCATTAGCTACGAGACCTTTATAGATTAAATCATTAGTAGCATCTTAAACTTTTGTCCCCCCTGCTCTGATGGATGTGACTATGTAAGTCTAAAACATACAAGGCAGCTTTTTCAAAGCAAGGAGCTTTTATGTTTTCGGTTTAGTTGTGTTGCAATCATATATTTTTATGTTTATTCATCTCTGTTTATTTTGGGGTCTGATATTTTGATAACCGAATGCTGCATCAATAAAAGAACATATCACATAGTTCTCCAGAGACCTTCTTCAAACAGGTCTGAACTTCATGTGAAAAATCCAAAGAGAAGAATATTTAACCTTCTCATAAAAGAGAGACCTTAATATAAGAAAAGTAGTATGAAAAGGCAAAAGCATTAAGAATTAACAAATAAAAAGAACATTTAGTGATAAGAATATAAAAACTGCCATACTGAATGACGGCAAGAACTAGTCAGCCCAGTGCTCCATCTCCAAACTGTGCAGTAGTTGGCTCTGCTAGAGAATAGTGTAAGAAGTAGGGTACACGTATGGAATGGGAAGCTTCTGGTACTACACTCCCCCACACCTTTCACAATTCGTTCTAACACAAGGATTTTATTATTCATTGTGTTACACTTGCACAACTTGCACACTTTTTACCTGTTTTCTTCCAAAAGCTTATGAATTTTTTGGTTGTTTGTTCCAGAATTTCTCCAGGTTTGGAAATTAGTGCCCATTTTGAGGAAAGGAAACTTCATTTGCAGGCAGCATGTGAGCGCATTATGAAATTAATTCAGTGTCACGATTTCTGCTTTGTATTTTATACTTTCTTAATAATTAACTGTCTGTATTCCTGTACTTACATTTACCGCATAGCTCTGTATGAAGTATGTTCGTGGCTAACTTCATGAATAAATGTGCATACCTTGTGTGTCACCGCTTTATTCTTCTAAAGGCTAGGGCTGTCCATTTTTGTACACTTTATAGGTATTATTATTTATAGGTATTATGCTTGCTTTATAGATATTCTTTTATGTACCTGGTTTTAAGAAAAAAAGTGTTTAAAAGATTTTAGTTAAAATGTGTTTTACAAGCTATGTTTACTGAAAAGGGCTTAATGCCTTACATCTATATACTGCTAAAAAAGAAAAAGAAAAAAATGCATGTAAAAACATAAATCGAGACTTGCCAAGCTCAGGGGAAAAAAAAAAAATTGTTTTCAATGCTCTTGGGTCTCAGTATCCTCTCTTCTTCAAGCAGTTTCAAAATCTACTATAAATATTTTTTTTTCCCTTTTTTGTCAGCTTTTGGGCAGGAAATCATTTCCTAAATCCATTAAGATTTAGGATAGATAGTGCAAAAGACTGGAATGGCCAAAATGTAATGTGGGGAAAGGAAAAAGAAATATTAGTGTGGGGGAAAGAAAAATAAGGAGATGCCAGCATATTACCTTTGTCCTTAAAAGACATTAAAAAAAAAGAAAGTTTGACAAAGTAAAATTCTCTAATAACAATTTAGCAGTGTTGTATGATTACTTTTTACACGTATTCATTGACTAATGCATATTTCATATTTCTCAAACAACTAACAATTTCCTGCATTATCTGTCCAACTATGATTGCTATTAAAATTGAAACACGGTTTAGCCTTTGTTGCAATAATAAAACTTCAAGTTTTTTTTTCATCTTTTACCAGTGAAATTCCTATAAAAGTCAAAGAGACTTTTGCTCTTGATTCTTGCTCATTTTATATTAAACGATTGGTCTGTGGTTTCCACTAAATGCTTCTGAATTTTACCCCACAGTAGCATGTAAATATGCTTCCAAATATTCATCAAATAAGGAAACAAATCTCTTCACTTCAAGACTCATGAATTAACAATTCAAAATATCTGCTTTAAAATAAACTCTGAAGAAACAATGAAAATGACTGCTAGATATTAAATTAGAAATTGTTCTCAGATATCTTGGGAAGAATGTATCTTAAAATGTATCTCTGATTTTTCTTCCTCATCTCTACATTTGTGTTTTTCTTCCATTATATTACAGAAGACAGACCTCTTTCTTACAGGATTTTGGCATCTGATATGAATGAGATTTTTCACATAAAAATAGAAAAAAATCAAGCTTTTAATAATCTTGTTCTTATTTTACTACATGTCTCTGACTAATAGTAATATTTGGAAACTAATAAGTATTTTACTTTTAATAAGTAAATAAATAATTTAATAAAATAATAAAATAAATAAGAAATAAATTTGTTTATTTTTTATTTATTTTATTCTTCTTCCATATAGTGCAAATATGCTAATACTGCTGTCTTATGTTGCATTTTTACTGGTTCACAGTTATTATATGTATTCTCTGGTAAAATGAGAAGAAAATACATGACATAGATGTTACAGGAATGAACTAATGATCCATTTTATACAGAATCCTAGCTCTAATAGAACGAAATTTGGATACAACAAAGATATAAATTCACCACAGCATAACTCATTTGAGAATATCAATGTCTAAAAGAGTATTCCAGTCTCACTTGAAGCAATTATAATTATACTTTGAAGAACAAATTCAAAGATCAGTGACTAGATCAAGAAACACCAACAATCTGAAAAATTATGCAAAATATGTAAAAAGCAGATTACAACCTATTCCCTTTGGAATTATATATTGTTTAATACAAATAAAACTAAATCTGTTTTTTAAGTAAAATTTAAGTATCCATTTGTTAAATGACATAAACAAAAGTAATGTTTATTATTAGATCAACTAAAATGTAGAAAACCCTTCAGGCTTACAAATTTTTCACTGGGATTGAAATAGAGACAAATGTCTTCAGAATGAGCTACAAGATGAGAACCTTTATTTAGAGTTTATTTGCAAGAATATCAATTTAGCATATCTGTAAAAAAAAAAAATAGAGAGCCGAGAAGGTATTATTTAGAGACAGAGAAGGCAGCTAACAAAAATTTCCTTAAGAAAATAAAAATTTCTCTATTTTTGTCTAGGGTAAAGAGAAAGACTATTTAGACCTATGGATAGTAGAGGGATTAGTGATGGAGAAGGAGATTATGTGCCATAAAGCCAATACTTCCACTGACGCTGTGTTCTATGGTATTCAGCACACACTATGATTCCTGTCTTATCTTTAAAGGTTTTCTGTAAGTCTTCCTCAGTGATGGGGACTCTGAGAGAGAGCGCTGGGCAATGGATCTTTATTTTACCTTACAAGAGAGCACACGGCGCACTGGACAAAGTATCTTCCAGTGCAAGAAGTGCACATATGGATCTAGAAATTATATTGTTTCTGTTATGAGGCATGACTGGGGGTGTGTCAGCAAGTTTTATGTTTCTTGCAAATGTACACTCTGAAAAAGCTGTCACTCTGTGCTCATTATGCTGCCCATAACATCTTTACCACAGCTACCTATAGCTTCATTTCTATAACTCCATGACCAGCAATAGCACTTCTTCTTGTCTAATGTCACCTGAGCTGCTTTTCATGATTCTGGGAACAGTTTGCTGGGTCTTTAATTAAAGTTAAGCATCATCCCAAGGGATTTTGGAAAGAAAAGACTGTGATCAGCTCTTACAAAACTGTAATGGAGCAACATCCTGATGAGGCCTGCTCATGCTTTTTTAATTAGGTGGAGGCCACTGCATGTCAGTGAAGCAGTGCATGAGCCCTTCCAGCTAAGTCATGTGGGTTAAATTACTTGAGAACACCATCAGCATGAAAATGAAATTTCATTTAACATCTGAAAATTGATTCCTGCCCTTGTTTATGATTGCACACACAATGTTGTCTCAAGAATAATTAGCACTAGTGCCATCTGAAGAAACTTATTCCAAACTGCTCACTCTGCCATACAGCAGAGCTGATGCCTCCCCAACCTGCTTCAGTCAAATTACCTGAATTTGATAAAACAATTAAAATTATAGGATTTTAATAGACCAACATATTTTGACTGAAATTTTGTGAATTCATATGAAAATCTCAGCTCTGAGAAGGCAGTAACCTCTGTGCAGACAGCTAGTGGTGAACTGGAAGAAGCTACTTCCAGAAAGCTCTCTATTAAGAAGGCTTTTACATTTCTTTACTTAGGTCTGAATTCTTAAAGCAATTTTAGGCAAATTACGTAGATTGCAAATTTAATATTTTTAGTATTTATTAAAGGTCAGCTTTCAGATTAGTGAAGAAACTTTCCTGGAATTTGGTGTCACAGCAATGTGACAAGTAGCCTTGATGCTTGATTATTTAAACTTTTATTTCAATATAAACATTTTCCTTGGTATCCAGGTTTAATAGAAATGTGAAAAGTTGATCATTTCCTGTTAGTTTGGCATTGTCGCAGATGCACAAGGACAGCACCTTCACTGTAGTGAGCAGCTATAATAAAAAAAATAAAAAAGTGGTTTTGGAAAACTGACCACCTTTATCTTTTTTGTTTGTTGGTTGGTTTTTAAGAGAATTCAAACTAAATTATATTTTACTTCTTTTATACATACAATGAATATTTAATAATTCTGGCTCTCCTTCTTACTTTCTGGCAATTGTCCTGTGAGCTGTGGCTTACCGTCTAAGAAGTTCATCCATAAGACAGCTTAATGCCAGTGTTACTGTAAAGCTGATGAGCTGCTCCTAGGCTGCTCCAAAGTAGTGAAATGAGCTCAGGCATGTTCTGCAGTAGCAGCTAGAGGCTCCCCTCTTCATCACTTTATGCAAGGACCTCCTGCTATTGCCCGGGCTCTTTGCGGGCGCAGGGCTTCTTGGAGCAGACAGGACACCGTGATGATCATCGGTATTTCTGACCACGTGAGTGGCTCCAAAGATACCACCTGATTGGGGTTGTGATACTATCTGAAAGAAAAGAAGCCACATGGAACTAAAGACTGTGCTAATCACCGGCCAAATTGATCATTCAGTATCTGAAATGACTGTTCTAGTCTCTGCAGCTAAGAAGTAAATAAATATGGTGCTTCTATTACAAGTCGTGTGCATATAGAAAAACTTTCTGTTTAAGAAACAATGATTCAGAGACCTTAAACATAGTGAATCTTGTATTGGATACCAATCTTACAATATGCAATTACAATATGAATTAAAGACCAAGATGGACAGTTGTTCCTTGCCTAAATTTTCTAATGACAACAGTTATGTATACAGGAGAACAACAGACAGTTGTTTAGAGAGCTTTTATGCTTTCCCTATTCACAACCAAAAGCATTGCGCAGCTCAGGCCTCCAAAGGAGGCATCTGGGTCTTCATGTAGGGGGATGGTAGATGTATACCCCCTTGTCTGGTGGAATATCTAAGTTAGGGCTTCTTTGGCAATTTATTAGTGGTAGTCTTTTCTTTTTCCCTTTCCATACCAAAAGGAATTCCAGAAAAGTTTGGAGCCTCTTTAAGTTATTAAAATACTCATCTCTTCTTAATACTCTGTAGATTTCATTGCAATCAAGTTCATATAATATTACTGTATATTACACTAACTACAGAACTGTCTAAGCAAATGGCTCCAATGTTTAAGCAGCCATTAAGAGATAAGATGATCAAATGAACAGGAGAAAGCATTTTCTGTGGATATGTGTTCTGTTCTACAGAACCAAGAAACTACAGTTCATGTTCTTGAGGCTAGACTACCTTCACCTGAGCTATCAATCCAGAGATCTGGAAACTTCTTGATGTCTTTCGTAAAGGAATAGCAATCGCACAGTTTTAGGTCGCTGTCCATGACTGTGGCAGGAAGCACTTCAGCATTTTACTGACCCTTGTTCAGTAAGAAAGGTGGGCTCGGGCCCATGTGTCACATCTTTTCACATCTTTATCGCTTGGGTCAGGGACACAGACTGAAGCTAGTAGGGGCCAGGAGAGTAAAGAGGAAACAGTGAATTAATTGTGTCTCACAACCACAATGCTTCCTGCCTCACCCATACCTCTGGGCTATGTCTAACTTCACAGTGTAGCCCTAATATATTGCTATTTATGAAATAAGTCATCTATAAGGAGCAAAAAAAATCAAAGTCTATGTTTAATTTTAAATTCCTACAAACCTTGATATTCTGGGGCACTAGATTCTGATCTGTCTCTTGTTCAGTGATGAATCCTGTAATGCTGATGAACTGCAGCAAAGCTCTTTGTGACCATGTCTTCGGAAAAAAAAAAAATAAAAACCTATGAAGTCAGACACTGTTGTCAGGAAATGACATGCAACTTAAGAAACTTGTTTATACACATCAGCTAAATATGAGTACGGAAGTGATTTCAACTTTGTTATTGTTGATAATACTGAAGGAGACAACATCAAAAAATATTTTGAATTCCTGCTTAATTAAAATCAGCCAAGATGCTTTCTTTACATGCCATCTTCCAAGTTACAACAGAACCTGGATTAAATGCCTAGATAAACTAGAAAATTTACTCATATAAGAACAGCAACAATTACAAGACTAGGATGACAAGATTCCATTGATTAATAAAACTATGTGGATAAACAGACAAAATATGCAGGCATGTGCAATTCATCTCAATACCTACTTGAGACTCAGTTTCAATACTCTCAAAATACTATCTTGCATCTGTCACTACCTATGGAGTGTTTCATTTTCAGCAAATATTCTCTGGTTTCCTTGAGTAATTGAATAGCAGCTATATTTAATGGACCTACTTTGCTTCCTTATGGGTAAAGAGAGGTAAAAACTGTTTCTTCCTAAACTTATTTTTCCCAAAATTATTTTAAAAAATAAAAGGGCATACATCCAATGGATAGATTAGAAAATCCAAAAAGTGCAGCACAGTACTCCAATATTATTCAGAATATATTCAGTTTCTTTAAAGCTAGTTCACTGATTCTCATTCATAACACGAGCAATTATCCCTTGGGAATATTCAGATGAGTCTGTGAGGCTCTCCTGAATGTTCTTGCTTGCTCAGCCACCTTTCTGCATGCACAGTTAACAGAGGCATAGTTAACATAGGCTCTGGCCTGCATAGTGATACAAAAGGACTTGTGTCTTTTGCTGTGCAGTTATTGCTCCTCTCACACTAGAAGCAACTCTCTTGAATTTATCACCCACCACATTTATGTGGAAAAAGATAGCATCTTCTTTGATGTCTGATATGTCCAAGACCTTGCCACTCCATCTGGCTTCTTCGGCATGGCAAGTCAGAGAGTGGGGAATTTGGAAACAATATGGGGGTGGAGGAGGTGGGAGAGCTGACATTCACAGATCCGTCTGTAAAATTTGGAGGTGAAATCATACTATGTGTATGTTTAGTCGGATCAAGCTTCCTTTGACTTAATTTGTAGCTGTTAGTACAGTTAACTACAGATGTTTATATGTCTATGTGGAATATTCTTTTTTTTCTCCTTTCCACAAATTGAAACTGCTAAACAAAACTGACATGACATTTCCACATTTCAACCACATAAAAATAGGAAATGGCAAAATTCCCAGCTAGAATTTTGAGAATTCTGCTAAAAAGCTTGAAGCTTGGGCTGTAGCTATAGCATAATGTGAATTATACTGCCAGAGGACAAACAGTCCTGTGGTGAGGGAGTATTAGCCTGGATGTTAGGGGAGTTCCAGAGAAATGCTCTGTGCTACTTTAGGAGTCTTCCAGGGAAAGTATCGCCTGTTGTCCCTTGGTATGTGATTAAAGTACTCACTTGTGATATGGGATGTCTGAACGCCTGCGAGCTGAGAGAAGAAACGAGCAGGGTTCCTGGATCCCTTCTAGCCCCTTCGCGGCAGTGTAAGCATGGTAGGAATCACTGCCACAGTTTGTGAGGACTTGATCCAACGGGAGAGGAGCAGCACTTCGGAGCACGGCCTAGCGGGGATTGGCCTCTCCGGGAGGATGGGAATCAGAGTTTAGCTATGAATTGCCTATGGAGCCTGAAGCACAAAACTGGCACTGGCTTGCTCAGTTTTGCCACAAGTGAAGTGCTTCCATGCATCTCTGACGTAGAATTCATGAACCCGTAGATTTATAGGTAAAGTGCAGCATGGAATCATGCAAAAGTCCATGTCCGGTCATTTATTCTGTTCAACTGACATTCAAATCAGGGTTGTGTCTCTTGATGACCAATCTCCACTGTGTCCAAGGAGGACACAGTTTGCAAGCACACTAAACCTTACCTTCAAGTGATAAACCAGTTCCTACTCATAACCCCTACTCTCTAAGACCAGGACTGAGAACTCATTAGTTTGAGTCCTCAAAGCGGTTAGAGTCCTCTGGGTTAGCACAGAGAGGCAACTCCTCTCCTGGATGTGCATGGAACAAGAAAGCCAGGACTCGCGTGTCCCAGAGTCATGCAGGGACGGTCACTCCGCTGTGAATTTTCCCCGTTCGTGGAGCCCACAAACCCACTGGAAAGACAGCACCCAGGTCGCCCATGCCAGGACTCACCCGCCACTCCGTAAATGTGTTCGAGCAGCCTCGGGGAGGGGAAGCCAGCAGCTACAAATGAGCTGTGCTACAGGCAGGAGGAAATGTTTCCTAAACACTAGAAAGGCCTTATTAAAAAGTTTGCCAATTGTTTTTCCTACACTTCTCATAGGCCCAGATCCTCAGGATGCAGGAAGCAATTTGTTGACAAAAATATTTAGTTGAAAGTAAAGCTGCCATATGATAACAGCTGCTATTGGATACAGAGTTATACAACTGAGGCATTTTAGATGTCTTTGCCTCACGTCCACATCTCTTTGTGTAAATGGAGACACCATAATAAGCAATGAATTCAGCTTGGAGTGCAGTGACCAGTTGGGACAGTTTTTACTTTTGCGCCACATAACACCAGGGTTCAGGGTGCTGGGCCATGACCTGGGTCATGCATGCAATGCGTCCCTGCTCCGGTCTGGCAGCTCCCGTTTCCGCTGGAAGGAGGCCATGCCCTTTTCCCCAGGCCACCTCTCAGACTGCAGAGCTCAGCTACTGTGGTGCTAAGATTGTTTTCTAATGTCTCCAATAAATTTACTCCTCATGAAGAAGTGGTTTCTTTTCTTTTTTTTTCTCAGCTTCAAAAAGCAAGTGAATTATTTTTAGCTCGTCTTTCCCCTTTCAAATTTGCATTTGGGCACTAAGTCAACACAGGATGATTCTGATTCAAAAGGCAGATGTCTCAGGAGTTATGGACAAGAAAGAGGGAACTGAATGGCAGTGGTTCTGTACCACTTCTTTCAGTGCAATACCCTAAGGTCAGAAAAGAACTTAGGAACTGAAAATAGGACTTGTGACAAATTTGGGAACTTGGAATCTAAAACCTAAAGTCCCTGTCATTTTCCGTCTAGCTTTGAAAATGTGTATTTTTAAGCATGGGGAACAAAAACTTCTGAAACACCCCCATCTCAGGCTGCCTGTTTTTCTCTAAGACAATGTCTGCCCTTTCTTATTTAGTTGCAGAAATGCTCTTAGCTGACTTCAGGGTAGGTTGACCACGATGTCTGCAGTGCCCTACTGAGACCTTTACCTTTTTGTGTGTGTTGCCTGATGTGAGTATGAGAGGACAACGGGATGCAGCCATAAATCCATGATTAACTGGGCCACCCACCAGCACAGATGATGGTTAGTAGCCACAGGGCTAAAGTGGTAACTGGAAACCAATCCTACATGTTCATCTGCACATAAGTCACTCTAGCCATATGGCAAGGCAGTGCTCACATGCACTATGTACCACACTTTTCCAGGACAGCCTGATCTCAGGTATCCCCCCGACAGGAGGGACCCTCACTAGCCATAACGCCAAGCAGTTGAAGCTGATTTGCCTGCCCCGCTTTGGCCCTGCACTGTCACAGGGAGGCGTTGCCATTGGCAGACTTGCCCCATCCAGTCCTCAGTACTAGGTCCTGTGTTAATGTGTAACACCCTCCGCAGCCCCATTTCTCTGTCCTGTGGTCCCCCCACACCAGAGCCTAGACTGACATCCTGAAGGAGTGCAGGGCCTGAGTTTGGTCTGCAGTGCAGGTGTGGACCATGTCCACAAAGCCTGCTAGATGCTCCCTTTACAGCACTGGAAGAAGCTTTCTCTTCCTCAAACTCTTTGCATATTTCCATTGAACTGTATGAAGATATTAGTTTAGGCTTTTCAAGAAGAGAAGCAGATGGGTTATTTAAATAACCATTTATGTCACTGGACTTAATAGGGAGAAGATGGGCTAAAGGAAGAGGTTTGTTCCCGTTGTGCTACGGTGCTGCCAAGGTACCTCACTGATAAAGGTGAGGGAAGGTTTCCTGAGGTCTCCTATCAGGTGGTAAATGGATTTATAGATTGATGTACCTCACAGAGAAGCAGGTCCCTTCAGCACCTCTCAAAAATGAGGTGATTTTTATCCAGATGATCTATATAGCTTTGGATATTTGTAAGTTTAAAGTATTGGTCCAGTTTAGGAATGAATTAAAAAAGAGTACGCTGCCCAGTAACACAATTGCGAAATCAGGGTTTTTCAGAGAAGGTAAGCTGTCATGTTACTCTGCTTCTAAATCTAAATCTGTTTTCTGTGCTTCTGTGGGAAATGAGAGGATGTTATAAGCTGAGTCATGCAACTGTTGATTTTAACAAGCACACGACTGATATAAATAGAGAAACACTGTTGAGCCTTGGGCAGAAGAGATTGAGAGGTCTTCTAGGAAGGACTGACAGGACAGAGAGGTGAAGATGAAAATCACATCCCTTCCTTTCATTGGGGTGCTATATCTAGCATGTTCTTTTGCTTTACCAGTCATTCCAGAAAAAGAAAAAGAAGATATGCAATTTGCTCAGGTAAGGACTGCAAGCAGAGCTTATTAATTAATTTATTGGCAAAATGAGTATAGTCATGCATTGGGAATAACTGTAGAATAGTTTATTAACAAGTCTACATTTGAAAAGAAACATTTATATACTAAACTGTTTCTTTTCTCCCCCATCAGAAATATCTGGAAAACTTCTATGATTTTAAAGAAGAGAAAAGCTCTCTCTTTAAATCCAAGGACCTCAATCTCATGTCTGAAAAAATCCGAGAAATGCAGTCATTCTTTGGACTCGAAGTGACTGGGCAATTGAATTCTCAGACACTGAACATGATGAAGCAGCCTAGATGTGGAATACCAGACGTCCGTTCATACAGCACTTTCCCTCTGAGCCCTAAGTGGAATAAAGAAGATGTGACATATCGGTAATATATTCTAAAATATGCTTCACTGCACACCACTGGGAAGTCTGTGATTGCCAACAGGTCAACAGGTTCTTTATTATTTATTCCTATGTTTATCCTTTTAAGAGTCGTATTTCAGGTCACAGGACCATAAATGTGGACAATATTCAAATCTTTTGGTTTAGGCTGCCTAAAAGTTATAAAAAGGACTAAAATAGGAGTCTACATTGCTTAGTTAAGAGCCTACACTAAGCTGGACAGTCAGCAGGGAGAAGGGATGCAATTGCAGTTATCTAAGTTAGGGGGCTTGAAAGAAAACCATGAAAACTTCTTGTGTTACATCCCAGTAAGTAGATAAGTAGAAAATAAACAACTCAAGACATATAATCAATAATAATCAGTGAGTAAAATATCTGGCCTCAATACTGTGTGCTTTAGTCACCTGACCTTGTTGCTTTCAATTCCCTTCTCCTTATTTCCCAGGATTTTGAACTACACTCCAGACATGCTACAAGAGGATGTAGAGGAAGCAATTGCAAAAGCCTTTCAACTCTGGAGCAGCGTGACCCCTTTGAGATTCATCAGGCTCTACAGTGGTGAAGCAGATATAATGATCTCCTTTGCATCTGGATGTAAGTAGGTCTCTGCCTAAGAATGACAAATATTTATCAGTTTTACAGAACTGATGAAAAGCATCATATATTTTTTTTCTTTTCTTAGTTCATGGTGACTTCTACTCCTTTGATGGCCCAGGAGGAACTCTGGCTCATGCCTATCACCCTGGCAAAGGGATAGGAGGAGATGCTCACTTTGATGAAGATGAAAACTGGACCAAATTTACTACCTATAGTGGTAGGTAGCCTTAAGCATTGCATCACATGTTGTTTGTTAAACAGTATTTGTCTTGAAGACTTCTAATTGCACTCTAAAACTGCAGATGCCCCAGCAGTAATTCTGGGATTTATGGAGATGTCAAATGTCAGTGTAAGTTAGCAAAATAATTCTGCCTGTTCTGATGTGGGTTGCAATAATGGCAGCTCCCTGGAGTTAATGCATAGACTGAAATTGCAGGTCTAATGAAGCAAATGAGATTAACATAAGACGGTATTAGCGAGGGCAAGGCCATTTAAGGCAGAGAATTTTAGCCACCAGGGAATATCCTTAAAAGTTCTAATATTGAGATCACTGGGTTTTCTTTGTTTTTGTTTGTTTGTTTGCTTGCTTTTGTTTTCTGTTTGTTTGTTTGCTTTTAATAAAGTGATTTACAGTTATGAAAATCTTTAACTTCTGCTAAGGAAGAAATTTTGAGTTTGTTGGCAAGTAATAAAAGTGAGGCTTTCTGGTGTCCAGCTGTGTCCAGAAGTGTTATCAAGGCCCATATGTTACTGGGCTCTGTGAAGTAGCTAACAGGTGAAATCCATGTCGTTTATGTTTCCAGAAATCTGTCCAGTTGATTAAAATGCTCTCATCCAATCTTTCATCTTCATGAACTTTAAGGGGCACTTTTAGGAGGCTCACAAAGTTCCTTTCAGGGGAACTTTCTGGGCAGAAAAACTTCTTGAGCACGAGAAAATGCTGTGAGAAAACAAATCGTTCTCCCTGTTAACATAACAGAAACTCACCTCTTTTGCATGCAAGCAGACAACTTGTTACCTTCAACATAGTTAAATTCTGCTGTTTTATTAACACCCTGAATGATGTATCACACACAAGTGGATGACATCTGCATCCAACTGTTATGCAAGAAAATTTATTCACTGTTTTTCTCTGGGACAGATTTTATTTATTTATTTATTTATTTATTTATTTTAGGATTCAACTTGTTTCTTGTTGCTGCTCATGAGTTAGGCCACTCACTGGGTCTTGGTCATTCCAATGTCTTTGGTGCCTTGATGTATCCTGTATATATGGGCAAGGATACAAGAGACTACAGACTTCATCAAGATGACATTGATGGCATTCAGTCCCTCTATGGTAAGCAAGAAGCATCACTTGGGTGTGGGAGCAAGGCGGGGATGGAATAAACATTTTGTAGCCAGCTTTACTCAACAGCTGGCATGTGATAATCTTTCTGCAGTAGCTAGGGTATCTTTTTTAATTTTCTGATGCTATTTTGGGTAAATTTCATTTTCTTTGTGGCTGAGAGTCTACACCTGCAAAGTGGAATCTGGGGGCTGTATCTATGCCAGTAAATCAGAAGATCCAAGGATGCCTCTCTATTTCAGAGGAATTGCCCGTGCCCTTAGTATTAACCTCTCTTACTTACCAAAAAAAAGATGGTCCAATGCAAAATTGCCTTTTGGAAATGATATTTGGTCTCTATTATCTCCTGAGCATACACAAACTAAGAGGGCAATAGGTTGTCAAGACACAACTACATCAGAGACTATTTTAACTGTTAGCAACACAGACAAGAGAGTAAAATTTCCAGGAAATTTCCAGGAAATTTCCCTGGCTTTGTTTATTTTACTGATTGAGTAGCCTTGAAGGGCCCATCTAACTGGCTCAGTATGGTATATCTCCAGGTTCTACAACATGAAATTCTAATTCACCTTCCAATTCCACATTTTTCTGTTTCCCAAAGGACCTCCCAAGGAATCTCCAACAAAAGCATTTCCCCCACAAGAACCAACTGAAAGGACAACTACAGTAGCACCATCAGAAATGCCACCCCACGAAGAACCAACAGAAATGACACCCACCAAACTTCCTGCAAGACCAGAAGACTGCGACCCTCACTTGACTTTTGATGCTATCACAACTCTCCGTGGGGAAATACTGTTCTTTAAAGACAAGTATGTGATTTCATTTCTTGCAATACCTTTTTGTAAGACTCAAAATGGCAAAGCATAATGTTTAGTTCAAAGAATTTATTTTCCCTTTACATAACTGAAGATATTCCTTTCTGAAAGTTTTAAGGCAACCTTGCAAAATTTTACTAGCCCGTCAGGGCTGGGTGAGTAATGTGGTTTAGTAACAGGTGAGTAAAATGGTAGCCATCACTATCAGCCCCCTGGTCTTCCAGAATTGCTCAAGGCTGAATAATCACAGAGTCATTCTTCAGCCTACTTCGCATGAAACTCTATCCTGGGCAGACTGGGCTAACGCAGGGATCAGGGGCTACAGAAAATGTCAATAGTGGCAGCAGCATCCTTACCCTGGAGCTAACGCTGAACCTATAGCCCAGCACTGTCTCTGGAGAACCCCTGCTATTAGGGTGTCTAATTCTTGGACGTGTCCTGATATTGAGCTTTCTAACAGGCTGTTAGTTACACATTTCCACCTCCTGAAGAGGTGGAAAGAGACCCCCTGAAGAGACCCAGGCTTTGGCTTGCTTTTTAGGTTGGTAATTAAGTTCTGATGAAACAAACTTCCTCTGATGAAGAAGTGATTCTAATTCCTCATCTATAACACATCTGAAAATTATTGCTGTTTGCAGTGTCGTTAAGAAAGGGGAGCAGGGAGCACTTCCTTATTATGTGTTTCTCAAAAATGGTTAAGGTACATTTATAACCAAATTGAAATTAAGAATGAAGCTGTGCCTACCTGCATGGGATGTGGTGAAGACCTGGCTTCGGTTGTCAGCACCACTGCAGGCATCCAGTGTCTCCTTGGCAAGCCATTGCAGCTCATGCCTGATGGACCTCTCACTGCTGAAGGGCAAATGCCTAGGAGCAAGGGGGACAAAAAAGTGTGCTGTATCCCAAAAGCTCTGCCTAGCTAGCTCCAGCACCAAGGCAGCAGGGATTAGCGTACACTTCTGTGTCATTGATCCAGTGAAATATTAATACTGTTGTTTCCATTTTGATCAGCTATGTCTGGCGCAAAAGTCCTTACTTCACAGACATCGAGCATGACACCATCTCCTCCTTCTGGCCATCGCTAGCAGGTGGATTTGATGCTGCTTATGAGGTTGACAAGAAGGATCAAGTAATGTTTTTTAAAGGTATTTATCTTACATTTCCATCAGTCCTTTTTATGCATGGGTAAGCTTACAGTAGCATCGAATACTTACATACATTTGTGTATGTTATGTAATGATTATAGATGTAATATAATAAAAACGAAAACAGCAAAAGCGATTCTTTATATTTGAATTTATTTTTCTTTTCAAAATGCTGCTTTAATGTATTTAACTAACATTGTTTCAAAGAGCTCTGTACAACAGCCCTGTATTTTGTTTTTGTTGGTGTGAGGTAAGATCATAGCTGAGGCAAAACTGCCCACATTAAGTAATTTAAAAAGGTGCCAAACCTACCTCAAAAATATGTAATGAGCTTATAAAACAGAAAATTCAGCAGCTCTGAAGTATTCCAATTTTGTGTGTATGTTCTGAGGTACAAATCTGTGCTAACTGGTGACACTTCCTACAAAGAAACTCTGAAGTTTTATTTGAGAGGAGCTCAGCCTCTTTGGAAATCCCTACTAAGATTTTCTGATTTTCCTGACAGATGACCAGTACTGGGCTGTCAATGGCTACAATATACAGCTAGGTTTCCCCAAGCCTATCCAGAGCCTGGGCTTCCCCAGAAACGTCAGGAAAATTGATGCAGCTGTCCATGATCAAAGCACCAAGAAAACCTACTTCTTTGTAGGCCACCGATACTGGAGGTAAGACTAACTCCTCTTTTGTACAGCAGATAATCAAGGCAGCTTTTTAAAAGCTGATTAATGCTGGAAATTATACAATACATTTGTGGTTTCCTTTTGACAAACTTCTTAGCCAATATAAGGCTGAAACTTGGAGACAATTATTCTTGTCTATTCAAAGAACAAAGTTCGTAAAACTTGAGATAAAGGCAAAATCCATTTACTGTTAGCAACCTGTGAGTAAGAGATACAGCAAGTAAGTCTTGTTTTACCACTGGAAAGCAGTATTACATAAAATGAAAAAGCCTTCCCAGGCTTGTTTTCTTGTTACACATTCATTCAGTGGCTACTAGTGGACCAGAAGTGCTTTTTTAAATATATATATATGACAATTTTATCAAGAACATTGTGGAAGCAGATTGGAATATTTACTTTTTAAGACACAGTTCAACAAAATAGTAATATTATCCTAATAATTAACCATTAATAATTATTTTGTAAGAGTATTATTATACCAGAAGTTCATATTCTTCTCCTGGGATCACTTCTTGGATTGAGTACTGTAAAATTAAATAATCATTTTGAATAATTATTTAACTTCATTATTCACTATGAGCAATTCTTATTATCAGTTTTGAGGAATAGGAGGGAACTATTTAGTCAGATGTTCGTACAACAGCCTTGTGCAGCCCAGTAAAGATGTTAAGTATTCACACAGTCAGGATTGATACAGATCAGTAAGTCCACAGAGGCTCATGGTTAGTCAATTTTCAGCTGAGAGAAGGCTAATTCAGTAGAAATTCCACCTGGTCTCTCTATATAGTTTGTTATATGTTTTCATTCAATTTCTTTATTTAGCTTCAATGAAAACACTCAATCAATGGAAAGAGGATATCCAAGAAAAATAGCAGCTGACTTCCATGGAATTTACCACGTTGTTGATGCTGCTCTTCAGAAAAATGGTAAATAAATTAAAATACAATTATGAATAAAACAAAGGACCACCAGAAAAAGAAAAACAAATAGCATATATTTGTAAATATATGTATATGTGTTTGTGAATGTTTATGTGTGTGTTTGTGTAGAAAGTGTTTTCAGTTACCAGAGAAAATGGCAAGTGTGTATCAACATTTATAAGACAAAACAAAAAACAAACAAACAAACAAACAAAACAGAAAATACTCATTTGATATTATTTTTGTCTTTCCCGTTTCTAGGACATTTTTACTTTTTCCATGGATCAAAGCAATATGAGGTTGATGCCAAGACCAAAAAACTTGTCCGTATAATGAAGAGCAACAGCTGGTTTGACTGCGAGAAATTCTAAGTTACAGTGTAGGATTGAATTTACATTAGTTTTTTTTTTTTATTTTTATTTTTCTGGACTATAAACAATATCATTCATCTTTGACTGCGTGTCTCAATCTGAAATAAGTTGTGATCCTTGATAAAACTAATTTAAAATCATAAACATGTAAAACAATGTACAGTTTTAATTTATTTTCCAACTATTTATTAATCAAATTGTATTTGAATAATAAAAGTATTTTGCTTGAATATAACCGTGTTTGTGTCTGCTGGGTCTCTTGGCTGGGGGCAAGGAATCTGATATGGCTGCACTCAAGTCTCAGCCATGCTAGGACTCCACCTCAGTTTCTCACAGGGCTCAGTGTCTGTAAGGGAAGAGTTAAAGATAAGCATTGGGCAGTTTCAAGAGGCCAGAAGAAGTGGTCTGGGAGACACAGGGCTTGGGGAGGGCGTTCGCAGGTGATGGCATGTGAAGTCCTCACACCCGGCGATGGCTCCTATGGGACAGGTTCGGGACAGATGCAGGCCCCCCTGGGGTGGACCCTGCATTTGCGAGGGGAGGAGACCAAGGGGCTGCAGCAGCAGGTTTGGTGAGCAAGGCAGTGAGAAAAGTCAGGGGCTTGGATGCCCTGTGTGGGCCATGACAGGAGAATGAGCAATCAAGGAGAAATGGTTGGTGTTTGGCTGGGAAGGGGCTTTGCATAAAGAGGGTAGGAAGCATAGGAAGTGTGAGCACAGGTTCCCAGGAGTCAAGAGATTACCTTGGCTGACCTGTTCCCAGTTGGTGCTCTTAGGTGAACTGCAGGAATGAAGTCAGAGCTCATGGTTCAGGTGCAATGCAGTTACTTCTCTCACAACAACTTCCAACAGCAAACAAACCAAAGACTAGAGAAAAAAAAGGGATATTCATATGACGCCTCCAGTGAAAGAGTGGGCCACAGTGGTAAGACAAATACATGTGCTTCCACCATCCCCACTTGTGTTGCAATGGGAACCGTTCTCACAGCCTCTGGGGCTATTCAGCATGTCTGAGCTTGTGGATGCTTTTCACAAATCCTATGTAACTAATGTTCCTAAACATATATTGTATTCCCTTCACAGTATATATACATTCAAAACAATAAAAAGTCAGACCGTAGCTTTACTCATTTTTCCTCATAGTCAGCAGCAAGAGTCATAATCCTTCACTAGCCTAAACTAGTGAGTTGCTGGACTTTTAAATCAGTCAGCTAATGAGACCAAATCACAGCACAGGGTAATGTGGTCTTCCCTTTTCCACACTTCTCCTGCTTCCTCAGCTGCTAGAGGGACTCTGTGATGAGGAGTGATCAGATTCTTCTTCATGGTCTCCTCAAACTGAAGCAAAAGTGAGGAGAGGGAAGGTCTTATTCCTGCACATCGTTAGGAAGGAACATGAAAATACACCACTCTCCATTGGAATAGGTGTATTCCAGAGACCAGCCTCATGAGGCATTGAAGTCTCTCAATTCACCTTCTCAGAGGAGCTGAAAAGTTTGGGGCAGACATAAATCATCTAAGAGTCAATGCTAGGCGCCTCCTCAAGAAAAAGGATGCATTAGCCCGGCTCCATGCTTTTGGGACGGAGGTGGTGCACCATGAGTCAGCTAGGAGCAAGGGTGGAGGAAACACAACCTGCCCGTGCTTGTTTGTGCGATTATACTCTAGGCACCAGGCTGTTTATAAGTGGTGCAAAGATCTAGGTATCTAAGGACAAGATTCAGGAGACCGGTATCATACCTGAGGAAGAGCCCTTCTAAGAGCTTTGGAGCTTTGAGCTATATTTCCTTAGATTGTACCAAATACGCACAAGGTGATATTTCAGTGATTAAAGTACCCCTTGGTCTGTGAGAAAACTTTGCTGAAGTCCTTCCTCTCCTTGAAGGCATTTGATCTCAGCTACTAGCAAAACGCCCCAGTAAGGGGAACTCTACTTTCTTCATTATTTGTCTTTCTTTATCTAGCAGAATTGACAAAGATGGTGAGAGAGGATGAGAAAGAATAACAAGGACAGTCTTTCAGTCAACACAGTTCAGACCCCACTAGACAACGCTGAGATTTGATCCTGCAAATCTCATGGTATGTAAATAAGATGATCCCTCAGACATCTGATCAAAGAACCTATAAATTTATTTTCCACTGTGAATCAGAGAGAGAAGAAGCTGTGTGTCTCCCAAAGCACCAGCAACTTCCAGTTACAAGGGACGAGACTGGACATGGGCAGGTGAGATGTCTCTGTATCTCCTTTCTGATGCTTCTTCTTTGTCGCCTTCTGCTCAGGTGAAAACCTGATCTCTGTGAATGCCTTGTGTAATGTGAGATACACTTTGAGCACAGCTTAAAAACAGCCTTGTTGAGAAATTATGTTGTGAATCTCAGCTGAGCTTAAAAGCTAGGGAGACTTTGAGCGTCTCAGAGACCCCAATCTGGTGTCATGAATCGATAAGTGGGAGAGCTCACCTGGCTGGAGCTCAGGCAGCGCAAAGGGGCACGCTGCAAATCGTACTGGCTCAGTATCTGCCAGGATCTTTCACAAGTACAGAAGAAACATCTGTCCAGAGTTTTAGATGCCTGCAGGGTTAGGCAGGGTAATTGTGAAAGCTACTTGTACCTAAATAGTGAGGTTAATTCCTTTTGATTTTTAAGTGCCTACACACCTTTTAGATCCTGATTAGATACCTACCTGTATCTCAAGGCTACCTTCTACCTTTAAAATCAAGTTGTTAGACCCTAAGAGTAATTGGCTGAAGCTTGAAAGTGGTGAAAGAGGAATCAGAAAGAACATCTTGTCAATGAAGAAACAGAATATTGATGATGTTTATGATGACTCACCATTTCCAGTCTCTCAATATTTCTCTTATATAAGGCTGACAGTGGCTTTTAATTACTACCTCAAGGAAACCAGCTAAATGAAGTTACAGCTGCCTCACCACGCTCCAGCGTGGTTAACTTTAAATTAACTTAAAGCACTGATATGGATTTTACCTGAACAGAGAGACTTATGTGTGTGATGGTAAACATCTGTTTATCCATCACCATGGATTTTCCATGGGTATTTCTGCTTTATTATTGGCCTTAAAATATGGCAATTGAAAAGTACTTTTTCTGGTTTGAGAAAAGCAAGGAAATTCCTGCCAAATAGTATAATAATGTGTAATTCAGACAGGCTTGGAAACAGGAGCTCTGGAACTGCCTCTCTGCACTTAGTGGGCAAGAGATTTCTTGTCACTATGATTTTGTTATAACTCATCAACTGGAACTAAAAGTCTTTTGGATACCAGCAGGGAAAATTTGCCCGTGGATATAATTTCAAGCACTCATCCTGCAAAACTACTTTCCAAGTAGTCTGGGACTGGACATGCAAAATTAGAGACACACAGAATCACAAGTTACATTCGAAAATCTTGCGTAACTGTTCTCCCAGACCCAATTTCCTGCATACTGAAATTCACACTGAGATCCTTAGTCACTTCACCCATAGCTCATTGCCAGTGTACTACTCTGACAGTGTATCAGATGTAAGAGCTGGTAGCAGGACAAACTAATAAAAAATGTCACATGATAAAAGCATCTGGTCAGAGTTTGCTGCTTTGCCACTTCAGTCACAAGTACGAGATGCTTTCGAATGCTGCAACAAATCCTTGGGCTCCAGACCAGGCTATCATTTAGTTCAATCACAAATATTCACTCTACAGACACAAGACTGCTTTAGCCCAACAGCTAGATGTCACACACTGCTTCTCGGAAAGGAAAAAAAAAAGTGTTATATAGAAGTCTTTGGAGACGTCATGACAAAGATCTTCCCATAGAAGTGCATTTCCTCTTCCTGGACTGATTTTCAAAGGGTAGCTATTGGCCAAGGAGATTTGGTAATAGGTTTCTAATACATTCTTTGCCTGACGTTTAAGATCTTCCTTTGCAGTATTTACATATAAAGCAAGCTTCTACTTGCAGACTCACAGCACTGTTACCAGCACAGAGAATTTGAAGAGAAGTTAAGATGCCAGGAAGTCCTGAATATATAGCACTGGAAAGAAGAGATGCCCTATGTGCAATATGACCAGGACAAGAGGGGATCCTGCCAGTGAACCAGCATAGCTGTATTGGATAAGGATGATTTTATATAAAAGAAAGTAGGTCACCAACTCCTCATCTTCAGTGAAATGACACATAAGAGGCTAAGTTTATGCAGCTTGTCCTTGGGGTTTGCAGCAGAGCCAGGCAGGAGGTGCCAAAAGTTCTGAGTTACATACCACTCAGCAGCAGCAGCAGCTGAAGCTGCAGTTTTGCAGTGCAGAGGTTCCCATGAGTGAGGTTTGGCAGGGGTCCTTGGCTGCTGCCAGGACCCAGCCTGGCAAGGACACAGTGGGGGAAATGGCAGCACGTCAGGGTGGTTCCCAGCTCCATGTAACTAAACTCTTTGCCTTTTCAAACTAAAGTTGTTAATCACATCCTGTCCAGGCCCTATGAGATGTTCTTCCAACCTTCCTTTTTTCTTCACTTTTTTTTTTTTTTTAAGTTGTCTCCTCAAAGGACAATGTTAAAGGAGTTCTCTCTGGCTGGGGAATTTTCTAGGTTTATGTTCTAGGTTACTGATAGATTCTTGACAGTGATGGTGAATAGATTCAAGAATATAGAGAAAAAACACAACAAAGTTAGAGAATATTTTATTTGAGGAAGATGCTAAACAGAGAGAGAACTTCAGGAGTTTCATAAATATCTTTCTGGGTGGTTTTAATGGCTTCTATAGGCCACTCCACTAGAAATAATGTAATAATGTAACAGAATGAGGAAAATTTACCAAGTCTTACAGGCTGGAAAGTTCTTTCTTTCTTCTATAATGATTGACACAAGGCACACATGAGGGCATCATTGTACACATGATGAGAAACTGAACTTATCTGAGAAGAGAACAAAGTTCCAGAAAGCCATAGTGGGATGTCACATACAAAAAGCTATATCTGCAGAAGAGTATTGCTGGGAGGAAGCAGAAGAGTGCGTAAGATACCCAGGGGAACACTACACACAGTTTTTATATTCATCTCACCTTACTTGAGGCTCCTAACAGAGTGAGGAGAATCATTACCAAAAGCTCTCTGCATGAGCTCCTAACACAGGTGGAAGAGTACTTCCCAACAGTGGATCAGCCATCCCAGCTCTGTGTCATTTTCTGCAGGTACCCACATCCTTCCACAACCAGAGACAGAGCATTAAGCATTCAGCCCAGGCTCTCCATCTCCTTTCTCCCATCAGCCATCCTCTCACTTTCATTTGCACATCTCTGCCCACATCTCAGTCGCATAGATCTCAGGAGTCCCCCATTTCTCATGGCCAATGACCAAAAGACATGCTGTGCTCTCCAAATCCTTCCGGCACCAAGACAATGTTCATGGGCAGGACAAAATATAGCAAATATGTCAAGCATAACACATATTTCACAGAATCACAGAATGGTTGAGGCTGGAAGGGACCTCTAGAGAACATCTAGTCCAACCCCCCTGCTCCAGCAGGGACACCCAGAGCACGGGGCACAGGGTGGCAGTCAGGTGGGTTTTGAAAATCTGCAGAGAAGGAGACTCTACAATCTCTCTGGGCAGCCTCTTCCAGGGCTCTGTCACCATCACATGCAGATGGAACTTCCTGTGTTTTAATTTGTACCCATTACCCCTTGTCCTGTCACTGGCCATCACCGAGAAGAGTTTGGCCCCATCCTCCCTGCATTCACCCCTCAGGGATTTGTAAACATTGATCAGATCTCCTCTCAATCTTCTCTTCTCCAGGCTAAACAGGCCCAGCTCGCTTAGTCTTTCCTCATACGATAGGTGCTCTAGCCCCTTAATAACCTTTGATATATTTCTAAACTCTCATTTCATCATTCTTTTCTGCTTCCAGTTCTGTGGAATAGCTTTTATTTCCTCTGCACTTGCAACATCCCACTTGCTGTGTGTGTTTCCTAAATCCTATATCTTATCAAGCAGCCCCATGCGAAAGTCTTAGATACAATAGAGTCTCTGACATCGGTAGACACCTTTGTTCAGGACTCCCAGGGCCTTTGACAGCAGTTATCTCTATTTCATCTGCATTTGCAGCAGTGTGTGGAGGATATGATGGGATGTGGAGCAAAAGTGGACTCGGTGCAGTTTTTACTGCCAAGAGCAGGCATGGAGAAGAGAGGGGAAGAACATCGACGACTGACCAGCATACCTCAGTGCTTTCTAAAATCTTCTATTCAGTATGCAGGAAGCAACTGAAAAACAAATTACACAATTTTCTGAGAATAGTGGGAACTACTGAATAAAAGTGGCATAGCTTCATTATTTACTGAATTTAGTTTGATAGTATTAAGAAAAGCATTTTCATTTCTTTGTGGGAATTCCGCATTTGCCTGCAGACAAAAGAAAAAAAAAGAAAGACAGAAAGAAAGACAGAAAGACAGACAGACAGAAAGAAAGAAAGAAAGAGAGAGAGAGAGAAAGAATAATCTACAGATATATAACCTTCTGGGATTTTTTTTTCATTTTCTTTAGGTGCTTCAGCAATGTATTTGAAATCAACAGGAGCTTTGGATGCAAAATATTAAAGAGATTAGATTACACTAGGTTTTTGGAAAGTAAGATGACTTTTTAGTAATTAAAAGGTTAATTACCTCACTGAAAAGAACTACAGGCCTATTTTCTTCTCATTAGTCATATTCCTATGTTGCAAAACCTACACAAGGGTGGAACAGGATGAAAGATAATATTAATCCTTTTGTGGTAAAATCAGTTTTGCATATATTCTTCTGCAAACTAGAAGCTGTGAGCATCAATGAGTCAGGGATTGGAAAGCAATATAAAGCAAACAAGTACTATATAAAGGTGAAGCAGGTGTGCGGTGGACTATGAAAAAGACGATTCTAAAGGCAAGGGAAAACGAAAATGGAGAGCATCCCTTTTCTCCTGTTACTGTGCATAGCACTTTCTTGTGCTTTTCCTGCAGATATGAGGCAGAAGAAAGAAGAAGGTATTCAGTTCATCCAGGTGAGGAAGGTGGATCCATAAGGATGAGGACTTTGGTGATTAACAATTTTCAATTGTGATCCCCAGAATGATGCTAGTATACTGTAGCTGAGGAGCTGGTTCTGCAAATTCCAAATAATGTGATCCAATGTTTCTCAAGCAAAGGGGCTCAATTCGGAACAGTAACAACAAAAATGTCTTTAATTCTTGTTTTATCTCTAACTATTTTGAAGAGAATCATTATAATTAATTCATTTAGGAGCTGATTCTACAAATAGTTAAATATCTGAATCAGTCTATACTTGATTAATTTCAGTGGAAATGTAAGTATTTGCGTGACATTATCAGACCCGTCTCTCTCTCAGATCAAAATTTTGTTTAGCCTGGATCGCTACTCTCAAAAATGTGGTAAAATGGGATACTACTGCTGAAATTTTGCATTCATTCACATATTTCAAACACTTTATGCACTACCTGCTCTAGAGGACTATGTGTAATCCTGGAGTATATGGCAAGTGGAGGATACATTATCAGAAAATAAGCAATTTATTGATTAAATGGTAATTCTGAATGTATTCCGAGTAAACTGCAAAAATTATGCAGTGATAGCATAATAGAAAAACACCTTCACAAAGAGAAAAATATTCGTATGTGGTTTAACTGAACTCTATTATATATGTTCCCAAGTAACAGAAAGAACAAGTAGCAAATGTCCAGGTTTGAAGAGGCNTATATATATATATATATATAAAATTATTATTGAAAGTACTTCAAAAGTTTAATAATTCTAAAATAATTTTTTATATTTTTGTTAGATATACTTGGAAAATTACTACAGCTTTAAGAAAGATGGGGAATCTGCTTTCATTTGGAAAAACAATAGTCCAATAACCAAAAAAATAAAAGAAATGCAGAAATTTTTGGGACTGGAGGTGACTGGAAAATTGGATTCTAGCACTCTGGACCTGATACAGCAACCACGCTGTGGATTCCCTGACGTAGCTGGGTTCTCCACCTTTGCAGGAGAGCCAAAATGGGCAAAAAAAGTTCTGAAATACAGGTAACTATAATGTAATTCTTAAAATAAGAACTGTTTTGCATAGTATAAGCTTCAAGAACACCACATTTTTTGTGCCTTATATTTTAAAGGATACTAAACTATACACCAGATCTACATCCAGCAGATGTGGATGCAGCAATCAAGAAAGCATTTAACGTCTGGAGCAGCGTAACTCCCTTGAAGTTCATCAAGGAAGAAAGAGATCACGCAGATATAATGATCTCCTTTGCAGCCAGAGGTAAAAACTCCATGCGGCAGTCAACCTGAAAGGGTAACGATTTGTCTTCCTCTATAGTGTGTGAAGAGTTCAGTGTCAGATTCACACAGAAATCACACAGAAAAATACAGTTCTTGCTCAAAATAATATGGTTATGATCTGAAAACTCTTTGCAGGAGGACATAGAGAGAGATGGAGAGAAGGAAAGAGTGAATGATGCAATGAGTTGCCGGTAGTTCACTGGAGCTGTACTAGTATACAATGTCCAACATTATGCATGAAACACAGCAGACGTAGGACTTGTGCAATATGCTCAGGCTTAGAGCATTGCAGAGTTGGTAGCTCTAATTACACCCCTGGGATTAGTCATGTGTTTTATGTGAACTAAATAAGCTCTAGGCCGACTCAAGGCTTATATTTTTGGCATAGCCCTCAGGGTGGATTTACCAGCAGTCTCTCCTCTTTCATTATTAGCATCCCGCAGGCATGCACACTCCAGTCATCTCTGCTCCCACTCCAGAAACACATCTCAACTCATCAAGGCTGCGCAACCTGTGCAGGGACCACGCGTAACCACTGTGCTCTTACATCCTTTCCAGAGGTTGCATCCAAGGGCTCTCCAGTGAAGAGCTGACAGACTTACAGGGAATATACTTCTAGAAAAACTATATCTGTTCTTCCTCCCTCACAACAGCAGTAGGTAAACACCCAACCATTTCGGGGGGAAACCAAGATTTCATCAGTTGAAATTTTCCCAACTTTTCCTAATGAAAAATAGGGCTTTTGTCAAATCCATTTGGAGGAGAAATTTGAAAGTTTAAAAAATCAGCAGAACAGAAGGCTCTGTGCATGGGTGAGGTCTGTCACACCCAGTAACAGTCAGTTAACTGTGGTACTCGCCTCTCAGGTCACAACGATTTCATCCCCTTTGACGGCCCAGGAGGGGCCATCGCTCATGCCTATGCGCCTGGCAGGGACTTTGGTGGAGATGCCCACTTTGATGAGGATGAAACCTGGACCATAAGCACAGAGGGTAAGAAGTTCTCCAAACCCTACCTGAAGCAGGGTATGCATGAAATCAGGGACTCAAAGTTTGTCTCCTATCTCCCTTATGAAGTGCGGAAAAGTGGGACTGATTTGAAGGAATATTGGGGAACTGGTTTCTATAGTTATAAAAAGCCTCTGAGTCCTCTGGTTTAGAAAGCTGAGACCCCAGCTGAGTTTTTGCCATGGACAAGGTGAGGAAGTACTTGGAGGTTGTTGAGGAAATGGATAGTCCCCTTCTTCCCTTTTTCCTTGTTATTCCTTCTGATTGTCTCGCTCCTCAAAATTATATCACCTATACTTGTCTGGGATTCTTCTCCCACACTGACTCTTGCAGGATTAGCAGGTTATTTCCTTAGGCACTAAAAAAATTATTCTTTTGAAACTTGCCATGAATTTCAATGTTTTCATTTTATTTTTTCATGGTTAAAACTTCATCTCCAACTGAGTTTACCATAAACAGCTTCATTTGTTTAGGAAAGTGGTTCTAAAAGCCTCTAATCTTCTTTATAGCCTTAGTGTTTTCAGGAGATATGGAAAGACCCAGCTCTTGATTTATGCATTGTACTTGCTCTTTTCAGGAACAGATTTGTTCTATGTTGCTCTCCATGAATTTGGCCATTCACTGGGACTTTTCCATTCCAAAGATCCTGAAGCTCTGATGTACCCAATATATAGGAAATTTGACCCTTCAGTGTTCCCACTGCATCAGGATGATATTAATGGCATTCAGCACCTCTATGGTAACTCAAAATTATTAATCAGTTATTGCCTCTATAATTTTAAACACTTTGGAATACATTTCAGTGATATTTTTGTGTAATGGATATACCTGACTGAGATGGCATTTTAATTTCTTCTTTTAACTCTTTAGGACGTTCTCCTAATACCTACAGTGACCAAAGAGAATCTGCTGAGGTAAAAGAACCAGATGAGCCCAAGGAACCTGCTCTGCCAGACACTTGCAGGCCTGATTTAACTTTTGATGCTGTCACGACTTTCCGTGGAGAAATGATGTTTTTTAAAGACACGTAAGTCACCTCTCTGGAAGTAAAATAATAGAGGTTCATTTTTAAATTATACTCAAAAATATGGAAAAATAACTTCACCTAGAATATTGTCAAACTGGGATTTCTTATGTGATCACAAAGGGGTTCAGATGAGAGGTATAATACAGTTGGAGGTAAAGGGCATATTTGAGAACCCAAGCTTCGTTATTCCCATGTTTCTATCCACTTTTGTTGTTAGCTCATTAGCAGTTTGGATGATATATTTCAGGTCTATGCTATACTGATAAATCCTGTCTTGTGTTATCCTTGTATATTAGTTTATCAGCTATCGGTAAAGTCTGATTCTTTATACCTATGACAACCTCTCATGGTGGAATTTAAACTGACCTGGGGTCAACCATGTCTCTTTAGCAGTTGTTGACTATAACAACTAGCCAATGAATTATATCTAGAAACCTTTCACACATCAAAAATCATCAGTTCTAGGGAAGCAGACAGGACAGATAATCGGGATAAGGAGTGAGAGGCAAAAGGAAGAGGGCCATGGAGAAATGAAAAGATAAATATAAGAAGTAAGAACACATTTGAAACAAGACAAGATATAAATAGGATGGGGAAAAGATAACTCATTTGAAAACAAGGAGACCTTTTGTTTTAGGCTGTAAACAGTCCAGGATCTGTGAGAATTCAGAAAAAGGCACCACCAGCCTGGACAGACTCATCAGCTTCATTGATGTCTTTGCTGAGGGTTTACTAGTTCTGGTGCAATATCTGCTTTAATACCCCGTATAGAGGCAATTTAATAGTAATAAAAGGAAAGGATGGTTGATTCAGTGCTGTCCAAGGCATAAACTGTCCACCTTCAAGGACACGGCACCCCAAGGGCTTGAGGAGAAGGTGCAGAAGAGCTGACTTCTTCTTTTCATGTGACAGGGCTGTTCTTCCCCTTCTCTGGACCCTCTACAAACTCATCATTAAAGGCAGAAATTCACCTGCAGGGATTATAGAGTCCACAAAATGCAAAATGTTATTTTGTGGAAGCTGGCATTATGCATGCCAGCCTTTCTCCAAGCTGGTGCAGGCAGTCCTGAGGCAGGGAATCATTCTCAAAACTTCCTCCTGTGCTGGTCTTTTACAGATGAGCCTCGGCTCCTTTTCTGTGTAAAAGGAAAATAACAGCTGTTTTGACAGCACAGTTCATCTGACGTATCTTCGATATTTGCATGAAGATGAGATGAATCCCACCATGGAAAGGATATTTCTTCCATTGACCTTTTTGTTAGAGTGACTAACACAGGGAATATAGCTACATTTAGTCTGATAAATCCCCCTCCTAACCTCTTCTGCCATGATGTGGTTTGATACATTAGTGTGTATAAACATGTGATTTCATTAAAAAACTGTACTGCATTTCTGCCAGGCATTTTTGGCGCAAGCATCCTTCGGTCAGAGCAGTTGACTTTGGCTTAATTTCATCATTCTGGCCATGGCTGCCACCTGGTGTTGATGCTGCATACGAAGTTCCTGAAAAAGATGAAACCATCCTTTTTAAAGGTAAAATATTGTCTTTTTATTTTCCTCTTTTGCCTTTACATATAGCCTCAAGGGATTGTGTCTGATTTGAAAGCCACTTAAGCTTTTTCTGTGAGATTACACGTGCTTTTAGTCCAGCAAATCATTGTTTTGCATTCAAAGTGTTAACAAAAATATTGTCCAAGATAAGAAACATCTTTTTTAATGTCAATAAGGAAAATAATTTCCTGCCAAAATAAATTTATCCTTAACTCGTGGAAAACTAAGGTGAATTGGGATGGAAGACTAAACTTTTGGGGTTTGTATAATACAGCACCTAATACCAGTCTTGCATGCTTTGGACTACTGCTTTCATGGAGCAGTCATTCTCATGCATTATTCTCATCAAAATGTTCTGATAACTTTTCCATCAACCTTTTCTGATAGGGAATGAATTCTGGGTTGTGAGAGGAGACAGAATACTTCCTGGATATCCTCAAAAAATCTATGTTTTGGGCTTTCCAAAGGACGTGACCAAAATTGATGCTGCTTTCTATAACAGAAATAAGGGGGAAATATATTTCTTCATAGTGGACAAATTTTGGAGGTAATATTTCCTGTGCTACTTTCCTTATTAGAAACAAACCTAATCACATGGCATGATTATGTCATGATTTTGAGATGAATTAGTCACACAATTTTGGTCATTTCTTTCACCATCACAACTGTCTTTGGAAAAGGAACCTGAAACTGTTTTTTTTTCTTCTCTAATTGCTTTAGTTATTTAACAGTCCTCTCAAATTATTTTATTTGGTTGTTATTTTATTTGGTTGTAATTTTATTTGGTTATTGATAAAATAAAATCTTAGAGTTTCACACATCACATGAAATCAATCAGAGCCATAAACACCCAATATTCTTATCAAAACCCTTCCTGTGGGATAAAAAGAAGGATCTCATTTTAACTCCACTCACCAACAGGTAGTTTCAAGAAATTGCAGCCCAATGCCACGTATTGCAAATAATTATCCCATGTGCATGGCTATGATTTCCTCTTTTCCCTTCAATCACTGCTGTTCAGTTTTGTTTCACGGGCTTCATATTTGTGAAAACTGAAAGAGATGCTGTTATAAGTAGCAATTAATCTCAACTTTTAGAGATGAATGCTATAAATTTTATCTTTTCTGTCCCTGTGACAATTCGGAAGTGATGGCTCATACAGTGATTATCCTGAAGTGATTACTCAGTCACGTATTTACAATTTAGACAGAATAGATTTCCATATTTTATTTCAAATTGTCGCAGTTTGAAGACCTTCACCTGAGTCATTTGTTTAATCATTAAATCTCTTGCTGAGCAAAGGTGTTAGAATGAAGACACTGCAGTCTTGTGCACTGCAGCACTGCTAGATAAGCTATACATCACTTAAAGGGCAACAGCCTGCTATAAGTAACTTAAGGAAAATATCTAAAAAGAGCTTACAGCTTAAATAAAATTCAGATATTCTGATACATATTTCTTACAAAGAGGGAACATGAAAGCAATTTCATGTAATCTTACAAATCTAACTTCTGTTTGAGATAAAATTATTTGTCTTTCCTCATTTATCTTTCCTCTTAGAAAAAATAATGAGCTTTGTAATGATAATTCAGATATTAAGTATTCTTAGACCATGTTTTGCACTGACAGAAACATTTCTTCAGTACAGTTAATGGTGTGATAACGATTGCTGACACCTCAAAGACAGTCTCAGGACTGTCCGAAGACTGACTACTGAACGTCTTCAATGAGCTTAGTTCCATATTGGTTCAGGGTAATGTGCTGGGCTGCATTAATCATGATTTGTTTACATTTTTAATTGATGCCAAGTTGTTTCTCATTTTTCTCAGTTATAATAAAAGAAATCAGTCCATGGACAGGAAGCCCAGACAGATAAGAGAGGCATTTCCAGGAATTAATGGGAAGATCGATGCAGTTTTTCAACATAAGAGTGAGTGAGATATCTCAAGTAAATCTGTACTAAATCCTTGGTGTCAGGGCTTGGGACAGACTCAGGGTACATCCACACTGTCAGATGGTACGTCTTCCCAGTTCACTCCAGGTTTGGAGTGATCTCCTGATCATCAAAGTACATGAATATAAATTGCTTCCCAGCGAATCTATCAATCTTCTCCAAAACAAACCTCTCCTGGAGGGGATCCACGCTGCAACCATGACTCCCAGAGAGCAGGGCGTAGGACAATGTACCAGTTGGGTGTCTCCTTCTCTGCTCCGTGTCCTTGGGCCACCAGCCCACGAGCTCTGTGCCATGCCCTGGGGCACACAACACATACCCTCACCCGCAGGCAAGAAAAACAGTCCTCAAGAGGGCTTCAGCACAGCCTTGGCGCTACAGCAAATGTTTTAAACTGCAGGTTAACACAGGTTAAACCACCTCCTGGGATTTACAGAATTCACTAACTGTATTGTGCAGCAAGTACAGAGCTGGTCTGCTAAGGAAAGCATCAGTCCCGAGCAGTGTGTCCTCAAGCCCTGTGCACCGTGCCACAGGCGTCACGCCTGGGGGTAGGTGCTGTTCACAGTGTACATGTAGCCAAAGTCTTTTTGAACCTTTGCAAGCTTTTGCTAAAATGTATTAATCTTTATATCTATAATATCCTAATTCAGGCGGCTTTTTTTTTTTTTTTCCTAGATTTCTTCTATTTCTTCCGTGGAAGAAAGCAGTTTGAGTTTGACCCTGGTAAGAAGAGAGTTACACGCCTCCTAAAGACGAGCTTCTGGTTTCCTTGTTAAGAAAATGAAATCTGTGCTAGTGTAGGAGAGCGTACAGTGTTGTACTAAAGCGAGTTTTTCTTTTATAAATGTCTGCAATAGTTAAATACTTCCGACTTCATTCCTCAGACCACTCTGCACAATCTGCATTTTTGTAAAAACATAAGAAGAATGTTTAACACACTTCTCTGTATATATTCACATAAGTAACACAAGCATTATTACATACTTTTTGGATTGCTTACTTGCCAAAGACCAGCACAGTTTTCGCTTTTGATACAAAATTACTTCTTGTTTCATTTTTTGCGTGGTCATCTTCTTGCTCTTCATGCCGTGCACCACCTTACCCTAAGCCCTAGCAGCTGCTAGCTGGCTCAGATAGCGTTTCTGTTCCTATGCTAGGATTGCTTTCAACCAATTTTAGAAAATTAAAAGCTAAGCAACCAGGCTAATAAATTGCTTTTCATATTTATGAAAAGACAAACAGGCATCCCAGAAAGTAATTTTTCCAAGGCAAAGATACCCATCTTTGGGTATGGGTATGGAAGTGCTCCTTCCTCATTACTGATTGCAAAGACAGCCTATGGGAGCAGTTTATATTTGATATCTGATTTTAGATTACTGCTAAAGTTAGATGTGATAAACCCTGTGCTGAGGTATTTATTAATATTTGTTAGGTTATGTGAGCAAAGGCTCCTGCACACACACAACGGGGTGCAGAGGCAAAAGGACCATGGGGGACCCCATCTGAGTCACTGGAGCTCCAAGCTGTCCCCTCCCCATTTCCATATTTATATTCCATGGGTGGACTTCAGTGCTGATCAGGGAGGAACGGGATCAGGCAATCTGCGTTGCCCACTCGTGTCAGTGCTGCATGTTTCCTTATGATACAGATCTCTGTGGCCGGTCACGTGTGTATAGCATGGGTTTGCATACACACGTGTGTATGCCCACTTGCTTATGCGTACAGGAGCACGGGGTCAGCCTCACCAAGGCCTGACATAAGGGGCAGAGCCGCAGCAGCCTCACACGCAGCGAGCTGCCAGCACTGCAGTGTTCTCCAGGTCACTGGAATCGAGCACTGCTGCTAACATACCGCAGGTGGGAGGCGCCAGGGGAGATATCGAGGCTCCTAAGCATATAGACAGACAGCAAGCAGGATGTAAAGTTTTAGATTTTTTTTAGGGGGGAGGAGTGGTTTAAGGACACTTCCCTTTGATTCCTCTGCTCCAAGAATACAGTAAGCTTTTTCAATGCACTTTATGGAACTCCTTTTCTGATCCAGTTTTAAACGCCTCCTGGAAGCAGAGCTATTCAGACAGAAGACTTTGGTGGATGTCTAGGCTATGGGCAAGTTTTATTGGAAATCCATCATGGTCCTGATCATTTTAGAGCTCTCTCAGTCTTGCAGGACCCAGGTATTTATTGCCACTCTCTTGCTCCTGCAAATGGCCGAACAATGCAAATACTGCTGCCATTACCAGCCAAGGAGGGAGGGAGTAAACGGGGCTTTGCTGACCAGGCAGAGCCGGAAACAAAATGCTGCTTCCAGCTTTGTGGATCTTGGCTACAGTGCCTCCAATGAAAGGACCAGTAGCTCTGACTAACTCCTAACTTGAACATTTCTATTGAATTTAGTAGGAAAGACCTCAGGATTACTTTGTTCCTTATTATTTGTCTTATAATGTTTTGGTTTCCTTGGTTTCTATTTTTCCTTCACATTTCTGGTGATAGCTCTGTAAGTGGTCACATAACAACAAGGCATTTTAGGCAGTTCACTGTCCCATCTACAACAGTAAAATACAAACACATGCATGACTAGTTTATAGGTCTTTTTTTTTTCTTAAAGGGGATTTCTAATGGTTCTAGTGGTTTTCTTTTAGTTGTTCCTACAGTAGAACCTCCTCTGCAGTATCTCTACCCTCCATAGCACTGCTATTGTGGTTAACTGGATGAGATATCTTTATTTATATCTATTTATAACATACGTATTTATATATTTAAGAATGCAAATATATTTATAATACATATTTTTATGTATTTATTTATATTTATTATAATCTATTCTGGTTTGCTACGACTGCTGTTTCAAAAAGGTTTTGAAATATTCTTTTCAAATTGGGTTCTCCTTCTGAGAGTGAAGTGGTCTTGCCATAGCTCTTTCATGACTGTTGTTGGTATGGCTGTATTTGTATTACTCTAATACCTAGGAGCTGTGATAGTGAACTGACATGATTTGTATTCTCAGAACAAGAAGATCCCAGTGATTCTACCACACAGGTAACAGATAAGTACTGGCAGAAAAGACAAAAACTAAAGCAAGGCCATTTAACTGAGGCTTTCTGGAGAAGCTTCCTAGTAAAAATAGTTTCAAAATGGGCTTAAGGAAACTCTTCCATCAGAGACAGCAGCTATGGATTTGTGGGTCCATGATAACTGATAGGCACCCAGATCTGCCAAGAAGGCAGAGATTTCTCTTAGATGCCATTGGTATTCCAGAGAAAAGAGACTAAAAAGTGGTCAGAGTGCACTTTTGTTTCTAGACGGTTCCCTGATGGCCTCAAAACTGCCGCCTGGCTGGTCTCCAGCCGCTCTGCCGGTGTTCACTGCTGGCCGGTGGGCCCACTGGCTGTGTTTCACAAGCATCCAGCTGGGGGAGGGTGAACCTGCAGCGGTTTCAATACACCTCAAACACGCCAGAGCCCCTGGGCATGCACAGACTTAATCTGCAAATCTGTGCCGGGGCACTGACCTCTTTTCGGTGGGTGTTTTGGGGGATGTTTTACCTCTGCTGTGGCAACCGCCAGGTTGAGCAGGCTGAGGTTGGCCGTGTAAGGCCACCCCACGCGCGGCTCCCAGCAGGGAAACGCAGCTGGGTGCAGCAGGACACGGCCCTGGCGTTGGCAGCAGCTCCTGCGAGGACAGCAAATCCGATATGGTCTCTTTGTGTACTCAGGAAACCGATGCCTGGCGCAGAGATTAGCGCTCCTTCCCTTCCTCCTAGGGCTCTACTGATTGCGGTGCTGATGTCATGTCTGAGCCAGTACAAGTCACTAGGTGTAACTCAGGAACTGACCTGTCTCTGATGTGCCAAGTTGCATGTTTTTCTGCTGCAGAGAGATAGATCTGATTCAGCACGCGCCACACCAAGTCCTGTCACGACGGCCTTCTGGCACAGCCCAGTGCAGCCTCCTGGTTCATGGCTGAGAAGCCCCTCAGGCTCCTGAAGCCCAGTTAGCAGCGTTTCTAAATGAGATGTTGAACATCAGCAGTGGGCACCTCTGGAGCTTGTAAGAACTGACACGAGCTGCACCTCCAGTTTCTTCATCTCAGTGTCCAAATGTACACAGCTCATTAGGAGGCAACTCCTACCAAATATTCTAAGTTTCAGAAAATATCTGGCCACCAGCTGAATATTGCCACACAATGACATGATTTTCGTCTTGGAAGTTTCAGGCTTCTCAGTAAAAAATTACTTCCTTCAAGGAAAAGAGCTTGCTTCAGTGTAACATTTTGTTTTTGCTGAAAGATTTTGCTGCTTCAAAATACGTTGGAAACACATGAAGGGATGAGGATATGCCTAGTAGCACAGAACGGGCATGAAAGTACTTCCTGTTAGAATGACTGTGCTTTCTAGTGCTGCCTGGTAGTGAGAAAGCTCGACTGAAATCATCATTGTGACAAACTGTAAACAGCTAGTAAACAATTATGAATGTTTATTTTTTGTAATATTAAAAATACGGAACTACCAGTTCAAGTTCCCCTTTCTGTAGTACTTCTGTAATAAGAGACTTTTATTGAGGAAACCCGACTATGATTCAATCTGGGAATTTATTTTTTTCATTATTTAGTCAGGTCTGTGGGTGGAAGCTTCACCTTAGGGAGGATGAAAGTCATAGAACACTTTTAAATATTTTCAAATATAACTGGAGATAAAAGGAAGAGAATCTAAAGAGTCATATGCAACCCCAAGAAAATGAGGCCCAGAGCAAAAATCAAAGTCACAAATAATTCTTGGAGGCTGGGAAACTATTCTGAGGAAATATTGTTATCTTCCTCCTCTTATACTTTTGCCTAAATGTCCTTTTCAGTCAATGCTGGGAATAGGAAATATCATAGTTGGAACTGTGGCAGTTCTTATCTTCCTATGGAAACTTAATGAAAGTGGTATGTCAAGTAAAGTACCTAGAAAATAAATATTTCAGGTCTCTTTCCTCAGGAAAAAACAGCCAGACTACAGTTTTGTTGAGTAAGAAGCTTGTGTGTAAAGTAGGATTATTGTTAATATAGAACCAATACGTACGAATGCTCTCCAGGGGCAGAACGGATGAATCCCTGAAAACTCTGTCCTTTATTAAAAACAGCAGCAAATCCCTGTTCAGGCCCCAGTTTAGATGCGGGAGAACCTGACAGCTGGACCAGGCAGGATGGCACAGGGCGAGGTGCCCACCCTGGGGGGCGCGGGCAGAGCTGCCCAGCGCGCTTCTGGGCTCAGCAGGGAAGTGCAGGGCTCGCCCTTCTCCACCGACCGCACAGGGGACACTTTGTGTCTGGGGACACTTTGGGCAGAACTGGTGTGTTATGAGCCCGTGAACATGGCAGCCTGACAGAAGCAAGGCTGCCGCAGCTGTCTGCCCCCACATCCAAGCAGGAGCAAATCTGAGCATGTATTCCCAGCTGGTACAAACACACACACACACACACACACAACAACACATATATACCTATATACAAAACGAGCCACGCAAATGAACACAGAGAGAAAAATTCATATAAATGCAGATGATACAAATGGCCTCATCTTCTACTCCTCTCTGGCAGCTCAGGATGAAGGTCGGGAAGTATGGGCAGTGTGGATCCCTCCACAGCTGACCTCGGATGTGCAGTCCACACAGTACCTAACACTGGATCCTCAGGGTCACTTCACTTCCATGCAAATGGGTGTCTCTGTCAACCTATAGACCTCCTGATGTCCCCAGAAGTTGGCCTGAACCGCCAGATCCTTCTAGTAGCCAACTCACAGCCTCTTGGTCTACCTAGTGTCTTTCATCTCTTACAGCATCTGGATCCCATTTAAACTATTCACTGGCTAATCTGACTTGATATCTTGATTACACACTGCCATCCATGGTGAGTGCTTGGAAAGGAGATGGCAATGTGCCAGCTGCCATGCGGAACTCCCCTTCCCTCACTGAGGGAGATGTGCAGAGACACACGCAGAAGGAAGCCCGTGAAAGGGGAACACGGCTTTGCAGCCCAAAACTGTGGAAATTCCAAAAAAAAAAAGGAAGCAATTGGTTCAGCTTCCTTTTCATGATGCTGTTTAAAATTTTCCCTCAATGACCTTTTCAAAACATAAACAACTTCCACAGCTAGTACTAGAATCCAGGACTCTCCTCTCAAAGACTGCACTCAAAGTTGTACATGGAAAATAACAATACGTTCCTTCCCATCCCTTCCCTTACTCAATATCCTCCTGATCATGCTTACAATTTGGCAGAAGACCCTATGCACAAAGCTGTAGAGCCGCAGAATCATTCTGTGCAATCTGACATGTGGTTTGTTAGTGTTCCTGTATAAGCCAGTGGATGCTTCTAAGAAATCTGGTTCTGTTCTTTGTCTGCACATGATTAACTGCACAGAAATATCATAAAATAAAAGAAAGAAAAAGATAAAAGAAATAAGCAAGCCACTAAGAAAGAAATGAAGGAACTATAGGAACTGCATAAACTAGCTTACAGAATCAAATGAGGGAGAAATATTCACAGCAATATGCTAGTTTAGAAACAGAACTAGAGAAGTTAAATAGCATTTCATAAATCCCAGGATCTTGTGAGCTGTACCAAACCAAAAATGTACAAATCTAATGCAAATTTTCTGGAGATGCATCCAATGTGCACTTTTTTTTTTTTTTTTTATTAATGCCTGAAAATCATGATGGATCAAGAATAATGACTCATGAGACTGAATCTCTTTACATATAGAAAAGCTGTACACTTTGAAGAATTAACTTACTATCCATTTCAAATATCAACTATATTGCAGCTATATTGCTTCTTCTGTTTTTGAAGTGTCCCTCATTCTCTTTATTGTGTCGCTCCAAAGAGGATTGACACTCTGCACTTTGGAAGGCACAAAGAGATTCGCTCTTCCCACATTTGGCATGTGCTTGCTTTGCTAAATATTGATGTAGGAGGAAGGGATAGGGCACTATATGACAGTGGGGGTGGAATCATATGCTAAGTACACTCTTTTTTCCCATGATTTGGGGGAAAATAAGTGAAATAGTTCCCAGACCAAATAAGGAAGTTTTGCATTGAGCCTCTTCAGAGCAAAACCTGATCAGATAGCAGGAAAAAATTAAAATGGGTCATATTTGCCTTTCTTTTTCTAACAGTAACATTTACAGTACTCCTTTAAGAGACGGAATCACAAAAATATATATATATTGGGAGAGACCTCTAAAGGTTTTCCACTGAGGATGGTTATGTAAGGCAAGAACAGCAATACCAAAAGCATTCCAAAAGATGTCTAGGCTGTACACGACAGCTTCTGAAGTTAGAAAATATGCCACCACCTCCATGTGCCTACTCTGGGGCTTAGTTATCTTTGTAGTTAAAAATGTTTTCCTGAATTTAAGAGTTCTACACTGTAGGGGTCTGTATGTGTTTTGGGTATATAAATTCTTGCACTATCAATGAAAATCTACATGACACAGTCAATGGAGTCCAAAGATGATTCATCTCATCTTAACCTGCATACTGTATGTGTCTTGAATCTCTGTTTAAAATCCGTTGTCCAGAATGGGAGCTTAGACACCTAAGTAACATGTAGACATCTTTAGGTGTAAAACACTTAAAGGTGAATCCCTTAGAGCATTTTTCATTTGCCCATATCTGTCTGAGACATCTGCATGGTGTCGGCTATGATGACACAAGGCCTATGAGGTTAGCTGGAGACCAGGTGTGACTCTCTAGGACATTTCAGATAGCATAGATGTTCAGGTATCTGAAGCACAAACCACGTCTCTAAACTTAGCCACCTTTCTTTAAGGCTATAGTAGAGTCTTGGAGAAGTTACTGCTCCCTTCTTAGGAACAATCTTTCACTTTTTTAACAATATTTGTCATGCCTTCCCTTGGTTTTCCCTAGGTAAGACATTGATCATAGAGTCAAAGAATAATTCTTTCAGACTGTCTTTTCTAGTTACAGTCATTCTCAATGGGCTTCATGCACCCTTTCTAGTTCCCATATTATATCAAACATAAAATTGTAGCTGAGGACTTCTTAGTGCTGATAGGAGTATAAGCATTGTTTGTCATGTCTTATGTATGGAAACCCAGTTTATGTATCTCTGTTTCATGTTTTGAATAACAGTAGAAAAATTATTGAATCATTTTAGCTCATTTTGGTTTTGCTAACATCACAAGACTATTCTAGACTGAACTGCTCACTGACAGGCAACTGGAGGCTCTCCTGGAGCTATGGTGCTGATTACTCAGAGCTAAGATCAGATCTTTGTACTGCCTTTACTGAGTTGTAGATTATTTCCTTTCTTATTATCAATTACAAAATGTATCACCTCCTCTTATCTGAAAAGCTTTTCCTTATTTACTAAAAACGTTACAAAATTGCCCTAAACAGAAATCTCAGGCAAAATAAGGACACTACCATTAGTTAAATACATTGCATCACTCCCTCATTATGAAACTGTCATGCATCATTTTAACTAATCAGAGGATATTATAAAGTATGAGTCAGACTGTCACTGATTTGGACATTACCTATATAAACAGAGCAGAGAAACGTGTTCAACAGAGAGAAAGCTAAAAGTCTTAGCAGTGTGACTGAGGTAGAGAACCTATTACCAGAATGAAGTTCTGTTTGCTTCTCCTGCTGCTGTATGTGTCGGTCTCCTCTGCTCTTCCTGTGCCTCCAGAAGCAGAAGATGAAGGAAAAACCATAGCGCTTGTGGAGGTAAATATTTTTCAATTAATATTTCTCAATAGCCAAATTAAGTTCTAAATGAAACAGGAGATAGTTTGAGAAATAAAGACAATTCTTTTCATAGAATATGACTTGATATTAAAGATGCTTTATTTTGCAGATGTTTCCAGAGAAAACTTTCTTGTCAATCTGGCTTTGTGACAATTATTCACCTAAAAGTCATTGAAAATTGCATAACTTTTCTTCCATTGTTGTGATATGTGATTATTTCTGTTAGCCATTATATAGAAGAAACAATAACAATAATGAAGAAGCATGAATTCTATTAACAAAACTCTTCTGGCTATGCAGAAATAATCAAAATCAGTAATAAATTTAAATTTATGAAAGTGTTTTGAAAGTTGTGACATGATTGATTGGTATCAGTAACATAATAACATTGAATTAGATATACATTTCAGTATTTTGCTGAATAAGACCTTTCATGGAACACTGAAATGAAAAGAAAATATATGAGAAATACCACACTTGTATAGATGCAATATTTTATGTATTGGCACCAAAATAACTGAAAGTTAATAGGAAGACTTGGATTCATAAAATCATATTTAGCTGCTAATATGTATAGCCTTATTTGCCAAATGTTAACCTTCTAGTAGCAGCCACTGGTTTTGCTGGGAGTCCTGGATCTGTGCAGTCTCACTGCCACTCTCTTTTGCCTTTGAAAGTTTTGCCAGTGAAGGCAAACACAGTGCCACAGGGCACCAAAAATAAACGTGGAATTAATTATTATTAGTAAATCCTAGATTTTGAGGACTTTTTTCTCCAGGTACTCCATCAGTAAAACAAGAAATCCAGATAAATTAAAGAAAATTGTAAGTCATACCTAACTCCTTGAATAAATTTCTAGAGAAAACGGAAAACTCTAGCACATGACAAACACAGGGCATGTCAGTATAGAAACAATTCAAGAATTATTAGAAAATTAAGTATCACTGAACACTATACTGATGAACTACAATACTCCTCTTTTCCTTTTTTTTTTTTTTAATTCTGCTTCAGACTTATCTACAGAATTTCTACAATCTTCAAAAAGATGACCAGCCTCACTTAAGGCTAAAGAACAAAAACCCTCTTCCTGAAAAGCTCAAAGAAATGCAGGCATTCTTTGGATTAAAAGTGACTGGAAAACCTGATCTTAACACTTTGGAGGTGATGAAAAAACCCAGATGTGGTGTCCCTGATATAGGGAAATATGTATTTACAGAAGGGAACCCAAAGTGGAAGAGCAATCATCTCACATACAGGTAAGACTCCCTAATTTGGTGAAAAAACACATAAAATTAATCTTCCAATGTTATGGTCCTAAAGTAAGGTGAGTTTTGCCATATTTGGGTATCTGGAATGATTACCTGATTTCTGAAAGGAGGCAGACATTCTAGAGGCCTAAAACAAGGCCATTGATTTTTATGAATATATTTAAGGGTTTTTTTATTATTTTTTGTTTTACTTTTGCACAGATTTCAAATAAATATCTGTTTTCTTAGCACTGTATAGGAACTTAACATATTGGTTTTGCTTTGAAGGATTATGAATTATACCCCACTTATGAGACGAGTTGATGTAGACGAAGCAATCCAGAAAGCATTCAGTGTCTGGAGCAGTGTGTCACCACTCACCTTCCAAAAGATTGAAGAGTTTGAAGACAAAGTAGCAGATATAATGATTTCTTTTGTTGTTAGAGGTAATAACATTGTTTTTATCTACAAAAAGATAGCCGCCTGCAATGAGATAAATATTTTAGAATCTTAATTCATTTTCTTTCTTTTTTCCTTTTTTTTTTTCATTTTAGATCACAGAGACAACTCTCCTTTTGATGGCCCCAATGGGCAGCTGGCTCATGCTTTTCAGCCTGGTGATGACATTGGTGGAGATGTGCACCTTGATAATGAGGAATACTGGACAAAAGATGGAAGAGGTAGGGACTTTTTATCTATTTAGACAGTTTTACTTCATACAATCTTTGCTTGTATAATACTTAGTTCATGAAACTGGTTTTTAGGTAAAAGCAGAAGATATTGTCCTTTTTAATTGTTTTATTCCACTTCCTCCAGAGATTTCTTCGTATATTCTGATAAAAGATATATTTAGATCATAGTGGTTTATAACAGCAAATAAATCAGTACTTAAAAACACTTTTTTTTCCCCCTTCAAATAAAGCCTAAACTTGAGTACAGGAAAATCTGAATTTTGAAGTTCTTGGGTCAATTTCTATATCTTTCTTAACAAAACACTTCAAAAGTCAGCTCTAACTAGGCTGTTTGTACATCAGCAAAGCTTTTCTCAGTGCTTGTCATAAAAAAAAAAAAAAAAAAAAAAGGTTCTGTTGTATTCCTGAACTGCCACATACATCATTGAATCAATTTTTTGATTCTAAGCAGTCTAAATAATGAGAAGGGAAATAGGCTTTGTGTTTAAGACACAAGTATGATAGTCGAAGGCCAAAGAGACCATAATTAATACCTGATGTTCCCTGAGTACTCATATAACCCTTCTCTTCCAATATCTTTTTCAGTTGTGATGTTGGGAACAATACTTACTGCCTCCCTTCTACTTGTAGACTGTTTGGGGAAGATGCATAAGAGTGTTTCCTATGTAGACAACTGTGCTGGAGACTAAAACAGATTTTATCTGTTCCATATGATTTTTATTCCACAGGATATAACTTGTTCATTGTTATTGCCCATGAGCTTGGTCATTCATTGGGTTTGTCTCATTCCACTGACCCTGGAGCACTGATGTATCCGACTTACGCCTATACTGATCCTAAAGAATTTCATCTTCCCCAGGATGACATTAATGGCATTCAAGCCATCTATGGTAAGAAAAATAAACACGTTGGTTAATACATCTACTTGGGATAGCTGATAATCAATAATGAAGGCCTGTTTAAAATATGCTTGTTCCACCAAAATGAAAAGTGTAAATACTGTTGAATCATTTTTCAATTAAAAAAAAAAAAAAAAAAAAAAAAAGGAAAAGTCCACAAGGCTGATTTTAGCTGAAATCCAGTTCTGCAAAAATGTCATTCTGGAAGAGAGAAATAGCTTTACACAACAGTTTTTAGCAATGTTAAGAGCCTGACTTTCAGTGACAAACCCTCATTTTAAAACCTCATTGCCTATAATTCCCTGTAAAATATTCTTCATTGATCTTCCTATAGGAAAGTCTAATGCCCCAGTACAGCCAACAGGACCCACAACTCCCCAAGCCTGTGACCCTAATTTGACATTTGATGCTATTACTACACTGCGTGGAGAAATGATGTTCTTCAAGGGCAGGTAACAATAAATGCCAACACAAAAGCAACAGGATTCATATATTCCTTAACAATGTCTTCATGTGACCCATAATATCTTTCTGATAGACCCCGATAAAAGAGCAGGAATAGAACTGGAAATACCAGTATATGGAAAGATTTCTATTAGATGATCAACTGAAGCCAACTCTCAAACTTACTGCCATACAGAGAAATAGAAGAGCTCATGTTTGTCTTGCCTGATTTTGGCACCTAATTGAGATGCTAAAATTAAAAGTGCAGTTGCCCTTAACCTTCTTTATACTCATTGGTGAGGAATATTCATATCCTGAAGATATGTATGAATTTAGACAGAGTAAATCACCATGTAAAAATACCCGTCTCCCCCCGTCATACTCCAGAAGCTATAATCATTGTTTTACATTTATGATAGTGGTGAAACTATTTCAATATATACATTTTATTTAAATCAGATACATCCTGCGCAAGCATCCTCAGAGGACAGAGACAGAACTCAACTTTATCTCATTGTTTTGGCCAAAGCTGCCTTCAGGAATTCAAGCCGCTTATGAAAATGTCGAAAGGGATGAAGTTTTACTTTTTAAAGGTAAGAGAATCTGAAAATCTCCAACTTTTTTTTTTTAAAAAAAAAAAAAAAAAAAAGATTCTCCCTGAAAACTCTGCAATTACGGAAGTGAAAGTGGTTCTTTTGAGTAGATCAATGTAAAAGAGGAGTTTTCTGACTTAGGCTCTTACAACACGCAAATAATTAAACCAGAGAGTCACAGAGTTACAGTGCTGGAAGGGATTTCCAGAGTTCATCGATGTGATAACTTGCATCTCTGCATTTGTTAAGGAGAAACAAGGCTTGAGAAGAGCTTTCTATCTTCAGATCTAGCTGTCTCTTAGCAGCGTATGATAGCAGAAGGATTTTTGCTGAATCTTAACACTAAATTCACTTGGCAAATACAGTTTGCTGGGCACTACTATTACTGTTGTTCCTATTAACATGGAAAGCATTGATAACACTGACAACACATCTAAACATACATGGAATGTTGCAACATGAAATAATAAGAGGAATAATAAGAAAGGAATAATACTTAAGTATAAAAGAGCCTTTATTTTCAATCCATCTAAAGCACAATTGAATGATACTTAATTAAATGACGTGTGGTTATATTTTTCAGAGGATAAATATTGGGTTCTCAGAGGTTATGACATTGCACCTGGCTATCCTAAACCAATCTATCGTTTCGGATTCCCAAAGACTGTTAAAAGAGTTAATGCAGCTTACAGTGATGAAGCCACAGGAAAAACATACTTCTTTATAGCTGACAGATACTGGAGGTAAGTTTTAATGTTCAGCTACCACAAAGTGCATTTTCTCCCTGAGGACAGATTTATTACTATGAATTGAAAATGCGATAATGTCTAAATAAGGTAGATCCAGAACTTTAAAGAAAAAAGGTTCTGTGGAAGTTTAAACATTATTTCATTAGAAATTATTTGTTAGGAAATACCAACTTTTCTATAGGATGTTTTGATATTCATTAGATTAATGTAGTGGGAACATATAGATGAATTCCTCACTACTGGTGAACCATGTGACTACTAAAAGAACTGTTTCCTACTAAACTACTCACTCAATCTCTACAAAAGTGTAGCTTTTCTGGGTACGTTGTGATAGTGTACAATTTGCACTCACATCTCAAATAAAATAAACTGCTAATGAAAAGTGCTGTAATTGAATTTCACAGTGAACAGTCAAGTTATATACAATCTGTGATCATACAGGTGGTAGTATTTATAATTTATGAAAAGCTTATGATAAATTTCAGGCAATAACTTTGTTTAGTAAGTGCATGGCTGAGTACATTAATAAGTATTAATAGAAATATGTTTTGGGACTCTAGTATAGTCTTTCTATTCCCACACTTTGTGCCTTAATTTTATAATGAACTGAATATTTGATATCTAGTAACAGAAAATCATTTAATCTGCATTTGATGTCCAAGGCTCTAGATAGGCCAGAAATGTAGGAATATATATCTCATCTAAGCTCCCAAGACCCTTGAGAGCTTTTTTACGGTCTCCAATGAAGATAGGATTTTTAAATTTGAAGACAATTGTAACAGGTGGACATTAATACTTAATAAGGAAAATCAACAAGCTAGTTTAGCTTACCTTTATCAGACATTTTAGTTAGAGTTTATATGTCTGAATTCTCTTTGGATTTCTAAAATATTTCCTTTATGTTTCCTGTGTTAAGATATGATGAAAACAAAAGATCCATGGATCATGGCTATCCCAGAAAAATAGTTTCAGACTTTGGAAAAATTGGCAGAGTTGATGCTGTTTTCCAGAAAAATGGTAAGTAAAATGTATCTTTAATGTGATTTTACTTGAATATTTGGGCTTCAAAAAAAAAAAAAAAAAAAAAGCTTCTGTTAATAGATACAAATCTATAATCTTTTGAGAGGGAAATGAAAAATAGTAAGTATGCACGGATTGCTTATGTTGATTTTTTTTTTCAAAATACTATGAAGATAATTTATTTCAATTTTATTTGTAGGCTATATCTACTTCTTCCATGGAACAACTCAGTTCCAGTTTGATCCTCGCGTCAAAAAGATTGTCAGAGAAATGAAGAGCAACAGCTGGTTTGATTGCTAATTGCAATGGCTTTTGCATATGTACATTATACATTTTTTATATGATGAATTTTACAGTATTTCATGACTTTCATGTCACAGTGTTTTTCTGGCCAGATTTTATGGAATTACAATCTTAATATTTTTTTAATATGGTTATATAACTTATTATATTTCATTTGCTATATTAAAGATTATGAATAAACTATACTTGACATACTATTGTATCTATGCTTTCTGATTTACACTACTACTCAAGAGCTAAGTCTACCTTACAAAAACTAAAAATATGTTTCTGGAATGAAATATCAAATCCTTTCTCAAGTCAGTAGCCAGCTGGCTCTGCACTCCATTACCTCTCACAAGCCCTGGTGATTAGTATAGTTAGGACTTACTACTATCAGCCAACAAATCACACTTCTGCTTTCTGCCCTTCTTTGCCCCACTTCCACTGTTAGTCTTTCCTCCAGGGCACAGATCATAGAAAACACAGGTGCTTTTTATCTCTCTGGGGCTTTGAACTGGGTTTAAGCATGGAAAAAAATGTAAGATTAGAAAAGACATCTGAGATCACTAAAACGTTCCCTGCTTTCACAGGTAGCCACATCATATAATGACTGGAGAAACCTTCCTGCTTAGAGCTCTTTCAGATAAGGATATACTACTACTCTAGTAGTTTCTATGTTCCTCTGATTTCAGGGCAATAAAGGATGGCAAAAGGATTGCTAAAAAAACATCTTGATAAAGAGTATTTTCCATTCGAAAAGTTCATGAAAAAAGCAGCTTAATATCCAAACTATCTGATTTTTTTTTCAAATGTCCTGAATTAAAATAATACTTGAATTCTTATTCATTTTCACTTTATTTTTTTGTAGCTTTGCTGGTAAGATGAGAAGTCATATGACAATCATAAAAAGCATCTTGTCAAACAGGTCATCTCCAGCATGCCACATACTTTAGAGAAAGGTATGAGGATCCTATAACAGAAGTAATTGAATATGAAGAAAAGGACATGTAACAGTATGGAATCATCATTTGGATTAATTTCATTACTTTTCTGAATTATCAAATTTCATGTCAGCAAAATGAAGAACAGACTTAGCAATTTATTATCTTCAGGGGAAAAAATAATCAAAATACAGTTACATTCAAAAATAAGAAATTGCATTATAGACAATAAAAGTGAATATGTGATATTCTTGTAAATCCTAAAAAAAGTAAAATACTAAATTATAGTAAATCACAAGATCACAGAACGGTTGAGGTTGGAAGGGAGCTCTAGAGATCATCTAGTCCAACCCCCCTGCTCAAGCAGGGACACCCAGAGCACGGGGCACAGGGTGGCAGCCAGGCGGGTTGGGAAGATCTCCAGAGAAGGAGCCTCCACAGCCTCTCTGGGCAGCCTCTTCCAGGGCTCTGTCACCCTCACAGCAAAGAAGTTTTTCTTCAAATTCAGGGAGAACTTCCTGTGTTTCTGTTTCTGCCCTTTGTCTCTTGTCCTGTTGCTGGCCACCACTGAAAAGAGCCTGGCCACATTCTCTCAACATCCTCCCTTAATGTATTTGTAAACACTGATGAACCCCCTCTCAGCTTTCTCTTCTTCAGGTTAAACACACCCAGCTCTCTTAGCCTCTTCTCATAGAAGAGATGCTTCAGTCCCCAAATCAAAACCTTTAATGAAGAAATCCTTTTCTGTGTATACTGCTCTCATGAGGTGATTTAGATACCAACTCCTTTAAATAACATCTCAGTAACAGTGCTAACTAATCACATTTTCCTGTGTAAGACAGTGATACTGAATTACCAATGCCAGTTAAACCAGAAATTATTTGAAAAGTAGATCAATCTAAATTGGTTATTTTGTTGCAGAAAAGATAGTCTACAGACATACAGATACAATATTTATAGGGAAAGATAATGTGTCATATTAAACCTAGTATAAATTAAATGACTAAGCAAAAATTAAAAAATAATCAAACTTTGGGCAGTCCTTTAGATGAGGAACAGAAGCAGCAGCCCCCAGTGTAACTCAAGAGAAGCTCCTCAGAGATAAAGTGGAAAAAATAATCATTCTCTGGGAGAAAAACTTAGCTAATACTTTCAGAGTAGAGGGAATGTGGAATGGGGCATAGAAAGAAGGTGGCTATCATTTGGAGTAAAGAGAGAGAAAAGCATAATTTATAACCCGTGGAACATGAAGAATTTAAAGAGAGGAGGCAGTTTATAGTGAAGCATTTTTTGATATTCTGTAAAGCACCCTGGATTTCCCTCAAGCATGAAGACTGAGGGCTCAAAATAAAATGATTTTTTTATAAGAGACACTCCTCCATGCTTATCTGAATGTTTTGCCCATTATCTTTATGTCAGCAGTGATTACTCAACTTCCGCCACACAAGAGCACAAGGGACAAGGGCACATTTGGTGACTGCACCACGCTGTTGCATTCCTGGAAGCACAAGCTCTGGTTCCAAGCATTTTGATCTTGCATAGTGGATCAAATGTAGTTATATTTATCAGCCTCAGTTTGTGCTGTCACCTACACTTGCTTTGCACCATTCTAATGAATTTATGATTCTGTTTGCTACTTACTGTACTGTAGTTACTGTACCACATCCTGATGTATGGAACTGTTTATATGTGTAATTCTAGTCTACAACACTCTTAACTGAAGCAGATTCACCAAGAGTGGTTTCAAAATGTCTAAATATATGCATTTAGTGTATTTGAGATTCTTCAGGGTATCACCCATGCAGGTATGAAACAGGACCTCTGGCAGAGGAGCGCTCCCTGAGCTCCAGGGACAACAGTGCCTCCAGAGACCTACGTTTAAATGACTGAATCCTGCCTTCACAGGCTGCAGTCTTTGCCAAAGGTTTGAAAGGAACCAATAAATTATCTGAAACATTTGCCATTGTCCCAAATCATTGTACCATATTTTCTCATTCAAGTTGAGTCATTTTCTTTAGTGAAACTGTGGTGAGATTCAGCTTTAAGTACCTGTTCAGTTCAGCCACCTGGACAGGTCTCTAGTGACATTAAGATGCCTTAGGGTCTTCCACTTGGCCTCCAATGGTGTAAGAGGCACAAGCTCCCTCTACATCCTGAGTCACATCCGCCAGCCCTCCGTCAAGGCCTCAGGTTCGCTAGGCTGTCTCAGAAGGCATCGCACATCAGAGTTCAGGCAGCTAACTTGCAGCCTAAGTGTTTTCATGACAACTCAACTCAGGCACAGGCTGCTGTCATAATCAATGGAGCTGGTCAAAACCCTTGGACTCCTGAGATCTATGCAGAGCATCCTAAGTTTTGTGCAGCACATCCTAACTTTAACTCCTACATGTGGTCAGAGGAAACAATCTCTTAGCAACTTTTGACAATGTTGATTGTATTTCCATTGGTTACTATGGAGGCTCTCACATGTAGGCACCCACACTATGGACCACTGATCCTTCCTGATATAACCACCATGATGCAACAGTGCTGGTGATTTCTGTGCCTCTCTGTGCAGTGTTGCTTGGTACTACCAAAGCGGTGAGGACCAGCTGTGACCTTTCCAAGTTAAAACACGGGTCACATTACTGCGAGTCTTGACGAAGCATATGCTGGGACCACAAGAAGACGTCACAAGGCAGATGAGAATCCACCAACTCTAACCAATGCTAAGGAGAACAATTAGGGAACCATAACCAACAGCTGCTTTACAGCTTCTTCTTTTCCCAGGCTTTTCTTTGTGAGAAACTATGCAGTAAGGTATCCCAGGAGCAGCTGGAACTAGCAGCTGTCTTGTGCAGATGGTCAAGAGCAGAAACTCAAAGTCAGCCTCTGCCACCTAGCCCCCAAGTGTTCTCTGAACAAATACAAAGGCAGCTTCCCTACATTCAATAAAGACAGGGGAGACATCTACAGAGGTTAGTTCTTCCTTTTCTAAGATAACTGGTTCAATCAGTCTCTGGAGGTACTTATTACTATTATCTATAGAAGAATTCTTAGCCAATAAATATTTAAAGTTAGAGGCAAACACTCTTAACTCTTCTCACGGGCTCTAACCTTCCAGTACTGTACAGTAGGCAGCCATGGAGAATGTATTACCAGCCACAGTGGAGAAAAGATAAGCCCTTCTCCTGGTTCATATCAGAACTTCTCATAGGACTTCCTAGATTTTTACAAAATTAAATTCAAAGAAGACATAAATATCTTTTCCAAAAATTTGTTCTAGTACCCTGAGCAGGATTTTGTGTTTGTGACCTATGCCATGTATACAGTTGGATGCAATAACCATGTTAATTCCTTCTAACTATAAAACCTCTGAAATAAACAGGTTTTTTGATTGTTTAATATTGGAAGGCAGAGCTCCAAAATGACTTGACTTCCCCTAATTATGGATAAATGCACGTCATTTCCAGGATCAATTCAATCACACTTGCCATGTGAGAAAAATCATTCTAACAGTTTGTACATCAGTAACAGAACTGGGTGGGATCCAAGTCGCATGGATTTCTCACATGCTCCCACAATGCAATAATAATGACAAAGTAAGGGGGTTGGTTGTTATTGTAACTGATAAATGCCATGAAGTTTAATAAACAAGGCTATGTTGTGAAACCTGGGCAATGAAATTAGTCATTAATACCTCTGAACAGAGAAAAGCTGTCTGCAAGTGACAACAAAAAGTAGCACGGAAATAAGGATTTCCTGAAAAAGCCGCAGCCATACAAGTGTGTTTGTTTGTTACAACAGTTTTTCAGATCATGAGCACATTCTGTCAGAGCTCCTCTGAGGTGCCAAACACCTCCATTTCCCATGGCTATGGAGGCAATTCCCATTGGTATAGGCTACCAATGAAAGAGGAAGGGGCTCGGGCAAGAGCAGGATGCAATCCCATAATTTGTCACAGTTTGTGTGACTCTTGAAACTTCCTCTCTTCTGAATTACTTAAGAGAGGAAATAATCATATCCCCTGTGGTTAATGAGGTTAAACTGAAGGAAGATTTGTTGATGAAATGGCAGATAGAGTAAATAGATGGACTGATAGACAGATCAACAGACAGATACGTATATAGATAAAGGCAGAGAGAGATATAAAAATACTCACATACTTTAGGTAGGGAACAACCTTAACCTTGCTATAACTTCAGTGAAGCAGCATCTTTTTACTGCTTTTAATATGCGTGGGATACAATCTTTTTTACTTATGCAGATCCTGGATTTCACCGTCATAATTAAAGGAAACATGCAGCCTTTCTGAAGAGCTGCAGTAGAGAGGTGAGGTTGACTTGGGCTTCTCATCCATTTTGCAAAATATCAACTCTGATCTTATGGATTGATTCAAAAAGAGAACTTTCTGCTTATACATGGCAATAACTTCTCCCAAGTTTTAATTTTTTGGGATACGATTCAAAGCTGGTGCATGACTCTCATTTTCCAGTCTGAGGCTATTAATCAATACATGTTAAAGAGCCTGTACATTTGGTGGCTGAGTTTCACGCAGCTGGGTTGGGACGATATGGAAGGTTCTGCTTTGCCCACCACTTGATCTGCTGCAAAATTGCTCAAGTTCCTAAAATTCAGTGTGAAGTATCTAAAATTGGGTGCCAGGTTTGAAATTGGAGCCAAGCAGCTTAGTACTCAAATGCTAACAGACTTCAGATGTCTGTAAATCAGATGGATTTAGTTAAGTTTCATTTTGTCGGCCAGTAGAGTGTTATAGGATGTCTGGAGGTAATCAGAGCATGATAAACTGTGAGTCAGTCCACAGCTGACTTTACGAAACACCCTTTAATCGTACAAATTGAAATGTGTGAGACCATGCGTATGGAGCAGAAGGCAGGATTGTTCTTGCACTAGGGCAGAAAAGAGCATTAAGAATGCAGAATCTCTCACTTTTTCTTTTAATCTGTGTAGCTGTTTCTGTTGCTCTTGCTGTGTCCCCAGGGAAAGACAATGAAGAGGATATAAAGCTTGTACAGGTAACTAGATTGTCTATTTTTAAGATATATTGAGCTATTTCTATTTAGATATAATCTGTGCTCTAACCTACACAGGAGTTTGCAGTCTGAGCTGATGCTATTGCACAAAACTCTGATGCCCAAACTTTACTAAAGTGTGTTAAATCTGTTCATACTGGAAATGCCAAGTAAATAAGAATCCGGGACAAAGCTGCCTGCTTCTTTTTAGCCAAGATCCTCAAGAAAACCTCTGCTTTGGCTTCAAGTAATCACAAGCAGATGACTGTGCCAGGACAGTGCATGAACTGTATTGGTCCTAAGGTAAGAAACATATCAAAATGTGAAATGTATTCGTTTAATTTTTCTTTCTGTTAGGACTATTTAAATAAATTTTATGAAGTTGAGCCAGATCCAAATCAGCTTGGATGGAAAAGAAATGCTGAATCCACAGCTGACAAACTCCGGAAAATGCAAGATTTTTTTGGTTTGAAAGTGACTGGAAAACCAGACACGGAGACATTGGAAATGATGAAGAAACCCAGGTGTGGAGTTCCTGATGTGGGTCTCTATGGTGTTACTTTGCCAGGATGGAAGAAAAACAAGCTGACATACAGGTAGTATTTCCATAATTACTTTTCTGGGTTTAAGTTGTGGTTTTGTGGATATATACATTTATTGTATTTAAATAACTTACATAGAAATTGCTTCCAGTTGAAATAACAATTTTTTTTTCTATCCCCTACCATTAGTCATGCGTATTCCCCAGGGAAATTTCAGAGAGTCAGGTTGAGTATTTTACCTTTCTTGAGTCAACGTAATATTTTGTCTCTTATGTATCACTCCTGATGAATATTCTGTGGGCAAAGTGGAAACATCAGTTGCACCTTGCATGAAACTCCTTATCCTCAAAATGTGTCAATACTGGCAGCTTAGTATCCACAAAAATCTGAGGAGAGGATTTACTTCATGCCCAAGAGAGCTCTTGTGGGCTAAGAGCCATTGAGAGAAAAAATGATAATTTGTCTGCGATTATTATTATGAAAAAAATACATTTTGTACAGTTATTACAGTCCTCAAGCACACACAGTCCAAGGTGATTTTGGGGAACTGTTGGACTGCAGCCTCTATTTCTTCTTAAATGTCTGAGTTCAGCATCTTAACAATATGCTTTTTTTTTTTTTTTTTTTTTTTTTCATGTAAACACTAAATATTTTTATTACTTGCCCTTTACAATTGTAGAATTGTCAACCACACTCCGGATATGACAAAAGAGGACGTGGATAAAGCAATCCAGAAGGCATTTAAAGTATGGAGCACTGTCACCCCACTGATATTCACTCGCATTCAGGAGGGGATAGCAGATATAATGATTGCTTTTGGGACCAAAGGTAACATATTGACTGCGTACCGATGGTAAGATTAATTTAAATATTTTCCAGTAATTATGGCACAATCTCAGTGTTATTTCAACATTGTATTTAGCCCACGGACATTGTCCCCGTTATTTTGATGGTCCCCTGGGTGTGCTTGCTCATGCCTTTCCACCTGGCAGTGGTTTTGGTGGTGATGTGCACTTCGACGAGGATGAAGACTGGACAACAGGCTCAGCTGGTAGGTAGCAAACGGTTTCTGAAGCATTTTGCAGATGCATAAATTCTCTTTTGATTTTAGCTAGGCGAATGAATACACAACATTACACAACATCAATGATAAGAATAGGTTGAGGATTTTGGAGGATATCCTCAAACAAGAATATCTACAGTGGTGATGATATAAAAATTTGCCTGATCCACTCTGAAAGATATTTACCACTCGTAAGCCTACAAGTAGGAAGACCGTTTCAAATACAAATATTACAGACAGAGTCATCTCAGTGGGCCCATCCATACCAGAAATCTGCAATCTTTGGCAAAATCTTTCTGACTTTGCTTTCTTCATTGCTAAGAGTGCTTGGTGCAGGTGCTAGCACCAAGACTGGCACTACCACACACAGCAAAGGATCCTCACCAGATAAAAAACATTAGAGTCACAAGTGAGGACAGATTGGCCTCACTCACAATGTCCAGATAGGCCCAAGTCTACCCTGCTAGAGCTTTACTCATGCTAGAATTAGTTTGTATTTGAAAGTGTTCTCAAAGCTTCCTGGGAGCAGCTGGAAGTCTGAACAGGCTGTTTGGACCAGCCATGGGCTGAGATGCAGCATGGAGAGCTGACTACAAATGCATGACCTTGGGCCAGGAGACGGACAAATGCCAAGTGCTCCACCATCTGCCTGGGACCTACGCAGTCTCGTCAGCCCCCCAGGCGCACCATACAGCATAAACTTCCTCCAACACACCTGCCAGTACACAAGGAAATTACCCTGTTGTACTTTAAACACTTCTATTTTCCCATGGTTTTGGGGAGGGGAAACAAGAGCGGAGAGTCCTGGTTGCAGAGCAAGAGAAGCAGGGAGTTTAAGGACAGGAAGATACTGTAAGAGTACTATGAACGAGTGCTGTGGGTTTCACGTGCCAGGAAAAAATAAGAGACTGTGGTAAACTTGTCATGCTGATAAAATATAATGTTTCCCCCATTCTGGCGTTGAATAGGTCAAGCCCTGATCTCAGCAAGGCTCTTCAGCAGTGTGACTCCATCAGTGAGGCACTGCAGGATTCTTTGGAGAGCTCAGAGGACTCATGAGGGGGAAGTAACGAAAATATATGTGAAAACTTGATGCTTTGTTTTGGTTTTGAGAAATGGAGTTTTTGGCTTCAGTTGCCCCTTCTTGGGAAATTGGTATCCCATTCTCTGCTGTGCAACAGATCTGTGATCTCGACACAGTCTCTTGGTAGTGCTGTAGGGCAGATGATCATTCTCACCCAGGCCAGAAAGGGGAAGGTGTGACACCTTGACGGATGCAAGCAATTAAAAATGCATTGGAAGAAATCTCATTTTTAGTTATTTACACTGCTACCATGTGTCACTGGAGATAAGCATGCACAGGCGCAATATTTTAAAAGATACTTTATTTGACGAGGCTACAAAGAAACATTAAGTTTAAAAGTCCTATTGACAAAAAGGAAAACCATACTGCTGATACGAGTTTTATTTTGTTTATGTGTGGTCTCGCCTCTCTTTCTCAGGGAGGACTGTGACACACAGAATGACAGCCTGGTACCTCAAGTCTCACGGAGTCTCCCCTCTTCTCCTGTTAGCTTGTTCTGACTCACTGAAAATCTGCTCCAGCTCAGCTGGGAAACGCTGCCAAGACATTTCTCAACACTGCGCCCACGCTCATCCCTAGCCATCTACTCACGCCACACACATACTTTCAGTCACTAACAGAGATAAGAGTAAGAAGGACGGTCAAGAGACACTTCCTTCCTGTGGGTGTCCTATTTAAAAAAATATGCATAAATATAACGATTTTCAGTATATTGTATAAAAACACCACTGAGAAATGGCCCTGGTGTGTTCACAGTATACTAGCCATTTTCAAACCAAAATTGTACTGATTTTTTCCTCTATATACATTCTTTTTAAGGATTCAACTTGTTCCTTGTTGCTGCTCATGAGATTGGCCATGCTTTGGGCCTCTCCCATTCCAGTGACCAGAGGGCGTTGATGTTCCCCAACTATGCCTACGTCAATCCCAGTGAATTCCCCCTCTCCCCAGATGACATAAGTGGCATTCAGTCCATTTACGGTGAGTAGAATCCATTGCTTAGAAAAAATAACAGAACAAGAAAGAAACAACCTCTTTCACACAGTTAGACCATTAAAAATATTATAATCATATAATATCATAAATGAATATGTGAAAAACATAATGTGTTCATAAATTTGGTATATTCTTTTTTAAAGGATCCTTAGGATCTCTACCAAATGTACCAGATAGGAGGCCAGCCACTCCTACATCACCTAAAACCTGTGGCTCCCAAATGTCTTTTGATGCTGTAACTACACTCCGACGAGAGATCATATTTCTGAAAGGCAGGTAAATACCAGGCAGGAACCTGATATGACAAGGTTTGTGGTTTCTACAAAGATTGATATCTGCAGTGGTTAGCATCATCAGTGGAATTTATTGTGAGATCTGTGGGCAGATTTCAAAACCAGCTATACACGGAAATAAAACTATTAGCAAACAGGAATTTTATTAATGTTTTTATATTCAAAATAGGCTCCTTTTTTTTTTTCCCAAAAAACTTCTCAATCTCAACAAACTTTATTCCTGAATGTATGCATGGTCACAATGAGTGAAATGAAGAGACACTGCAACCATTTCCTAAGAAATCATTATGCTCTGCAGTACACTTGGACCAATCTCTCTTCAGCCACCTATACACACCAGGAGTCAGCTGGGTATATAGGGAATAGCTTATAGTCATTTCGCCTGAGACTCTGTAACTCTTTTAGCCTCATAATACAATATGATACAGGTAGGAACAACCTGATTTTTTCTGCTGTGCCTAGCCAATATCATTAATTAGTCAATACCAAGAAAAAGGGTATTTCCAGAAAAAAAAAAAAAAAAAAAAAAAAAAAAAANGTACAGCTTAATGCAAGCTGAACAGCTCCACTGAGACTGACACATTGATCCAGGTAGTTTTACTGACAGGAAAGAACTTGTAAGTCATAGTGGTATACACATTCTTGTGCATATATAGAGATATCTGTGGTTTATTATTTACTAAAAAACTGTTTCATGTTTAAATCAGACACTTATGGCGTGTGTATCCTGACAACTCAGAAGTTGAACTTGAATTAATTTCTGCCTTCTGGCCATCGCTTCCGTCTGGTCTACACGCCGCATATGAGAATATTAAAGACCAGATCCTATTTTTCAAAGGTGATGTATAAGATTTCCTTTAAATTCTTCTTATCATTAAATTTGAGGGGAAATGGGAGGGAAAAAAGACAGCTATATGTGCATGAAATTAACTTTTTAAATATTTAAAAAAATAGAACATTTCACTTAGTGTCTACAGCCTACACTGAGCAATTGCATCTTTTTCATTTAGTTTTTCAGAGTCATTGGTGGAGAAAATTCACAAACTCTTTTTTTTTTTTTTTTTTTTGAATAGGCAATAATTACTGGGTTATCAGTGGATACCAGATATTGCCTGGTTATCCAAAGAATATCAACACATTGGGCTTCCCTAAAGGTGTTAAGAGAATTGATGCAGCTGTTTGTAATAAAAATACTGGGAAGACAGACTTTTTCATAGGCGACAAGTACTGGAGGTAAGAAAAAATAACAATCATTTTCTTATGACTGACTCCAATATAATCTGTAGCAATTAAAATCATTCATGTCATAAAGGAAAAAGTAGGATCTTAGGTAACTATAGGTAACAAGAAAATATATTAATATTAATTAAAAATATATTAATATTAAAGTGTTTGGTTACCTGACCCCTGCACTAGAAGGTGAATATGGCTGTGACTTTTGAGAGCTTAATGATGTGCTAAAACAGGCATTGAAAAATACAGACTCATTTCAAGTCATTATACCTGGAAAATGAAAAAGTTTCAGTATTCACACGTTTTATAAATAAAACAGACAAAAGCATCTATAGAAAACAAGGAATTGAGATTTGAACTTCTTTGGCAGGAGGCTGGTTATGATGGCCTGTCTAGGTTTTCTGAAAAGTCCTAGGTTACTTAATCCCTCTCAGAAAGGTACAAATGAGTTTATTTCCCTTTCTTGGGCTACTAAGTATTGTATTTGCAACACACTGCTAAATCCTGTTCACCATTTGGTATGAGTGACTGCCAGTACTCAAATACCAAGCAAACAGAAAAAAGTATCAGCTTCAGCAAGCTGATAAATTGCTCCTGTGTGCAAGCACAAGTGCTGCAAAGACCTTCTGCAGGCACCCAGGAGCACAGCACCGTAAACATACTTCACGGTGATTAATTGTGGGGTTTCTTAGTGAGGCATACATTGTAAGCTGAATTTTCAGCTGTATGTGGTTTCCTGTCCTTTGGTTTTGATAGTTTTGGAAAGAGTATTTACAATATCTCACCCTGCTATTTTACTGCCCTGGTCACAAGATAAAGACATGCAAGGAAACCACAGCATGTATTTCTTTATGTAATAACAGTAATTTTCTCAATCTCAAGTTCCTGTGAAAAGTACTTCTTGTATCCAAGAAATAAAACAAAGGTTTGTTTCCTTTTTTTTCTTTTGTGGGAGAGTTCCTCAAATCTTCAATAATGAAGTCTCCTTTGTAGCCCACATATTCAGCCCCATCCTGCACCAAATTTCCTAGCTCTGTCAGGAATTTCATGTGACTAGAAATAAGTCCTCCTTCTACGCCCGCCAGCCAGGAGATCACAATGTGTAACACTATATTGGAGTCCAAGATGTGTTTAAGATTCATGCATCAAAGTCACCTACTCATTTTAGAGATAATCTGCCTGACCTGTTTCCATAGGCACCCTTACATTCACAGTGCTGAAGTTACAGGGGTAAATCTCAACCCTGCTATTAAAAATGTGTGTCTTACTTAAGCTGGCCTCACTTCAAACACTTCTTTGGAGCTGTGCCAGACTCTATCAGCAAAGAACTAACGTCCCTACAGCAACCACTGAGGCCAGAGTCCAGCAAATACTTGCGTGTGCAGCCAATGTTACTCTCTGCAGTCCCAGGGGAGTCAGTCAAACTGCAGGTGGTGGATACAATTCAACATCTGGTTAATTCTTTGCAGATTGATGTCTAACTCTGTCATAGTAAATATCTCATTTCATATGATTTAGGTATAATGAACACAGCCAATCCATAGAGCAAGGTTATCCTAGACGGACAGTACAGGACTTTCCAGGAATTAACCAGAAGGTTGATGCTGTTTTCCAATATAAAGGTAAATAAAAATGAACTTTTAAGTAAAATCCTTTTATTTTTAAACACAGTTTGGAGTTCTCATTCATGTCATTTTTGTATTCTACAAAAACAATGGAAGCAAATGTGTATGGAAGCTGATGTTCCCAGCTTTGTCAGAATTAAGCTGCTTCTTGTTTGCACAAGATAAAATTTCTTTTTTTTTTTTTTTTTTTTTTTTAATTTCCAGGGTTCTTCTACTTCTTCCATGGATCAAAGCAGCAAGAGTTTGACCCTAATGCTAGAAAAGTTATCCGTGAGATAAAGAGTAACAGTTGGTTTAAATGTTAGTATCATTAAACGTTCTGCTAGTAATAGTAAAAATTGCAACAGATTCCTCAAAGGTTGCTCATGCTTTTGCTGCTACATGAAGGAGGCATCAGAATTTTTATGCATGTCTATGATGTTAGTAAACCAGCATGTCAGCTCTAGTTTACCTCCAAAGTCTGAGACAAATCTGCAAAGTGATTAAGTGCAGAATGTTCAACATAATTTATTGTTTTATACTCTGATTGGGCTTTCAAATATTTTGACAATAAACAGTTTTGAGTTTGGTGTTGCCTATTTTCTGCTTCATCTGTTGAAGACATTTAGTATTTCCTGTGAAGACCAGTGAAAGACTTTACATTAATATGCCGACTATAGTTTTAAAATATGTTTCCAATGTATGATATTCTACTGCTTTTCTTCATAGCATCATCAAGAGCCAGGCTTTTCATTAATCACTTTTCTCTATCTTCTCTGCTGTCATCTTCTCCTGATCATCTTTGACATTACCGCCTTGCCCTGTTCACGTTAAGCCAGTATGTTGCCACCAAATCACCCTCCTGCCCCAATAGATTCTCTCATCTTTCCAGTGCAGAAATTAACACTCTTCCGAGAATGGACATTTTTAGCCAATTCACAAATTACTGTGAGTCTATGAATGACATCCATTCACAAATCAGACCCATCCTATTCAAGCAACATATTCATTTGACAAAGTTTTTGTCATGTTGTGGAGCATAACCTTTGCTCCGCTCCAAAAGCATGTGTCTCAACTGCAAATATATTTGAGATTTTTGCATGCTACCATCACACACAGAACAAAATTGTTTCCTCACAGAAACAAACAGCATCTATGAAGTCCCAACCATATCCTCTTCAAATATGTCCTTATTTCGGAATAAGGCCCAGAACACCCTGCAAAATGGATAGTTATATTATGTGCACAGCTAGACATATGTGAGAACATGCTCTTATTAATATTGTTTGTCATCCTACTCACTAATTCTCATATATCTGGCTGGTTTATCCACCTGTTGTCTTTTTGATATATAATTTTTCACAATCAGATAGAGAAATGCAGTGATCCCAATCTGAACCTTACCAGACTAATTTAATATAAACAAAAAGTATCATTACATCACCGCTAGCACTACGTGAAGCCCTTTGGCCTGTGTTCCAAAAGGAAATCAAAACAGAGGCTCATGTGTTTTATTTCCATGGTCACAAAAGTAGTCATGATGAACAACACACCTACAAGAATTCTAACAAGATTTAAACTTAGATGTGGTGAAATGATCAACATTTGAGTGAGCTTCACTTGACCTCACTTTAGCCATCTATCTTAACAGCTATAAATCTTCTCTGTCTGAGTGGACGAAAGAAAGGGGAGAAGTCCTTGTACAATGATCCTCAATTTATTCAAACCTATTCCTGGGCTACTCAGGACAAGGGACAGCTAGCCTAGAATAACTTACTCTCAGACAGCTAAAATTTGGTGAAATTTGCAGTATCTTTACTAGCTACTTGATAGTTTTTATGTGGTCCAGAATAGAGGGGCATCCACTTTTTATTCTCTCTGATGTTCCCTCTTGGCAAGACGTGAGCATCTTTTCTGTAATCACAAGCTAATGATAAAGCTGCTCATAGGCACCTGTAAGGATTGACAATGCAGAACAAATGCCTCAAGGGTGCCTTTCTCTCTGTGTATTTGCAGCCTGCTTAAACTCTTCCCTAGCGTTATTCATTTAATAGCCAAATCTAGATAGTCCTGATGGTCCTGATACTCCTGAAGTCCTGAGCATCCAGAGCGATAGCTTAGCAGACGGTTGCTGCCAAGCCAGCTGCACCCAAATGTTTACCCTCAGAGGCAAGATTATTCTTTCACACAGATGCTGCTTAGTGAGTAATATAATAGTAACTGTAGCTACAAGAAAACTTTAATCATTGAACCACAAGGGAAATTATTCAGTGCTTCATAGTATTTTGGCACCTTCCTCATCTTCCTCAAACAAAAATGCTAACTAATCTCTACTCCCTTCTTTTCTCAGGTGAAACATAGTTTTGCAACTTGAACAAATCCCTTGTCCTCAGAAAAGTTAATCTTTAACAATAAAATGCAATCACTTCATTTTCCTGCTGGCAGGTTTGATAATCTATCAACAGGGTGTATGTTAAGAGGTCATCTGCAAAGATAAACAAACTAATGAGTACTGTTTTTTTTTATCTTCAAAGTGGGCCTGAAAAATCACTTGCAATGCAAAAGGGTGTAATCTTTACGTATGTGTATCAGCACAGTCACTTTTTTTCCCTCTTCAGCATTTCTCTAGTGAACTAGAAACTGGAATAGGAGCGCCCTAGCAGGAAAATAAGAAGTGATTAATGTTTGTTGATCCTTTCCCCAAACTCTTTGCTAAGAGTGTGGCTACTATGAGTTAGGTCTTACACCTCACTGTACCTTCGTATCCTCCCTTAGCCCTAGTGAACTCCCAGTATCACGTCATCACCACTCTCTTATATCACATACAACTCCTCAAAATACATGCAGTTTCTTACCACATGCTGTATTTATATTGCCGGATGGGTAATGCTGTGGCTGCTGCAGGCTGCCTGGCCAGATGGTCTGAGCAGCAATGGGTTCCTCTTCTTCCTTCTTCAGTGGGTTCATTAACAGCTGCTCATTTTCACAAAGCTGGGAGGAACTTCAGTGCCTCAGTTAGTCTTGTCTCAAACTGGCTGGTGTGTCCAAAAGCTGCTATTGGAGCATAGGAGAAAACACAATTTCAGGTGACCAGGCTAAAACAGTTTCCTCAGTGTTTTCACTAAACATCTTTCTTGCTCTTCACTGCGCATTTCCATCTTTTTTGGTATTGTTATGTTCCCCAAGCTGTTGACCAGAGGACTTTGGAAGGGAAACAGCAGAAAAGGCATAAAAAGAAGGAGAAAGCTAATCCACTCTTGTCTTTCCTTTTCCTTCACGGCACAATGAAACCATAGTCATTTGTTCCTCTGCCAAATCATATTTAATGTTTGTTTTAACCGTCATTTTTTAAACAGATCATAAGGAAATGAAGAATTCTGCATTCTCATGTCTTGCTGACACATATAAAAAACTATCACATCTCTGGTGGCTTGTCATAACTTCTCCCTCCTCTACTTGCAGGAACATGGACTCCAGCACTTCGTTAGGAGTGCTCTAGCTACCAGATTGGGAGTAGGAACTATGTATAGTCGAATATGCACTACCAAAAGGCTTAAAACTCACCATTTTCCCTTTGCTCCTTCAGATGACCTACTTAACCTCTGATCTCTAGGGAAAAAGGCAGATATTCAATCTTTCAAATACTTGAGAAAACTTATACAGAATCTTTCTAGGGATTTGATGCCTTAAAACCAGAGCAAAGGTTTGCATCAGAGCCTACCTATGAAGAAAGAAATTGTTGTCCCTGGATGCATGTAACCAGTCTTCCCCATGCTCCGTCACAATTTCATGTCTGGGTCTGTTAATTGTACAAATTCTAATATCTTATAAGCAAGAAGTATAGTCTATATTTAAGCAATGAAGAAAGGAGGAGAGTGTAAAGTGGGCACCTTGTGTTGGCACAGGCAAAGACCTACAGGTTTCTCAATGGTGGCTGCTCCAACAGTGTAGCAGGATCTTACACCCAGACGGTGACACCCAAGGCAGGGACATTGACCAAAGCCATGCCTGCAGGTAGACTTGCCCTGTCCCTTGAGGCAGGTAGTGCAGTGAGACTTCTCTTGACAATTCCTAGGGTCTGTTGAGTGAACACAGCTTCATTCAGCATTGCTGCCGTGGGGGTAAGCTCATGGAGCACAGTGAAGAGTAGTGCGGGCACTAGCAGTCCCAGTATAATGTGTAGCCCAAGGAGCTCTGCCTTTGCCATCCCAGTGCTGCACAGGGCACATTATTTCCTGTTATGATGTGACATAATGATGTTCAGTTTTGTCTTCCTCTCACATCAATGCAAACAGGAAAATGTCATCACTGAAGCCGACTCAGAGGTCCCTTCCAACCTTAAGCTTTCTATGATTCTATGATTCTATGACTCCCTATACATATGTAACCTCTTGTCCCTGCACTCAGTCACAGTTTCATGCCTGGTGCAGAGAATTTTCCAAACTCTGGCAGAAGAGGAAGCTACAGGGCCTGTATTTAAGTAATCAGAGCCAAAAGGTTCTTTGAACAGCTTAAAGCAATTAACTCTCTGAATGTCCAACCTCCAGGAATGCCAAAATAATGCCAAAGGCTGTAATGCAGCACAGCTACTGCAGACACGGATACCAGGTGCAGGCAAGAAACTCAGGCCCTCACATGAGAACTGCATAACACGCCCCGCTAAAACAGGGGCGAGCGCTTCTCCATGGCTGCAGTCAGAGGAGGAGACCCCTGCCAGCTGCCGCTTTGCAATTATAGATGTACATATATATAAGATTAAGATCAGTCAACAGAGCACTGTATTATATATATATATACACTGTATTATTATATATAATATATTATATATATATATACACTGTATTTTATATATATATACATATATATACACCCGCACATCTCTAGCTGTGTTTCAAAGTAGCTATCCTAGCTGCTTTTATAAGCACTGTTTCATATTTTCACTCAAGTATAGAGGAAGTGATTTATAGAATAAATATAAGAATCCTTTTCTTAAAACCATGATATAATTTAACATAGACTAATAAATTTTCTTTAGTTGTTGAACAGTGTATTTAGCACCTTATATTACTGTCTTGCAAATGAGAGTATTGTTAACAGACTACATCCTTAGTATAAAAGAAATATTCTTTAAGGAAGCAAGGAGAGGTTAAACTGACCTTAAGAGGGAATCAAAATTTTATGTTTAACATGATTTGCAGCAAAATTCTGAAGATTAGAGATGTACATCACTGTGACATACATTTTAGCATACATAGAATATGGAGGGTGGATTGTTATAATTAAAGATTATTTATTTATTTATTTATTTATTTCCAAGAGTGATAAAAACTCTTTCCCCGTTTCCAGGATCCCAGCACAGTCTGCATGCATCATTAAAAGCAAGAGGATGGGTTTTAATTAGAAGATAAGTCCTGATTTAGCAATTCTTTTTTTGCATGACAAATTCAAACATTTATTCTAGTAATACTGCTTTTGAAATGCTTTCCTCAGTCAGTCCTGTGGAAGCCATCTGTGTTCATCACAACCGCAGAATGTTCTGCCATAACAAAGCTTCCCCAACTATTTGGCTGAACAAATGTACACTCCCATCAATGCTCACAAACAACTGTGTTCTGAATTATGCTCTTGTCAACCAAGAGTGAGAAGAGTTTTGTCATTTTAATGACTTGCTTTGAAGATATTTTATCAACAAAGGCAAATGTCAAAGTATATTTCAGAGTATGTTCAGAAGGAAGTTACCAAATTTGGATTCCCTTCAATATCCTTTGAATTCTCTATATTGAGAAAAGGAAATAAAAAATAGTGTTAAATTTCAAAAAAAAAAAAAAAAATCCAGAAGGACAGTAATAGCTAGAGAACTACCTACTGGCTTATGAGACTGAATTAAGCAGCCTGGAGTTACCTGGTGGTGCATGTAAAGAAATGCTACCCCCTCAACTCTGTCTTCTCTGCACTTGCCTCTCATTCCCACTGCATGATCCCCAGCCTGCTAATCCCTCTGCTTCTGATTTTGCAGATTATCATCAGCTACAGGTTATCTGAGGTTATACTTTTGAGAACCTGTACTATTTCAAGTCAGAAGGCTAAATAAAATGCAGATCATACATAGTGAAATGCAGAATTGTATTCTATGTACACTTGCATCTCTTTAAGAATTTATTTAGACAGTGCAAGCTGAGTTCTGATTATCTAAATTCCACATATACCCTTGTGACTAGGTTTTCTGTTGACTGGATCTGAGCCTTCAAAGATGCCTAATCATTAGAAGAAAATAAGCCTCAGCAGTTCAGGAGGATTTTGACCATCAGGACCCCATCCCAACAAATTCAAAACAACTGTGCTCATGGAAAAAAAAGATCCTGATTATCGTCTGGAAATATAGTCACAATGGGCAGGAATAAATATTCTTATATCTTCGAGAGTTTGCTTGTGGCAGGAGACAATGGAACTGTAAACTTCAACAAACTAAGACAGAATCACCGGATAGCTGGATTTGGAAGGGACCAAACCCCCTGCTCAACAAAAGTCACCTAGAACATGTTGCACGGGACCATATCAGGTTGGGTTTTGAACATCTGCAAGGAAGGAGACTCTACAGTCTTTCTGGGCAACCCTTTCCAGGGTTTGAGGACCCTTACAGTGTTTTCCAAAGTTCTAAAGGAGCTTCTGGTGCTTGAGTTTGTGCTCATTCTCTCTTCTCTTGTCACTGAGCACCACTGAGAAGAGTCTGGTCTCAGGACCCTCCCTTCAGATACTTGCACACATTGATAAGATCCCCCCAGCCTTTCCTTCTCCAGGTTGAACCCTCCCAGCTCTTTTAGCCTTTTCTTACTGGAGAGGTGATCCAGTCCCTTCATCATCCTAGTAGTTCTCTGCCTCACTCATTCTAATAGCTCCAGTCTCTCCTGTACTGGAGAGCCCAGCACTGAACCTCACACTCCAGATGTGGCCTCACCAGGGCTGAGCAGAGGCCCAGGATCACCTCCCTCGACCGGCTGGCAACGCTCTGGCTAGTGCAGCCCAGAAGCCATTGGCCTCCTTTGCCACGAGGGTGCGTTGCTGGCTCATGTAAAACATGAACAAGCCTAGCAAGGTGCATCAGCGTAAGCCTCTTGGTTCAGAGAGGCAGTGTGCTTCTGAAGTCAGACCCACTCTCCCATGTATTTTTTTTGCTTTGGTGAGCAGTGTAGGGAGGGCAACAAATAGATTCTTTATGAGAGTAAAACTGCTGTGAAGCTCTCCTGATGGGGCAGGACATGCACTCGCAGCCCTACCTAATGCACAGAGAAGGGTTCAGATCAAAGACTGATCCTTTGGGCCCCTTCAATCCACTGGTGTGATCGAGTCATTCAACCTAAGCTGCCAGAGTAGGTCTAGTTCAAGGTAACCCTCCCAGCTCCTAAACTGAATAGTGTTCAAAGGCAAGGATCACAACACCAACTGTTTAGACCTACTGATTGCTTGTCTTGCACTGAATTGTTTCATAGGGTTGACATACACAGAAGAAACTATTTTAGCTCCAGAAGTCAGTCCCAAATCTCCTATTGAGTGCTTTTTCTGTATGTAGCCGGCAGCAGGGAGTCATAAACAAGATGGATTTGGCCCTCTGGTAACGGTCTATCGACAGCAGTTATATAAACGTAATTGTGCATGACTAGAATCAGGCTGGAATATGTCTGTGGTATTGAAGGCTAACAGATGAATATGTGGACTGGGCAGCTTTCCCCCACAAAACATTTTGTTTATATTTGCTGTTGACAAACACAAGTACCTAAATTGATATCATGTGCATAAACCTCCATGAGTATTTCTGCTTGCTTAGAAATTATAAAATCGAAAAGTCAGCTTTGCAGCCACATGACTCGGAAGTGTCTGGGTGGAGTAAATACTCAGCATAAGGCACAGGCTGGTCAGAGAAATCCACAGAATTGAAGCCTGCTGCACTGCAGGCAGTGTAACAACCCACATGGGTTGCCTATGGCTATCTGGAGTCCCACAGCTCCATTTCAGTGCTGTGCTTTAAAAGGTTATATCCTACCCAAATGTAAAGTCCTAAGAACAGCGCTGAGTACTGTGTCATTATTCAAACAGTGTACAAGGGTTGGCTAAATCCACTTTTATAACCCCCCTGCAGCATAAAGGGATTGCACTCATTTTTGCACAGAAGGGAACGGAGCTAGGGAAAGTGAAGTGGCTTGCCCAAAATCTTCAGAAACAGCCTGGGAATCCCATGTTCCTTCCCCATTCCTATGGTCACTCCCCTGATCCACCTTAGAAGACTTCCCTCTAAGAGATTTATCCAGTCAAAGATGTGACCTACTTCGCTCATGGGCCACCTCCAGTCACCACCTGGCTCTCCTGGGCTGCTCCCCCTGTATTTTCTCTCTCATTTTGGCAGGGCAGGAAGGAGCCAGTCAGTGCAACACCAGCGCTGCCCATCCTAAGGAAGCAATATTTTCGCCTATTTGTATTTCAGATCTCTTATCTCCATTACCAGTTCAGCACAAAAGCTTCATGGCAAGCCTATGTGATTTATTCCAGAAGGTACTAGCGTTTGTAGTTAAGAGAAGTCTGTGTTATAAAGGTACACATCACAAATTTAAATATAAAATTCATCTGTTTTCAGTGAGGAACAAAGTCTTGTTATTACATTATTACGCACATTCTGTTACCATGCTATGAAGTACATTGTATTACGTTAAGAAAACTACATTAAAAATGCTGGAAAACAAAATGATGATATGCTAATGGCTAAATTTTTTCCATGATAGGACTTTTCTGACCTTTTTTCCCACCTAGTTGCTATTACAAAGTACTGCCACTAGATGTCATATTATAGAAAGGCTTAATTATTTTCCAGAAATCCTTGATCCTGGTTAATGAAGAATGAGGAAAATATTGCACAGGATATTATCAGGGGAATATCTGAAAAGCAGTAACGTTACTGATCTTGAGAATATGAAATTATGGGTCTTTTATAGAGAAGCTACAGTTTTGACTCAAGAATACTGGAAAGATCATGAAACCATATTCAATTGTTTTTGTTTGGTTTTGCTTTGTTTTTATAGTGCTTCTCAAGCATCCTTCCAAATGGACACTGATTCATAATGGAAGCTCCTAGGCATTACCACAATTACAAATAACACTAAATAAAGATGGAAAATAGAAATGCTGAACTAACCTGTTTAAAATTATTTTTAATTTAATTATAAATAATAAATATAAATAACAATAAATTTAATTAATAAATGTAATTGAAATCACATACAGAAAAAAATAAAATTCTGAATCAAATCTGGCTCCTTCATTCATCATAGACTTGCCAGTATTCTCAGTCCCACTGACTCAATTGCCCTGCCATTCAGCCCCGTGCTCACAGTTCAATTATAGTGATAACAGGGTCTGGTCATGAAATATCATGTTATGATTACATCCAAGCAAGATAGAAAAATAAATAGAATAAAAAAAAAAGGACTGGGCCATGCCACATTGTGAATGCTCCATGCAGCAGGTTAAAGGGCCTGATGCCAAGCTCAAGTTCTTGGGTCGGATCCTATAAGGAAACAGAAGAACCAAGCCTTGGATCCTCAGTCCTGCTCCTCCATCACAAGGTGAATGACCTTCCACGGCTAGAGCTTCAGGGTTGGAGGGATGGAGTAAAGAAAGCGTTCTGTATAGAGGCACAAGACAAAAAGTGTTGCACATTCAACAGGATACAGGGACACAGTGTGCTATATGATTTAACCAACCGAATCTGTTCTATCTATTGCTTAAGTATGATAATATTTAAATTAAAAATAAGTGTGCTTCAAAGAGTTTCATTCTTCTCCAATATTCTGAGTAAACAGAAATTATGCAAATGAATTTTGACAAGTGAATGAGACTAAAACAACGTTAAGTCTTTTAATGTGAAGAGCATAGTGAATTGAGCAAAATTTCACAGAATCACAGAACAGCTGAGGTTGGGAGGGAACTCTAGAGCTCCTCTGATCCAACCCCCCTGCTCCAGCAGGGACACCTAGAGCACAGGGCACAGGGCCACAGGCGCTGAAGATCTCCAAAGAAGGAGACTCCACAACCTCTCTGGGCAGCCTCTTCCAGTCACCCACACAGTCAATAAATTCTGCCTCATATGGAGATGGAGCTTCCTGTGTTTCAACTTGCACCAATTACCCCTTGTCAGTGGCCACCACCGAGAAGTGTTTGGCCCCATCCTCCCTACATTCTCCCCTCAGGTACTTGAACATGTTGATCAGATCTCCTCTCAATCTTCTCTTCTCTAGGCTAAACAGGCCCAGCTCGCTTATTCTTTCCTCATGTGATAGGTGCTCCAGTCCCGTCATCATCTTCATGGCTCTACGCTGGACCCTCTCTAGAAGCTCCACGTCCCTCTTGTCCTGGGGAGCCCAGAACTGCACCCAGTACTCCAGGGGCGGCCTCACCAGAGCTGAGCAGAGGGGCAGGATCCCCTCCCTCCACCTGCTGGCAACGCTCCTCCTGATGCAGCCAGGAGCCCATTGGCCTTCTTGGCCACGAGGGCACATTGCTGCCTCATGGTTAACTTGGTGTCAGCCAGGACTCCCAAATCCCTCTCTGCTGAGCTGCTTTCCAGCAGCTCAACCCCTACTCTGTCCTGGTGCCTGCGGTTATTCCTCCTCAGGTGCAGGACCCTGCACTTGTCCTTGTCGAACCTCATGAGGTTCCTCTCTGCCCAACTCTCCAACCTCTTTAGGTCTCTGAATGGCAGCACAGCCCTCTGGAGTGTCGGCCACTCCACCCAGTTCGGTATCATCTGCAAACTTGCTGAGGGTGCCCTCTGTGCCCCTGTCCAAGTCACTGATAAACAAGTTGAGCATTACCAGGCCCAGTACTGACCCCTGGGCGACACCACTGGCCACAGGCCTCCAAATAGACTTGCCCCATTTATGACCGCGCTCTGGGATCTGCCATCCAGCCAGTCTTTACAAAAACAAACAAACAAAAAAAAAAACCCAAACCTGAAATACACGGTCAGTTCCAGCTCCTATATTCCCAATTTTCCCTGTTCCCTTGTAGCATGTAGTGGGTCTCTTTTGTTTGCAACTTTTTTGCCTCCCTGCACACTGATTTTTCTCTTACAGCTTATGAGGATCCAAGTAGCGCATATAAAAGTGAATGTCCATGCAAGCTCTCTCAGCAGCATTTCAATGTAACTACCAGCCTAAACATGGACACTGCTCAATTATACGCAAAAGTGGAAGGGATTCATTGCAAAGCAGTAAATTCTTAGTGGATATCTCATGAGCGTGCTCGTAAGAGGTTCTTTTTTCCTTTTGCTTTTACTTGCATTTTTGTTCCCAGGCTGCATTCCACAATAAACACTGAAGTTCAGTGCAAAGAGAATTTTGTTCCAGTGTGATCAAAAAATTGAGGCTGTATTTCCTTTAACCACAGGGAATAAATATTATTTCCTGTCCCACATCCTGAGTTTCCAGATGGCATGCTCCCCCTTACCCCCGCCCAAAAAAATCCACATCTCTCATCGATAGATTGTTATAGATTGATAGACATAACGAACAAGAAATTCTGCAGAATTCTTTCTTTCTGGGGCCAAATACATTTGGGAAACGTTTTAAAAACAAATCTAAAGGCCAATACTTTCACTATTGCATCAGGTGGTGGGAATAAATCAATCAAGACTCATTTTATTGGGCACCTGACATTGCCACTTTGCCCTCAGAAATGACTAGAAGGTGCCAATCATGGAGAAAGTAACTGGAATTGCTGAGAAACACCATCAGATTCCTATTGTTTTTTTAAAACAAATCCATTACAGAATCTTGTACTAATGACAGGTAGGCCATCACTTTTATGAACGTTTTATTCTAGTTTTTGAATATTTAGCCTTGAAGACCCATGCAAAACCATGGAAGCCACACTAACATACTTCTTATCATTATAGGATAACAAAAATATCATGATATTGTTTGAGAGTGGAGGTGACTATCTAACCAGAAGAAGGCACAGGTGATATTAGACTTACCCTTTCCTAGCTATAGAAGGAAAGCCCAGAGACAGAATGCATAAAACACTGAAATCATGTGTTATTACTTGGAACGGCAAAGGGGCTTCAAATTATATCAGAACCACACTGCAGTTATTTTACGACACTGCATAGCCTTACAAGTTCAGCTTGTAAGTGAACATGAATCATTATGTGTTTGAACTACTAGGCTATATGGTCTATTTTTCTAAAGGTAGTATTCAGTCTGCTTCCGAAACATATCTAAATGAGCACTTTTTCATGGAATCCTTCAGGTCCCGTTCACAGTCAGAGCTCTGAAAAGGAACTTTCCTTCCCAGAAAGAATATTCTCGGTATTTGTATGGGTTATGGTTTCTAAAACTTTTGCTTTTTTCTTTCGTCTGCTTTAATTTTCTAGATCATGGTGACTCTTATCCCTTTAATAACTCATGTGGGACCGGGTCACAAACTTTTGCCCCTGGTGAAGGATTAGGAGAGGACATTCATTCTGACAATGAAGAGAAGTGAAGCACAGAAACACCTGGTACATGGAAATAGCATATAAATTCAGAAGATTCAAGGACTGCCTGTGAAATAATCCTTCAAAATAACATACAGAAATTAACCATATCCTAAGGCTCATGGAAATACACAGCCTAACACTGAAGGATATCAGAACAGTTTAAAACATGGAACTGTGAAATGTGAAATCCTGCATTAAGGGGTCAATTTGTGTTTAATTTGTAAAATACAAACTGCGCTAACAAACTGATACGCCATAAACCAAGCATACTAACTGAAACAAAAAAAAAAAAAGAAAAAAAGAAAAGAAAAACAAGCATCTGCTTTTATTCTTTCAAAACGGGTTAACTCAACTTCTGAGTGCAATTTCTGACCTATCCTTGTATAACGGGAGGTGGCAATATACAGTTTGGTCAATAGTATTGTCCTTGACAATAACTTAATAAAACAGAACATTTTTTTCTGCTGCCATGAAGGATCACCACATACGGACAACCTCTTTGCATTGCTTATTTTTGTGCCTCTGCTAAGGAGACTCTGGATACAGAAACAATTTCCCTGTTGTTATAAGGCTTTATGATGACAAGCGACTGATGGCTAGCCTCATGCTAAGCCTGTGCTGAAGAGCTTTGCTGGATCACAGCTAGGGTGCTTATCAGCTTGTAATGCTGAGGAGAAAAATCCTGAAATACCGATGAGACTGCTTAAAATAAGCAGTGTCAGAGACCTTATAATCTGCACCATTAAATTAACAAGTTGGTCCCTGGCATAGTTTTGTCCCAGCCAAACTCGCATTTGGATATAGCTCAGGAGTCTACACAGGTCAAGGACCATGCACGAGGAGCAGTCAGCATGTGGCTGCCTTGTTTTGAAAGGTAAGACAGTGTAAGAGCTTGGACACTGGCTGTCCCAGGCCATTGGCCTCAGTGCCAGAGAATGGTCCCAAGCATATTTACTTTCCTGGAACAGAGACAGTGTTTGCTCTTCACACTCTGATGTCCTGCCACACTTTTGTGGGCAGAAGTGACATGCTTGGCCCCTCTTTCTTGTTTATACCATCACTGTTGTTTCCCATCTGATAAATCTTAAATAACCTTTTCCCCTTCAGGGTGGAATGTGGTAGCGTGACCAGTTTTCAGTAACCTTTCTTCTTGAGACTTTCAGGGAAAAAAAAATGTGACCCTTAGTTAGAAGTCAGAAATCCAACCTACAGACCCTTATCCAAAAGTATTTTTTTCTTGGAATTCTCTTGCTTCATACCTGCCTTTTTTTGAAAGCATATATTACATTAATTTTTGTTGTATTTGGCTAGAGTAACTGGACACTATCACTGAAACCTATTGCCATGGTAGGTGGGCCCTCCTCAGTGTCTGCCAGCCAAGCCCTCTATAAACCCCTTCTCTGTAAGCTGGATTTAAGACTAATGTCTTCTATTGCTGTGTCACTTCTAAGTCTTGGACTTTAGCCAAAACAATAACTGATATCAAAGCTGTCCAAGACATTTGACAAGCCTCTCTCTATAAACCTCTCTGATAAGTGTCATAAATTTTTCCTGGTCCAGCCCAGAGGCTCAGTCTTCTCCTGCCTAATGCCATATAGATTATTCCATCTATAGGCTCTCTCTATCTAGGAGCCTAGTCCCATTTTATTTCTCTACTCTTTCTGTTTACCAAGTCGGTCCAGTTCCAGCCATAGATCACTGACTCAAGTGAAAGTGCACCCAAGACCACAGCCTTTGCCACTTGCATAAGTTGCGGCTCTCTCCTCTGCATTTCTGGAAATGTTCACTTGAGATAGTTTGTCATTGTGGAAAATGTTACCTTTTCCAAAAATCCGTGTTAACTTACAATCATGACCCATGAATTTCATCATGCTCTTGGCCTCAACCACTCGACTGATTCATCTGCTTTTATGGTGCTGCTTACAAACACCAGTCTTCATCTGGGTTTCATCTACCAAAGGGCAATGTGAGAGGCACTGTGTAATATGTTTAATGAACAAACTATGAACGAATTGAAAAGAACTGCAGGTAGTTTCTGACTTCATTAGGTTAATAGATATTAATCTATCAGGTACTAGCCTAACAGCGAGTTAGCAGATGCCATAGGTGACATGCGTCATTTTTTTAATAATATAGTAATAAATACATTGCCCTTCTCTTTTTAGATACTAATAGAAAAAAAAACTACTACTAAAAATTGTTAAAAGAATTTGCTTCTCTATATATGGCATGCTGGAGTTCCTTTTCTTCCTAAAAACACTGTTTGATAAGAGGGTCAGGTGAGTACATACTTATTTCATTTAAGAGTCAAATGGTCTGCCCAGTGGCAGACCTTTCTCTTTCGCTAAGGTCCCTTTTCTGTGGCTGAGAAACTGGTGTATGACTTCTACCTGTTCTTGTATTTACTGCCCTGGTGCATACAATAGGAACAATGTCATCATAGACCTTGGGAACACATGTGCACACTTCTACTTCCTTCATAGTTGATCTTTTTCATTCTTTGACCTTCTTACATAGACATTGATCTATGCTCTGTTAGATAGGGCATAGAGAAAAGTCAATGAAAGAATATGTGAATGAGGAATGGAAGAGAAAATGGAAAATAAATTTTGGGCAGAGCATGCATTGAAGGAAATACGGCTACAGGCAGAGAGGCAGAGAGAACTTGACAGTCGGTATTCATGTGCAGAAAGAAACATTGTATGTGTTAACCTTAGAAAAAAGAAATATATTTTAATGTTTGCTGAATAAAGAATGAAGAATTTTGTCTTTTTCAGCATGCCTTAGCTATGACTCTGTTTAAAAAGACCAGAATTACTTGTCTTCACAAGTACAATAACACAATACAGGCAGCACAAAGTTGCAGTAGCACCCTGACACTCTGACTGACGTTAATTTGGTTTAAAGGTGGAGACGAAGGGAGAGAAACTACCAAGAAAGAGTAAAAAAGCTGAAAATTTAAAAGCTAGAAACAAAAACAAAAGGCAGGAGGTAAAGTAAGGTGTAAGGAAATCAGGACTGGGAAAACTCAATTGCCACAGCACCCTAACGCTGTGATCCAAGCACCTCTTTCAGTGCTATTACTGTACTGGGGAAAGAAAGTGTCTTCTTCAAAGACAGGTAAGGTTTACACTCTGCCACCCATTGTTAATATCTGTGACAGTTCTGACTCAAGAAAAGTTTCTAAAAGACAGTTTCACCTTAGGATAGTTGAATTCTGAGTTTCTTTGTTGGCAAGCTTTTTGTAGAAATAAAAACTGCATGTTTTCTTAAGACTTTGTTATCCATCTGTGAACAGAGGAGTATTTTTTTCACCAGAATAGGTGTAATTTATGACTTTAATAAAGTCAGTCACAAAGTCCTTCAGGTCTGAGAAGAGACTTTGCTTGCACAGCGTTACTATGTCTTGATTAAAATTTATATCTGAAAGAGAGTGGCATATGAGCCATGAGGCAAGTACTGTTCATTATAAGGAGTCCCGTGAAAGCAAACCTACAGTTTCACTTGGTCTAGTCATCTCCACAACAAGCACTTCACAGGCTGCAGAGCATGAGGACAAATGCACTCCCTTTTTGCCTGAATGTCAGTAAGTTATCACTTAGAAGGGTTCTGCAAATTATTGCTTGCATCTATTTCAGCCCAGGTTTACAGTGGAGTTGGTCAAGCACCAGTTCCTCTACTGAACTACTCTTTGAGTAACTCCTGCTTCTTTGCTGTCCTGACACTTTGGCTAATGCAAAGCCAAAAAAATTTGGCTAATGCAAAGACTGAAAAGGACCAAGAACCTGGTCTTTGGGAAATTCTTAACATCCTTCAGATAACAGTAGAATGGAAGTCTGCTCAAATTGTGGTTATCACTGTTCCCCATGGGCTTTGCATACTTAAAGCAGTAAGTATATTAGTACCATTTTAGAGCAACAGTCCATTGAAATCCTAGATGCTTCAAGCTCTGTGCAAGAAAGACAGCATGACACAGAACCATGATTTGTGCAAGGTACAATTCATCACGGGCTATCACGAGTTGGCAGGGAGTTAGGCAGGATTTCACTGGACTTGTGCTTTAATAGCATCTTGAAAAATATAGTGATTGTCAGCAAAATACTCTTGTTTTGAGGAACTGGCATGCTGCCTTGAAATCCTGTTTTGGAAAACAAAGAAACTTCATAAAACAAAATGTGATTTAATATTACTTTTCATTTCATATTTTCATAAAGGAACTGAAAATATCCCAGATTTCATAAAATGTTTCCCGCATCCTTTGTGGGTCATGATTCATCTCCTAGATCTGTGACAGGAAGAATTTTGAAAAAAATGGTTTGGGTTGTTGATATCACTCAGTTTCTCACACCAGGGCTAATAGAAGATTTACTTTCCGTGAAAAATCCCTGACAAACAGAAGTAACATGACTGTTGCTAGACTAATGCATTAATCAGTGATGAGAATGATCTCCTGTTATAGATGCAACCAGATCAAACAAAAATTTTGGGACTGACATACTGAATTTTCTAGTTTGTGGTACATATGATCGCATTTCAAATGGAGCCTAAAACATGAGGCAACATGTATAGCCCCAAATAAAATATGTTGGAGACCATTCTCTGATACTGAGGCCAATATACACACAGGAGGTCATGCTTACATTGCTAATATGTCTTATTCTCCAAAACAAGGTTGCTACTGTCACCTGGTTATTGGGAATGATCCCTGATTCTTGATAAGTACTGAATAGGGCCTGGGAATTGTTCTGAGGGTTGGCCCAAAAGAAAACCTGTGAGTTAACAGTACCCAGGATCCTGTTTTTGGCATCACAACACTTACTAATACTACACCTAGCTTGAGCATTTGATCACCAAATCCACAGGTGCCAGTGTTGCAGCTTCCACTAATGCTCACAAGTCAAAGTGCTTAATCCTATTTTCTTTCTCCTCACTTTCTTTCTTTTAGTATGTTCTTATTTTATTCTGGAATATATTTATTTAATGCCTGGAAGCCATACGAGAGAATTGATGACTTTGACAAGAATCTGAATCAGAGTGGCAGCTGCTGCAGCCATTTCTCTAGAGGCAAAATAACAGTTGCTCACAGGAAGGCACAGGGCCACAAAAAAAAAAAAAAAAAAAAAAAAAAAAAAAGGAAGAAATTATAAAGGGGGATATCTTTTGGATCTTTTGGAGAATGATGCTACCGCTTACTCAAAACAGAAGTGAAACAAATATGTTTAGTGGTAAGATGAACAGACACATAATAGTTCTGAAGATCTGCCACATCTTTTTATACACACATAAATGAACATATCTGAATGTATGCATATGAACATAAATAATACACACATATACTCATGCATACCTTTTTATATATACACATTTTTATGTATATATGATTATATGTATGTAAGTATATGCATATGCCTGCAAAAAATGCTGGCAACATTACTAGAAGCTCAGCAGTATATTTAAGAGTGATGCAGCGATAATGCAAAGGTGCTGTGCACATGGTAACTGCACACTGGCAAGCTACATACTAGGAAAACCTGCAGCTTATAGATGCCACACAGGCAAGCGTGGAACTCAGGAAGGTGCAGCCCGTAAAGAGGGGTTTGCCCTGGGGTGCTCCCCAACAGCGTTGCGGCCAGAGTCACCACCCCATGGGGCTGCAGTAGCCCTCTATTGACCCCACAATTGCTGTGCGAACCTAGGCAGCAAAGGAGAAATAACACCTCAGACTCGCACCATAAGCATCTCTGCACTGTGGAATTTTACAGTGGTGTTATGACACTGTTACCGTTGACTACACATACTGTTATCTGTTGAGCATCCTGTTGAGCATCCTCCTGCTATCTACACTGTTATCCACTGCGGCCACCTGTTCTGTCATGTAACTGTGGTCTGGCATTGTTCAGTTAGATAAAGAACTGAGCCCAGCAAGGATAAAAAAGAGTAAGCCACATTCCTCTGTGGACTCACCGACAGCTGGCCGGCAGACCTGTCAATGTACCCCTCAGCAGCGATACCTCTGGTGCCAACTGCAAGGGAGAACCTGAGACCTATGCAATAAGTTCTTATGTTTGACAAATGGTGATCTTGTGAGTTCAGTGCAACTAACTCCAGCACTTAATCCCAAACACCTTTCTAGTTGCCCTCCTCTGCTTGTTCATCTCCCGCTCTGTCCAGACTTCATCTTGGTGTGCACGGATTTGCTATGACCAAGGCAACAGTCTCAGTCATGATAAATAGACGGAGGATTCCCTACAGAATCCTATCAATTCTCTATAGGTTCTGTCTTCAGGAATACTTTACAAAATGAATCCTTCACACATTACCCCATGAAGCCACTTGCATCACATGTTTAGATACAAGTGTGGAAGGGGAGGCTTTCTGCACCTGAACCTGATGCTGCCCCAGATTATCTACGATTAAGAGCCTTGGCCTAGACTTTTCTAGCAGTAGAGGGTGTAAAGCAGAGAGGTCATTAGAAGGTGACATCCATTTCACCATAGATATCTCTTGTATATGAGATTACACTAAAATCAACCATTTATACCTTTAATGCCAATGAAGATAAGAAAGCACTTTGGGGGAGTCAGTCATTTCTTTCTTCAGCTAAAGTCAGGACAGATGAAGCCAACTGCTGCCAAAACTTCCTTATGACAGTATGACAAAAAGATTCATAGATAATCTACATTAGTGTCTGCCTCATTGCTAATCCAGTGGTGCAACTTTGACAGGATTCTTGAACAAGCCCCTAGCAGGCAGAACTAGGGAGCAACCTAAATACTAGCTACCAACCTTTCCAAACCTCCTTTGGTTAAAATAAGCTTAAGCAATGCAAAGGACTAAGCTCATGTCAAAGACTGATGCTGCTTATGGAATTGTTGAGAGGGGTGTGTCTTATTTTTTCAAAGATCAGTCATTTCTGGGAAAAAAATTAAAGGATAAAACTGTTGAGGAGAGAAAAAGCTGTCAAGCCTACCAGCCTCTTGAAAAGTGAACACAATCCATGAACACAGTCCATAGCTTAGATCATGTGTTTGGGCCATTAGTATACCCGAAGAACAGTTACAGCAATGAAAGTTGGAATTTCTAGAGCTAAACTGTCATTTCAGTGTTTCCTTATGTGTATCAGATAGATATGGAACAAGATCTGACAGCAGTGGTTATATTTAGCAATCACAACAGGAAATTAAAGCAAATCCCTTCTTATTCTAGGTTACTGTCTATCCTTAATAGATAAGGACTGTTGTCTATGCTTAGCTAATTTATAGTAATACACTAAGCTTTCCTAAATTGTTACTGGAAGAGTTATATTTGAACTAGGACTTTGCGACTTGCACAAAAGCTCTATCTCTCTCTAGCAACATTATTCCTACAGAAGGTAACTTCTTGAAGATGAGGGGATTACTGAAGAATGGCTTTTTAAGGAAGAAACCATTTGTGAGAGTATTTACATGTAATAGGGGCTATTTTGTCATTTGATTTGGACTGTTAAGTTCCTCCTCAGACTTCATATATGGAATTCCTCCAGCAGTTTCTGTTTTCACCCCAAGAAGCATTACTATTGTGTATGTGTTTTATATATGAGTTCAACGGATTCAATGGATACAAGGGGTCCGATCTTTATCTAAAGACATCAAGTTACAGAATTTCATATTTCTTTAAATTCAGTGTTTTAGTGTTTGAACTATTCTCTTAAATTTCATAGACAAGTAAAACTTCTGTAACCAAACCCAAGGACATTTGGGGTTTTAAATATTATCCATCAGATTCTAGGGCTATAAAAGATAGGGCTATAAAAGAACACCAGTGTAGACTGCACTGCATAGGTCACACAAGATCTCATTCCACCAGTTGCTTCATGTATTAGGTTTTGAGGGTTTCTTTTGCTTTTTTTTTTTTTTTTTTCCACTTCTGCAGAACCATAGCAGTCAAGTCATTTTTCTTCAAGTTCAGATTCAAGAATTTTATCTGTAACTTGATTTCTGAAAAAATGACTTTTTTTGTATAATGCCTTTTTTTTTCACACCCTCATTAGTGAGTGACCTCAAGGTTTCAAATGAAGGGTCTATCCTGCGCTATGTCTGACTAGATTTTCAAGAAAATGCAGGACATTGATACAGTAGTCTATCTAAAGGATGAAAAAGAGACACTCTTCTTTGTGGGAGATGAATATTACCAAGTGTATTCACTACTGTCTGACACTTTTTGACTGTGGGTTCTATGGGAAAACAAATATTTTATTCTCCACTATAGAAATACAAACTAAAAATGATAGAAGAGTAGGATGCATCTGTCAAAATGTAGATGTCTGCAGTGTATTTGTCCGTATCTGAACCTTTCATGCAAGGCTTCCATTATAATCAGTCTTGATCTGTGTCTTACTCTGATTTCTGAATAATACTAGGAAGTGTGCTAAGCAGAGATAAAGCCAAACAGAGATTGTTTTGCCAACTGCCAGGCTTCCCCAATTTTCCCCAGTTTGCCAACTGCCAGGCTGCCAATTTCAGAATGAGATACACTCAGATATTATAGCTAAGCATAAAACAAAGGGCAGGAAGCAGTTACCTGATTCATCAGATCTTGGCTCCTCCATTTTCAGGCAATTAAAGATTTGATGCTCGAAAGGATTCACTAAATACTCACTGCACACAACTCCAAATAGTTCAAGGCACCAAACAGTGCTGTAATAATCTCTGAGGTCAAGATCTTCTGTAAACACCAAACTGCACCAGAGGAAGACATCAACAGACTTCCTAAGGAACTCCTAAGTTCTAGGCCCTAAAAGAGCAAAGACTTTATTAGATACACACAATAGATACCTTCTTAACATGAACCCTTTCTCCCTTGTACTGCTTTTTCTCTCTCCGGATAAGGCAGGGGAGTAATGTGAACAGTTTTGAAGAAGGCCTGATCAAACCTGAGTTTAACATAGTATCAGTCGTCTTAAAATTATGTGACTTTGTTTTAGTAGGAATGAATTTGAAACTCATAAATAGCTAAGGAAATAAATAATATCTTTAAAGTAGTTTAAAGTAGTAAAATTATAAGAGAATCACAGTAGAAAGATGAAATATTTTCAGATGTCTTTGCCTTTCTAAAAGTATTTGATCATTTATTTCTTTTATCTGAGGTATTGAGAGCTTTCTCACATGTCTAAATAATTTAATTTATTTTATTTTCATGTTTTCTAATAAAATTCAGGGAAAATGATTACTGAAAACTGGTAGATACTCCAAAAAAAAGTTAACAAAAAAATCCACAACTTTTCCGAGAAAAGTTTCCTGGAAAATCCTGACACATCCATCCGAAAATCAACTCACACTTAGTAAACGTATAAAAAAAGGAGGCAGATTGAATGCAATATTGTTACAGCTGTTCAAACCACTAAGCAAACACATTGATTCTTTCTAAAGAAACCGCATAAGGAAAGGCTGTAAAACCCTCATAGGAGGTATTAAAGTCTATTGACTTGAGAAACACAGATCCTATGAATTTTCCGGCAGAGACATGGGTAATAAAATAAATAAAGATGGAAGCAAATCAAAAGTCAATGCTACTGTAGCTATTACTAACTAAAGTTATTCATCCTCTGAAATGCATTTGACTTTCTATGAAGACTTATGAAGGTTAAAAGTAGAACCAGAATTTTGGACCTGTTTATTTATTTATTGTATTGACTTGGCAACAACCATTTAATTTACCTAACATTTATTTTATCGACTTGGAATCAATTCAGTGCCATTTCCTTAAGGATAGTGGATACTAGTCCACTGGCCTTAGAGAAATAGACATTGAGTTGATTTCGATGAGTTGATTTCTACTTGTCCTTGAAATTTTCATTAAGATAGTGATGTTTCTTACTTAAGATTTCTACAGCTCTTTTGATCAAGCAGTTTCTTATGGCTGTCGATTTTCTACTTACCATGTAATCTAAATCTTCAAACATTTCCTATTCTGACATATGCATACACAGGGGTTTGCCAACAGCTGTTTTAGTTGGGAGCATTGGGTGAGTGAGGATGTGGCAAGCAGAGAGTTTGATCACAGAAATTCTTTACTAAGATTCTTCTTTATGACAGTAAGTTAAAGAGAGAGAGATAGTCTATCCTCTCCTCAACATAACACTGGTGTTTAACCTATGTTTAGATGAAGTCCCTCAAGAACAGACTAGATTAGCAGCAGCACTGAACTCAGCACAACCTGCAAGGCGTGCTAGAGGAACAGGGTAAGTACTTAGCTATACTTAGCTCCAAGCTACTGATTTATGCATTTAATGGTATCCTCAATTTAAAGCTGACTTGGATGTCATTGGGCTACACGGCAACCAGAGTAGACTATAGAGCTATCTTAAATCAGGTAAGAGCCTGGTTTGATTAAGTATTACATACTAACTTTACAAATTCAACTGTCATACAAAAGGCCAGAGGTATCCCAAAACCCCTATGGAGCTGACAGATATGAGACAAGACATATGGTAAGCCCATGATTTCTAGACAGGCAATTTGCCCCAGGGCCTTTCAAATAGCACTTGGTGTTTCTATTTAGGCAACTGATCAAACACTACTAAACACTAGAAGACAAACACCTGAGGCAGGATTTAGTTATCTACCCCTAAGTGCACAGAACTGGGTGATTAATGCCAAATTACCCAGGCTTGCTAACATCTAAGACATCCATCCAGGGAAACACGACAAAATAAACAGGGGAGCCATGGCCTTATGGTGAAGCTCCCAGAAATTGAGATACTGAACCTCTGTTGCCCTCACGTACTTATGTGAGAGACTGAACATCATCCCTAAGGTGGCTGGGAGCTCCAGCTTCAAATACCTGATTTGGTGTCTAAAAGTAATACAGCTGTCCACATGGAGATGCAATTAATACAACAGAAGAGCTTAAAGAGCAGGTCAAATGCGAGTGTCTTTACTTAATGTCTGATGTCACAGGCCTCAATTCTGCCTGAGCTCCAGAACGGAACTTCCCCAGTCATTAATGTTTTTGCTGGGCAGATAGCAGGCTGCATGTAAAATTCAAGACCTCTTTTCCCTGTACCTGCAGCCCCAAATTCAACCCCCCTCTACTAGGCCTGTTCTATTGAACAAAATAACTGCAAGGGTATGAGCTTCTACCTGAATTTGACTCCCGAAATGTAGCATTCCCAGACCTAAAAAATATCACTAGCCATTTAGCACAGCACTCTAACACTCTATTTAAAAAACAAAAACAAAACAAAACTAAACAACTTCATAAGGATCTTACAGGTCTGTTAGGTAAAAAGCTTTTAGAAAACAAGCCCACGAGTGCAGACTTGTGTTGTTCAGCCACTCAGCTTTTTGACCAGTATGTAATATGTATATGTAGCTGCAAACTATTGCAACAGAGCCCACACAATGAGGTAGTTTCTATAATCATCATTTCTTCTTCCCCTTCTTGGGATTTATTTACTTCTTTTTTTACTCTTTTTTTTTTTTTTTTTGTCCTAAACCCCGTAAATATGACAGAAAGATGAAAATGTGGTCAATATTGTGAAAGCCATTTCCTGAAATGGTTGCTAAAATGGTCTTCAGTAGATCACCAAACTTCAGTCTAAGAAACAGCAAATTGGACCATGAAGACCAGAAACAAGGTTAATTATTTTCTGAGCTTTTCCTTTATGTTAATACAGAGTAGAAGAAATGCTACAATTCAGCAGTGAGACATAAAACCACTCTGATAAATACATCACTGTTGTCCAAGTGGACAGTGAAGCGGATTGAGGACTGGCTGGATGGCAGAGCTCAGAGGGTGGTGATAAATGGGGCCAAATCTAGGTGAAGGCCTGTGGCCAGTGGTGTCGCCCAGGGGTCAGTACTGAGTCCAGCGCTGTTCAGCTTGTTCATCAGTGATTTGGATGAGGGCACAGAGTGCACCCTGAGCATGTTTGCAGATGATACCAAACTGGGTGGAGTGGCCGACACTCCAGAGGGCTGTGCTGCCATTCAGAGGGACCTACACAGGAACCTCATGAGGTTCAACAAGGACAAGTGCAGGGTCCTGAACTTGAGGAGAAATAACCCCAGATGCCAGGACAGATTAGGGGTTGAGCTGCTGGAAAGCAGCTCAGCAGAGAGGGATTTGGGAGTCCTGGCTGACACCAAGTTAACCATGAGGCAGCAATGTGCCCTCGTGGCTAAGAAGGCCAATGGGATCCTGGCTTCATCAGGAGGAGTGTTGGTGGAGGGAGGGGATCCTGCCCCTCTGCTCAGCTCTGGTGAGGCCGCCCCTGGAGTACTGGGTGCAGTTCTGGGCTCCCCAGGACAAGAAGGATGTGGAGCTTCTAGAGAGGGTCCAGCGTAGAGCCACGAAGATGATGAAGGGACTGGAGCACCTATCGCATGAGGAAAGAATAAGCGAGCTGGGCCTGTTTAGCCTAGAGAAGAGAAGATTGAGAGGAGATCTGATTAACATGTACAAGTACCTGAGGGGAGAATGTAGGGAGGATGGGGCCAAACTCTTCTCGGTGGTGGCCAGTGACAGGACAAGGGGTAATTGGTGCAAGTTGAAACACAGGAAGTTCCATCTCCCTGTGAGGAAGAACTTCTTTTCTGTGAGGGTGACAGAGCCCTGGAAGAGGCTGCCCAGAGAGGCTGTGGACGCTCCTTCCCTGGAGATCTTCCCAACCCGCCTGGCTGCCACCCTGTGCCCCGTGCCCTAGGTGTCCCTGCTGGAGCAGGGGGGTTGGAGTAGATCTCTAGAGATCCCTTCCAACCTCAAACATTCTGTGATTCTCTGATTTCAAGGAGCTTTTCACATTCCTGGAGCATAACTTTTTTACTTCTCTCCTACCTAAAGAAACAAAAGAAATTATATCAGACGCCCTTTCTGACTGCTTCCTAAAGACCCACATTACCAGTGAAGAGGATGACAGGAAACCATTGCAGAAGTTGTGACTAACCATGACTAAACAGATCCTCTCCCAGTGGTACCAGCAAAAATCTTCCAGGAAGAAAAGCGATGGAGGAAGAGGAGCCTTGTGGTTTAAGCAGCTCTTTCCAGGACAGGTGAGCAGAGGAACAAGTATTCATGCCCATTCAGTGTCTAATCATGAGTTCAGTCTGCAGCCTCTTCAGTCTGATATCATCAGGACAAACTGTTAACTTCAAGGAAAAGACGATGACAGAGTGGAAGCTAGTCACCACTTCTCCATTTTAGTTTGAAAATAACTTACTGTGTGGTATCTTATAAACGAGGCTTGACACAGTGACTACACAGTCAGTGGAAAACAACAGGAGATTTTTCATATCTCATTCAGTGAAACACTGGGGAAACATAGCAAAAATATCAAACAAACAAACAAGTTTGTCTTCTGCAAGTAAACAGGGTTGGGGCAAGGAAATGCGCATTTTATGGCATCCTGATTTCTCCCCATGTTAACAGTGAGTAAAAATAGTTCATGTAGATGACAGTGGAACTACTGGAGTAAAGCAGTTGTGATCAGATTCTCTACTTCATTGACAACCACTACAGATGTAAATCCACTAGGCTCTGCCCCTTCCAGAATAACAGGCCCTTCTTTTCTGACTGCCCTACTCCATACCATTGTAAGTGAAAGCATAACTAAGCACATTGGCTTCTGCAGAAATTTGATAAAACCCTGCTAAGGACTGATTATGTTTCCAATGAGTATTATAAGAAGGCAAATCACACGTAGGTGAGGCAAACCCCATACTTATTTTATCAGTGTGAATATTAGGAAATCTAACCAAACTCACTCTCTAGTCATACTCTGATTTCAAAGGAAAAATACAAGTACAGATTCTGTATTTAATTACTATGTATGCTTTTTCTCCCTCTGGAAGCATTGGGTTAACTTCAGTCCAGCCAGTCCCCTAATCTATAAATCATCGGGATCTTTTAGTGTGTCATAAAAGCACATAGGCTCCATATATGTCTGCTTTTTCCTGTCAAGCAGTATTACTATGCCACAAAAAGCCTGTAAATGCACTCGCAAAAATGGCAAGGCATAACCTTACAGATCTTGAAATAAATATTCCCCTGAAAGGTTTGAAAGCTACTTTCATCTCTAGTGGAATCAGAGCAGTAATCACCAGCTTGGCTGAGCTAATCATACACCCACACATGGAAATCGTTGAATGACACCTTATATATTTATTGTTCTTCGTTTCCACTGAAAACCCTTGCTGTGGTTTGTGTTTTCTCTTCAGTTGTGATGAATGACAAGTCACAGAATGCACAAGGACTGTCCCCAAAATTTTACACATGCACTCTCAGATCAGTATTTGAAAAATAGCATATGAAAAATAGCATTTCCAAAGTAGATAGAATTTTGACAACTGCAAATTGCATTGAATACTATTCTCCTTCATTTTGTTATGTTTCATCTATAAAATTCGGAATTGTACAGCTAAAAAATCTATTGAATTCTACAGAATCACAGAATGGCTGAGGTTAGAAGGGACATTTGGATGTTTACCCGCCCCGCTCAAGCAAAGTCACCTAGATGGTCTTGCCCAGGACCCTGTCCAGACAGCTCTTGAATATCTCCAGGGAAGGAGACCCCACCATCTCTCTGGGGAACCTGCTCCAATGCTCTGTCATCCTCACAGTGAAGAAATTTTTCCTCATGTTCAAGCAGAATTTCCTGTGTTACAGTTTATGCCCATTGCCTCGTGTCCTCTCACTGGGCACCACTGAGGAGAGCTTGGCTCTGCCTTCTTAACATCCCTGTGTCTAAGTATCTGAATGGGGGGCTAAGATCCCCACTGAGGCTTCTCTTCCTCATACTGAACACTCCCAGCTCTCAGCCTCTTCACATAAAACAGATGTTCCAATCCCTTAGCCATCTTTGTGGCCCTTCACTCGACTCACTCCAGTAACTCAACACCGCTCATACTGGGGAGCCCGGACATGGACCTAGCACTTCAGATGTGACTTCACCAGGAAAGATCACCTCCCTCTACCTGCTGGCAACACTCTGCTTGATGCAGCCCAGGAGACTGTTGACCACACTTGCTACAAGGGCATGTTGCTGGCTCATGTTCAGCTTGTTGCTCACCACAACTTCCAGGTCCTTTTCTGCAGAACTGCTTTTCATGAGGCCAACCCTCAGCTTGTGCTCGTGCATGGAATTATTTCTTCTCAGGTGCAGGGCTCTGTATTTCTCTTTATTAAACTTTATGAAGTTTCTCTCTGCCTCCTTCTGCAGCCTGTCGAGGTTCCTTTGATCCACAACCACCTAGTGTGTCAGCCACTCATTCCAGTTTTGTTTCACAGATGTGTATATCTAAGACAGCTACACAGAAACAATCAAACCAACCCAAATTTTGTTTGCTACTATAGTAGTAGAAATATAGGGCAATGACAAAAGTGATAAATAACAAAACTCTATTATTCATCCCTATTCAGCAGATATTTACTTGTTGCTTTCTCTGTCTTCCTCAGAGCAATACAGAAATATCAAGGCGGATAAGAGATCAACTGTCTTACTAAGTTTACTGGATAAACTGAAACATGGATCAACTTCTACTTTTTCTTTAAAATGGACACACACAAAACCCCAAAGGCTTTCAATTTCTAATCTTATGTGATATTAAAACAGAAACTTTTGCAAAAGGCAAATTCCAAAGAGTGTGAAATCCAGTCTTCACCCCATACACTGTACTGCAGTAGGACAAGTCCTTTCTTTTTCTCTCTGTCTGACAACTTCCCTGGGCCGCAACAGCTCTAGACTCACAGGAAATTCTTCATTCTCTCAGTCACATGGGAGCCTGGCTCTTTTCCGGCTTTCTCCCTCAGGCTTCCTTTGGCCTCTCTCCCTACCATTCTGCCTGCTGACCAAAAGTGGCTCCTGTCTGAATGTGCTCTGAGGAAGAAGTGACTTCCTTCTCCCCCCTTGGATTTTCCCAAGCCCAGAATGCTACAGCCGGGGAAGGCAATCAGAAGCCTTTTCAACTGTAACGTGTGATAAGCTAACACCACCACAGCAGGTCTTTGACAAACTGCCAAAATAAGGAAGATCAGAAGCTTTTAAAGATTTAGCTTTCAGGAAAAAAAAAAAAAAAAAAATCACATTTCTGTAGGTTTACACCCAATGTAAACTGACTTCTTTTTCAAAATAAGTCTTTTACACTTCATTATTGGATCTAAAATCTAACAAGTATGACTGCAGGTCCCACATTGCTGTGGAAGTGCTGGCTGCAGATAACTATCAATCAGGATCATGACAGCAGCATCTAAAAAGGCTGTTCAGAAGGTATATGAAGATTGTTTTTCCCTCATTTTTAGACCTTTCTGTATTTGATATAGAGGCAAGAATGAAAACAGACAACCTCTGTTTCTCTAGTCTTTGTATAAGTTGTGCTCTGACTTTCAGTTGTCATTGAAAGTTTTCAAAATCATCTACTTTCAAAACAAACAAAAGAAAAAGGATGTTGCTTTGCTTTCTTCTTAACTAAGACTTTAAATAAACAGATATAATCTGTCTATTCTTAGAATCCTAAACAGTTGACTGACTCTCAAAGGTTAATTTTCGATCACTGCTTTAAGGAAATTTTGATTGCATACAACATACCATGGTATTTTTTTCTCTGAATACAAAGATACTGTCATATGTTTTATAAACCCCGTAAGGTCAATTCTGCCAAGCAACATGAAAAAATTTCAAAATATCACACTAGACAAAAAAAAATGAAATAAAATGCATCCTTTAATAATTGCATGTCTATTTTCCTCCATTATTAAAACAGAATCACAGCTGTAAAGTGACCACTACTGTTATTTTTCATTTGCATAGACCTAAGCATAACAGTCTTAGGCCATGAAGCTACACTAAATCACCATGCCTTCTAAGTTCTTTTTGCTCTTTTGCCAATTAGCATTCACCCTTGTTAATAATAATTAGACCTTCAGAACAAACAGGATAGAGAAAAGGGGAAACACAGGCAGAATTTGTATTAGGGAAGTTGAGGAAAGAATGAGAAGGAAAAGGGATGGACAGCAAGATAAAAAAAAAAAGAACAGGTTGATATGAGATGGAAAAATGGTACAGTGACATTTGGCAGTAAATTTTAGTGTTAGAGCATATGGTATAGCACATCAGATAAATATATAGCATGGGTCTGCTAAATATGTCCTAAGATGGTTCAGGAGTGTTACTGAAGGAAGAAGAAGGTACTGGTATGCTCTCCTGCCATTTCAGGGCTGCTTACTGATTCTGTTTGCAAGGAATATTGTGGCACCTTCCTTCTATCCTTTAACCTGGCATTATGCTGTCCGATGTTTTCTGGAGACACAGGAAGACTATATGAAGCCAAGGTGGAAACGGATACAGAGAAACTATTCCTCATTCTGAGCCGTGCAGGCAGAGGTGCTTTTCTCTTTCATTCACAAAGGAGACTCAACAGTTATTCTAAATTTGGCATTTACATTGTATATATCTAAACATACACCCCATATATGTATGCAAAAAACATACACCCCAGCTAAAGTCTGGCTTTTGAATATCTCCATAAGCATCTCAACGTTAATTGTGTTCAACAGTTAGGTGCCTCTCCCATATTCTATCTCCAAAAAATCTCCCAATCAAGCATTTTTCTGACTAGCTTTTCTAAGTCTCTTCACACCTAGCATGTCAAGTAATGCCTAACCTGCAAATTTGTGCCCAGGTCATCCTCCTTCCACTCTCAAAGTGTAGTTTTAATAGCAGGAACTGAAAGGTGTCTCACTCTTAGTAAACATTCCGTGAATCAGAAATGGAGGAAATAAGCTACATTCTGGAGAAAGGCACGACCCATGACTTACTGTTTTCTGCTGGTTGTAAGATGACCAAAGCATATAGCCTATTTCAGGATGGGGTAAATCATTTCCTAGTGGTATTTGTTTCTCATTCTGACAATGGAGGGAGCACACATGACCTGAATTACACTATAGGATTTCTTTACTCACAAAATTGTAGGTAGTGCTACTGGTGTAGCAATCATGCAGTAGGGAAGTTCCCCATCTAATTTATTCCTGCTTATCTATTCACCACTCCTCCGATGAGTCCACAAAGGTAAAAAGATCCATGAAGACACATAATCTTAATTGGCATCATGCTGAATGTCAGAGGTCAGAACATAAAGAATAAACTTTGAAGCATAAACACTACAAGAGCTAACAGAAATGTTGGGACAGCTGGAAAAAAAAAATTAACATAACTAACAATATCTCAGTCTATGTCTTGTCAAGGATCTCTAACTCTCCATAAACAGCAAAAACAAGGTCTGTGAGAAGATAACGAAGGCGAGGTGCTACAAGCAAGCAAGGCAAGATCAAGGGATTTTTCTAAGCTGCTCGTTTCAATGTATCATATGAAAGCGTGGGAAGAGAGATTTCACATTGCTTTGTCAGCAGGCTCAACAAGAACACAGAGAGTTTAAAGATTTGTGACCCTGCAGATTTGTGATGCAGTCACAATTAATTTAGATATATTGTCCATTTTCGCTGATCAGTAAAATCTGAGGTCTGAGTCAGAAATTGCTACTAGCTGGAACAGAGCTGCTTCATTGTCCTTTCAACAGTCCTTTGAAAAATACCCAGCAGGACTCTACACTAATTATCATAAGTAAGTAACTACATGCTGAAGGCAGAAATGGCCATTTCCAGTTCATTATTGTAAGTATGTCAAAAGCTATAGAATTAGTATTCCTAAATAGCTGCTTGATTCATCCATAGGAGCTATTCATATGCAAATAATTGAGTATCCAATGACTATATACTTGATGCTTGTTGTGCAAAAGATTACCTGAATTCACAAGCAAAGAAAGCTTGGGGATCTGAAGAAAAAAATCTAATAAAACACGATTTATTATGAAATATTCTGTGAAGGACAGAATGCAAAAGAGTACCTCTTGTCACTGTCTTTAAGGTTCAGTAAAGTTTTCATCATATACTGTACATAATTCTTGTGCATCTTTTAACACACAAAAAAAAGCAACATAATTTAATCATTTTCTCATTCAAAAGTTACAATAGCTAACTTAAAAAGCTTTGCTTCTGTACTGTGAGCAAGTCACATGTAACATGGCAAGTCACACATTTGACAAACTGAAATTAGTCAAAGAAAAGAGTTTGGAAACAAATCACAGTTTGCAACTGCATCTTCAATAGGTCAATGAAGAATGAATCTATTCATCAGGAATTAACTAGTCCAATCTAAGTACACTGCAAGTCTGTAAACAGATTATTTCCGTATCAAGGTCATTTAGAACTCTCTAGTCCAGGCGTATCTGTGCAACTCTTGGCAAATCTGCAGTGGAAGAACTGGGTTGGAAACATTGATTTGAGAATGTGACTAAGGTATGCAGTGGGATATTCACCCCAGAAACCTACTCTTTAAACTGCTGGCAGCTACAGGCCTTCCTAAATGTTGGTTAAATTAAGAATGCCCGAGATTTCTCAGGAGGCAAATGGTAATTTTCATGACCTGGCCATAATTCAAGTAAGTGTTTGCTTTCCTGGTTGATATAGCACAGCTGCACATCCATTGAAATTTCTGGATTTTAATGAACAGTACATTTGCATAGAATTTCTCTTTTGTTTTTGTTTCTTCGTGTGGAGTGTTTAGGGAGAGTAGAAGAAAAGATTGTTGTTGTTCTGTCATCTAATTTTTCAGTTAAATTCCATAAAACTGATGTGTCCTAATTTCTTTACTTTTTTTTTTTTTTTTTTGAAAACAATCCAGAAACTAGGGAATAATATTATTCCAGGTCTACTGAGTACAGGGAGTATGCAGAGTATGCAAACAAAAGCACTCAGTTTATTGTGAAAAGCATTCAGCTGAAGTAATTTCAGCCAGCATGTGGTAAACGTAAATTGCTACATAAGAATAAGTGGGTCACATCAGCTGTGTTGAATTGCTGAGACCAGAAATTAGGGCCTAGCATCCAGATACAACTTCAAGTTGTCTCTTTGTGTGATTTTAATTTAGTATGTACTATCCTTCCTGCATTGATGGTAGTACCTTAATGAGAGATCAGCCCTAAAGCCACCAGGTGTTAAACACTCAGCCCATATGTTGGCATAGTCACTTAAAGTTTTGGTGTACATCTTATCTCTCTTCAAAGCTAAGGAACTGATTATTCAAACCTCAGGTGTCCCATCAAAATATCGAAAGAACCAAGACTCTTTTCTGTCATACGCCTTTAGGAAACAATTATTTTCTTTTTTTTTTTCCTAGTATAAAGAACATATTTGAAGGTGCAGCTTGCTTCTAGGAAAAAAAAAAATGAAAAGAAGAGAAGAGAAGAGAAGAGAAGAGAAGAGAAGAGAAGAGAAGAGAAGAGAAGAGAAGAGAAGAGAAGANAGAGAAGAGAAGAGAAGAGAAGAGAAGAGAAGAGAGAAGAGAAGAGAAGAGAAGAGAAGAGAAGAGAAGAGAAGAGAAGAGAAGAGAAGAGAAGAGAAGAGAAGAGAAAAGAAGAAAAAAAAAAAGCTCTATGAAAACACAGCTAAATAGAATAATAAAGAGATAATTTATCAATGTATGCTTTGTTACAGGGCACTCTCTCTTTTGGATTTCATAGAAGTATGAGGACCTGCTGTTCGTCATCCCAACACACCTGCTGCAGAACTCATACTGAGTCCTTTGGTTTAGAGATGCAGAATAGAGCAGATACTATCTCTTCAGATAGTATCTAAAATATTTCATTCCAAAAGCAAATTAATTTAAAAAAAGAAAATCTATTCAGCAAAATGAATATGGAAGGCTTCAGAGTTCTCTGCAGTTTCTATAACGGTTATAATCATATTTATATAACCTCACATCTTTCAAAATTTTATAGAAACTAACCAATATGTGTTCAAAATACACTTGCACATTAATAAACTGAAGGGAAAAAAGAAGAGAATATCTCCAGAATGCGTATGAGCTCTGCATAGGCTCTATCTGTTCTAGCATGACTATAACTTGAAGCTATAGAGTCACCTCAGTGTAGCCCTCTGTCTGGGCCTCTGTCATTCACCAGTGCATTTGCTTCTACTTGAACTAACTTGCTAGAAATCAGTATGAGCATTGCTTCCTGGTACTGCATTGCGAAGAAACATTTTCCATTTAATACATAATATTTGAATACATGCTCTGATTTTCAGAAGTGTTGAATATATGCTCTGATTTTCAGAAGTGCTAGTCAGAAGACAGAGAATGATACTCTAGCAATGTATCTGTTTACTTTGTCACTGTAAAAACAAAATATGATAACATCATTCAAAAGATCCATACAGATCCATACAGTGAGCACATAGCAGTGAATATAATGCAAAAACAAGGGCCTTGTGGATGCATTGCTGTAATTCTCATCCAAGAAAGTATATAAATATATTTGATTATTTTGCTTTTAGAGATGTAATAGTAAGGGTTATATATGTTGAGCATTTTTAGGGGAAAAAAAAAGAAGTCTGGCAACTCAGAGTAATTTGACCATTAGCAATGCTACTTTAAAATGGTTAATTTTAAGATTGCTCCAGAAGAGAAGAAATCCCAAAGCACATGTCCAAAAATGCTAATTTTCACCTCTTTCTATTAAGTAGAGTATAATCTTTCATCTTGGGTGTGGACAGACTTTAAGTCGTGGTCTCTACCTTTGTCATCTTGATTTTAGGGTGAAATGTATCATTATCTTGAGTCTGCAATAAATTCGTGCTAAAGTACAAGTTAGAGAAGACATTTAATGTCATTCTGTTTAAACAACACCTAAAAGCAGATTACAATGATTCTTCAGGGTCTGTTGAGGCAAAGAAAACACTTGCAAGTTCTGCAACCACTTCATGTCTGCGGAGATTTCACAAGAAAAAAGAAACAGAATTTCCAACATCAATCTCTAGCTGATTTGAAAATATTTAATTTTACCTATAAGAAGTTATAAACAAGACAGAACTTGCTTGACCAGAAAATAAAACCTTCAAGAGTTACAAATTTGAATATCTGTGTATTAATAATGATATAACCTAAACTTTCCTTACCGACAGGATACCAAATTAGACCAGGAAGAAGTGAACCAAGTAGGCAAAACATCTCTATGAAACTCAGGTGATGTCATACCTCCAAATTTTGTGCAACTGCAAAATGGAGATACCAATAACATTTCCTTCTTAAGGTGTTTGCTTTTACTGTGTGTTTTTTCAAATCACATGTCCAAAAGACATTCTGAAATGACAGGTTTCCTTCTAAGAAAAGTAACAGCAATCTTTGTGCTATGTTGCCTTCTTACACAAGCACTGTTAAATAAGGAAGAGTTGTTTCACTCATGCAGGGCATGATCCCCAAAAGAACTTGCAGTGCTATCTGAGGCAAATACTGAAGCCCAAACATAAGTGACCTAAGAAAAAGCTGTGCATGAAAGATTCTTAATCATAAGCTATTTCTGGCAGTCTCTCTGGTACCAAAAGGTGCCTAACAGGTAGCATGAATTTTACCCTGTGAGTCTTTGATGTACAGCCTTTAAATCAAATAGTTCCCACTCCCAAAGCAGTGCCCACAGCATGCCAACCTGAATCCTGCCTTTGTTTTCCCTTTATCTGCTATTCTCTTTCCTGTTATGTTCTGTAGAGTGCACAGTTCTGAAGAATCAGGGAGGGAATGCTCTGCCCTCAAATATTTCAGGCACACAGGTCAGCTTCTACCAAATATGTGGGAAGGGTGTGGCAGGAGCCAAGGAATGCTTTGTTTTTTTAAAATGATACCATGACTTTAAAATCTTTCTGAATTGAATTCACAGTATGAGCCTACCGTGATAGAAAGGAATCTGCATAAAAGGAATAATGATAAGTCAATTGAATCTGTTACCTAAATCTCTGAACTCATACAAGTTGTTTTCAGTATTTAGATATGCGTATGTGCAATATATGAGAAAGAAGACTTTTTAAAAGGTGAAACTCTTACCCAATCTCAGTCATGTGATAAATATTAGTCATCTCACTCAGGTTTAGTCATGTAAAAGCTTTGTGTTTAGTCTAGACTCCCTAAATGGCCAGTAGTGAGAGAAAGAGAAAGATCACAGAATCACAGAATGGTTGAGGTTGGAAGGGACCTCTAGAGATCATCTAGTGCAACCCCCCTGCTCCAGCAGGGACACCCAGAGCACGGGGCACAGGGTGGCAGCCAGGCGGGTTGGGAAGATCTCCAGAGAAGGAGCCTCCACAGCCTCTCTGGGCAGCCTCTTCCAGGGCTCTGTCACCCTCACAGTCAAGAAGTTCTTCCTCACAGGGAGATGGAACTTCCTGTGTTTCAACTTGTTCCCATTACCTCTTGTCCTGTCACTGGCCACCACCGAGAAGAGTTTGGCCCCATCCTCCCTACATTCACCCCTCAGGTACTTGTACATGTTGATCAAATCTCCTCTCAGTCTTCTCTAGGCCAAACAGGCCCAGCTCGCTTATTCTTTCCTCATACGATAGATGTTCCATTCCTTTTATCACCTTCGCTGCCCTGCACTGGACCCTCTCTAGAAGCTCCACGTCCCTCTTGTCCTGGGGAACCCAGAACTGCACACAATAGGTCTGGTGCAACCTCACCAGAGCTGAATAGAGACAGGATCCCCTCCTCGACCTACTGGCAACACTCCTCCTGATAATTAAGTGAGATTGAGAGAATAAGAAAGAGAGAGAATAAGATTCATCCCACCAAGTTTGGTACTTGTCTTTTGAAATTATCAGTTGACTATTTCCTATTTCACAGAACCACAGAATAATTGGGATTGGAAGGGACTTCAGGAGTTCATATGGTCCAGCCCCCTGCCCAGGCTGGGTCACCTAGAGCACATTGCCCAGCACCATGCCCAGCTTGGTTTTGAATATCTCCAAGGATGGAGAATTCAAAACTTCTCTGGAGACTTCAAAACCTCTTAGGAAAACCTGTTCCAGTGCTCTGTTACCCTCACAATGAAGAAGTATTTTCTTACGAGCAGATGGATTTTCTTACGAGCAGATGTGTTACAGTTTGTGCCTGTTAGCTCTTGTTCTGTCACTGAAGCACTGAGAAGAGCTTGCGTCTGTCTTCTCTATAGCCTCCTCTTATCCAGGCTAAACACTCCCAGATTTCAACCCTTCCTCTTATAACAGATGCTGGACTCACTTGAGTAGTCTCTGTCTCTCTTGTACTGGGGAGCCCAGAACTGGACTCCAGGGGTGGCCTCATCATGACTAAGCAGAGGGGAAAGATCACCTCCCTTGACCTGCTGGCAACATTCTGCCTAATGCAGCCTGGGATGCTCTTGGCAGCCTTTGCTGCAAGAGTATATTGCTGGTTCATGTTCAGCTTGTTTTCCACCAGGATCCCGTGTTCTTCTCTGAAAAGATGCCTTTCAGTTTGTGAGTCCCTCACCTGTCTTGATACATGGAGTTAGGTTATCCCTGCCCAGGTGCAGGACTTGGCATTTTGTTTTGCTGAACTTCATGAGATTCCTCTCTGCTTGTTTCTCCAGCCTGTTGAGGTCCCTTTAAATGACAGCACAACAATTCAGTATATTAATGACCCCTCCCTGTTTTGTATCACTGCAAATGTGCTGAGGGTGCACTCCGTTCTGCCAACTAGGTCATTAATGAAGATAGTAAATAGTATTGCCAGCGATATCAGCCTCCCAGAGGCACCACTATTGATTTGTCTTATTTGGACTTCATACCACTCTCACCACCTTCTGCCAGGGATCACCTGCAGCCAGTTCTCAGTCTGCCTCACCATCCCCTTGTCTAGTCTATGCTTCATCAGTTCGTGTATGAGAATGTTACTGGCAGAAGTGTTCAAACCTTATTAAAGTCAAGAGAAACAACATTCACTTCCTTCCCCTTGTTCATCAAGCCATTCCTTGCCATTCAAAGATGTCTATCAGATTGGTTAAGCATGATTTCTCCTTCATAAATCAATACTGACCCAATCATCTTCTTGACTTTCATGTGTCTGGCATTGTCTTCTAGTATTTGTTGCTCCATTACCTTCCAATTGATCAAGGGAAGACTGGTCCATACAGAAACAGTAGAGAAAATTTGATGACTGAGCTTTAGACAACTAATTTTCAGATGGCTAAAGTCAGATGAGCAAAACACTTAAATTAGGTGATTCTGGCTCCTCTTTTCTGAGATGTTCCCTTCTATTGAACCAATCGCATTAGTTCAAATGATACAAGGCAATCAATATGTGCATTAAGAAACATATCAGAGATCAGCTTGTATTGTGATACAACAGGGCATAATGAGGGAATAACAAGCCGGAATGAGGGAAGGAGAGAACATAACCATGTGAAATCATGACACATCCTTGCAGCACTGGCTAGGAGACAGACACTTTAGGAGAATAAATTTACCACTGCCCTCAGAAATTAATGCCTGTCAACTCTCTATTTTGTAGAAAAAAAAATCTTTATTCAGCCTGTATTCTGTTAATTCCATAGAATCTTATATGTTGTTCATAGCACAGCTGAGAATATATGAAGTGTTGACTTAATGCATAACCGGAGATTTGAAATAAAACCAATATAACATGGAAAGAAAATTCAAATGTTATTATCTTTCATGTTCAAATTATAGTAGTTTCTGGTTAGCTGATTGCCTGATTCCAAGAACTAATTAAATCCATGTTGTGTGCACCTTGCCACAGCAGGGAAACTTTTCCCCATTTGATGGGACTGGTGTTGTAAAGGATCATGATGTAAAGGATGTAAAGGAGATGCAAAGGAGATGTAAAGGAGAAATAGGAGGTTGCATTCACTTAGCTGAAGAGGAAGTGGAACCATGGGATATATCTCACAAGCTAAATAGGGAACAGTTGGCTTATTTTCTCGAAGTGCTGTAGAACAACAAAACACAGCTATAGATTACTAGAGAGGAGTAATTTACTTTACCTTCCTTCTACTTCCACTTGAAAGAGTAAATGCCACACAAATACAAACTCAATTTGATGGAAAAAGTAGACCCGATTTAGTCTCCTCAGTCCACCCTGAGGACTTTAAATAAATGAATTGACTTGTAGAAGGGCTGAGGAACCTAATAAAATTAACATATATTTGGCAGACAACTCACTGCTAACAAGAAGCAATTCTCCCGTAGAAAATATAGGATACTCCAACTACCTGTTAATCAATAAATAATGAATATTTGATCTGACTGGATCTTATAGCATGTGAAAGGAAGATGCCTCATTTTCTGAATTAAAGATTCAGTACTGATTCAAAGAATTCTGAAGACTGTTGAGGTAGGGTTCAGTTCAAGATTAAGCCATCAGAATGTATCTGAATGTGAGGTAGGTATTAGGCACACATTTTAGTCAATGGAATCTAGGATTTGTTTCAGTTGCCCATAAATAGGCATAAATAAAGATGTTTAGTGCTATTTAGAACTCCTTTGCCTCCAGACTCGTCTGGCTTTCAATCAGGGCTTCAACACAGCCAGGTTCTCCCATGCTCTGGATTTGTATCTGCCAGCGCCACATGAATGTCTCAGATTACAGGGCATCCCAGGTGGCATTAGACATCTATCTGTCTGCGGGAACTCAAATCAATTCCCTAATCAGTTTACTCCCTGGATCTAAGAGTGGGTTTGATGCAGTCACCTGCCTCCTGCAAGTGAAATCCTTCGATTGGTTTCTGTGATCTTTGGGTCCTGTCCAGGATGATGATGTGGCAAACAAGGAAGTGTGAAGATCCAAAAGCACCCCCACGCTAACAATTATATTATTCAGCAGGCATGTTCAGGCTGACCTTCAGTCAGAACTGCTTTTTTTATCAAAGGTTTTGTACTGTGATACATGCCAAAGGATTGAAGAATAATTTGTTTATAAGAAATCTTTTAGAAAGAGCTTTTTTATTGCTTCATTTTGTTTCCTAGGTAAGGCTAGGAACAGGTTTATCTAGATGGTTTGGGGTTATTAAAAGTACTCTCTGCAGCAGTTATCATCAGCAGGACATGTCATTTATCAACCCCTCTCAGATGCCCATGCACATTGCTTCTGCATCTGACCAAATTTACACATTTCTTTTAAATATTCACTACAGATACCTCTTCTTAATCCATTTTCCAGGCGTGGTCATGATTTCAGGCCAGATTTGGTTTCCACCAATTAACAGCAGGGCTGGTGCCACAGAAGGACAAAAACATAACAGAATTAAATGACAGAAGTTGAAGGCTGATTGATTTCAAAGCTGATATTGTCTTTCAGAGGTTTGTTTTTTTTTTTTTTTTGATGGTGATGATCTACCATTGGTCATGCAGGAGAATTCTCTGTTATGTGGAAATGGTGGAATTTCTAAATCAACTATGCAAAACCTTGTTAAAATTCTTTTTCTCTTGCTATGAAGAAAATCAATTCGGCTGATCACAATTGTATAGTCTAGTCTTAAAATCTGAACATTTTGTATGTGTGGCTTATTGCAATACATCATTAAAAGACAAAAAATAATCATCTATATAAACTATAGGTTTTATGAAACCTGAACTATACCTTCAAAGCAGATGTTGAATCAAAAATTCATTGATTTTCATTGTTAGTGTTAGGACATGGCCATTCTCTTGAACTAGGACACTCCAAAGATCCAAATTCTTTCATTTTTCCAGTAAATAAATTATTCTGCTCAGAGGAATTCTATCTTCTCCATGATGATCTGAGAGGAGTACAGTCCTTGTAGGGCAAGTTGCACTGACATGTGAATAGTACAGCTTTAGTCCTCACCTGGAATATGCCACAGCATAATAACATTCATTGTAGTCCAAAACTGATGAACCGTTGTTCAGCTGATGGCTGGAGGCAATGGTAACTGGAGTGTCCTTTGGGTGTAATAGTTTTCATTTTCAAAAAAGAACATAGAAGTCTGCTTAAATAGTCAGACAAAATACACATGTCCTCTGGAAAATTAGCCCAGAAAGATCTGCATAACATTCTGGAACAAATCCAGACATCTGGGGACCATTTTAGAATTTAGAATAGTGACTTGCACTTCAATGCAGTAGTTGCAAACTTATACAGCTGTCTTTTTTCTTGGTTTGTTTGTTGTTTTTTGTTAGTTTGCTTATTTGTTTTCTTAGTTGGAAGTGAATATCTGGCCTCAGAGAAAAAATATATATATATATACATATATATATTTAACCTGTATGTATTAAACACAAAAGAGTCCTGTTTGCAATAGTGGCAGGAGCAAGAGATGCAAGAGTAGTTTAATGTTCTTCTAGTTGTGTCATTCAGATTAGTAATTTCCAGAACTGTGAAAGTCAATGACACTGCATACAGATTTACTGCTGTTGGAAACTTCTTAGGGATCTTACTTCATTCTTGCAGTTAGTGAGAGGGAAAAGTGGGACTGGGATAACTCCAGCTTTGCTCTTACAGTAGAAAATATAACAATAACGAGCCTTTAAACAAGGCTGCCTTATCTTGGACACTTGGCTCTGTCTTGCATTTGATTGGTCAATGTCTCCTTTGAACATTTAATTTCAGATTATATAAACATGATGAATTGTTGATGTTTTAAAACAGAAGGGTGGCAGATTGAATATATGATTCATATTCTAAGGGTCCTTAAATTTTACTTTAGCCTAATCCATATGTTTAGGAGATCTCCTAAACAACGGACTTAGGAGATATACAAGAACATCTAAAGAAAAGAGAAAAATTTATTCAATGCAGTGCAGTTTTTCTTTATGTGGTCTTTGCAGTCAAAGGTAGTCCTTGGAGGCAAAGGTAGTCTTTAGGGAATACAGCTACAGAAAGTAAGAAAATACAGTCTGAAAATGGTCTACAGGTAAAAAGGCTGAAGATAAAAAGCTCTAAACATGTCACTCCTAAGTGACAAAAAAAAAAAAAAAGAAAAAAGAAAATTATAGTTCATTTCAAATTCTTAGTATTGAAAATGCATATTTGTGTTTTTGTTGAGAGGTGCTCTTAGAAGGCGAGAGGTGCTTTTCTCAGGAGAGAAAAGCAGAGAACTGTGACTACTACCTAACTTCTGATGTAGTGACAAGTTTTGGAAATGCTTTTCATTAACATGCATAAAAGTTCACGATCATCACACACAACAGTCTGTTACCTGTCACCTTATTGCATGTCTCTGATTCTCACTTAAATGTTTCAAGAGCATGTTCTATACTAACTTGTTTATTAGACGACTATTAAACTGCAAACCCAAGTAAATAACCACTTTGTAGTTCCAGACTACTGTCAAGCTGCAGCAAAACTGTTCCTGTCAGCATTCCTGAGCACCTTTCAGTGGTCAACACATTGACTCACAGGTGACTAGACTCTTAATGCTCAGTACTTTTTTTAAATTTTATGTAAACAAATTAGGCCTAAATTCAGAAAAACATTCAGAAATGCCTAAAAAAATATATATTTTATTGCCTGAGCTTTATTTCTTAGCTTGTCAAGTTTTTTACATTTAGTTACATGCCACATGGAAAGAAGAGCTGGGGTCTTTCAAAGCAACCGGCACTGACCTCTTTCAGCCAAAGTCGATGCTAAAATACTCCTTGATCACAGAGGGACAAGCGGGATACCTCTGCGCACTTCTGAAAATCCAACCTAAGTGAAGATACTACAGAAAATGCCATTTGAATTGTATTACAATTTTTCTCATTTTTTCTCATTATATGGTTTCCACGTACTAAATATTGGATAGTTTATAGTTTGAGCATGGAAAAGTCAGTATAGTCCATATATAAGCATGTATTTCTCACCACTGTAACACATTCATCTTGCAGCATGCAGAAAGATGATCAAAAGACCTTGTTCTTTGTGAGAAATAAATATTGGACTTCCATACTTTGCAGTGTAATTGGGAAGATGTGGAGGCAGTGCTGTGGCAATAGCATGCCAAGCCAGGAGGAAGCACATAATAAGTAGTAAGATAGAGGTATTTAGAGAGAGCATTGGTGGCTGGATGAACAAGACTTTCCATTTTACCAGAGACTATGTCAATTATATTATGTCACAGTTTATAACAAAAAAAAAAAACTCCATGCTTTCGTGTACTGATTTCACAGCAGTTTATACCTGGATCAAATTTAATATCATCATACTTTTTTTCTGTGAAGGACTTAGTGCCCTTTAAATATATGTTACTTATTGCACAACAATGCAGAACACAGAATGACGGATTCATACATAGCATTGCTGCTCTTGCCAGAAAATGTATTTCCTGTTATTGACTATTGACTTACTGACTACATTGTCTATTGCTAATCTGACTACTTGCACAGCGATCTTACTGATGTCCTTTTATTAGGGCTCGTATTTGCCTTCCTCCTTCCTCTCTTCAGGTAAGAATGTTTATTATGTACTGCTGGGAAGGGATGGTAAAATTTGGTAAAATGGATGATAGGCACCGTGTCATCTTTATGAGTTAAAAGTCCTGAAATTTAAGAGAATACAAACAAAAAATCAATATTCAGAGGAGATCTTAGACAGTGACCCACGCTTGCAAAAATAGGTAAACTCCTGTCTGTTCTTTTTAAGATCCAGACTGGTGGGTTTTCATCCCTGTCTCAAAGCTTTTCACACTTTTGGGGCCATACTGTGCAAGTTATCTGTACAGAGACATTTCCTTTAAGCCTTTCCCCACACAGTGAGATGGACTGTCTTTACTACTGCAGGATAGATATAGATTAGCTTATTTGTTAATAAATAATAGAATGGGATTGGCTATCCACTACTTAGTAGAATTAGCTCTTTTCATATATTCTGGTCCACCTCCTTCTAGAATAATTAGAGATACACAATATCATTTGGTTTTGATGAAATTCACAAAGTGATAAAACCAGGGTGCCGTAAAGAAATCCAAGAAATTTTGCCAGGGATGAGTGATGCACATGCGACTCTGAATGGGGAGGTGGGTGGCAAATGCAAAGTCTTGCCAAAGGAAAAAAGTTTAAATATAGCATTTGCTTACACTTTGCACTTCACAGCCTGCAGATGTTGAATGAGTACTCCTTTGCATTAATGCAACTTTGAGTGTATATATATTTGTGTAGGATCCTTCAGTGTACTGGTACCTATGGAACTGCAAAAACTGATATATTTGGTTTTGGGCCCCTTACTACAAGAAAGACATTCAGGTGCTGAGTGTGTCCAAAAAAGGACAATGAAGCTGATGAAGGGGCTGGAGCACAGACCGTATGGGGAGCAGCTGAGGGAGCTGGGGTTATTTAGTCTGGAGAAGAGGAGGCTCAGGGGTGACCTTATCGCTCTCTACAACTCCCTGAAAGGAGGGTGTTGTACTGAGGTGGGAGTCAGTGTCTTCTCCAAAAAAAAAAAAAAAAAAACCCATAGGACAAGACGAAATGGCCTCAAATTGTGGCAGGGGAGCTTCAGGTTAGACATTAGCAAAAAATTTCTGCATGGAAGGAGTCAAACGTTGGAACAGGCAGCCGTGGGAAGTGATGGAGTCGCTGACTCTGGCTGTGCTCAAGAAACCTGTAGAGGAGGCACTCAGGGACATGGTTTAGCAGGATGGTGTTGAAGGGATTACAGTTGGACTCGGTGATCTTGAAGGTCTTTTCCAACCATAATGATTCTATGAATCTACATGAAGTACCTCTGTTCGAACAAAATAAAACCTGGAAAATCCCTCTCTTGCCATATATCTTAATCTAAAACTCAGACACTTGAAATTCTGGCAATCCTGCTCATGAAATGGCCTTAAAAGCACATTAGTTCTTCTCCTATCTGCACTGGACACTGAAAACTCTTCTTTTCTTCTTCTTTGCTACTACTACTTATGTAGATGTGGAGTAACATCAAGTTTTTCTTCACCCTTCCCTCTCTGTACTTAGCAGCCACGCTGCCTTGAAACTTTCCACATAGTTCATGTCTTTAATAATATTTTCATTTCTCACCTCTGTGCTCTTAACTGATCTCTCTCTTGCTAGATACATGTGAAACTTCTCTTTTAAGTGACTTAGCGAGGCTATTTGGAGCTGAAAGATGATTTCATTTATTTGACTTGCAGCATGATGTTTGCCTTTTTCATAAGAGCACAACATCTTTTGACTCCCATTCAGCTTGTGATCAACTATTAAGCATTTCCTCTTCCTGTATGTTAATGTGCAATATTTAACCACAAGTACAAGCACATGATTTTAACTCCTTTTAAGCATCCTTTTTTGGTGTGTCTTGGAGGTCAAATTATGTTTCCAACCTAAATATGTATCATAGTTTACTTTAATGTGTGCTTGCAAATTGCAAAGGCTTCACTGCTTCTATTCATAATACCTGTACTTAATTAAATATTTGATTCAGAAATAATGGGTCTGATTGTTGATTTTGTTCCCTAAATCCAGTATTTAAAATCATCTTTTTTCAATGGTTATATCTGTAAATCCTTCTTTCTAGTATTAACCATTTACATAGCCTGCTAGAAACTGTTATTCCTTGTGTTCATTCCAAATGCAGGTATATGAACAATAACTTACTAGGCAAGCCTCAACAAAAGAGTTGCTGCCCTCAGTGTTTTTTAGGTTTCCTTGAGTTTCTGGCACATCTATGCAGAAGGCCAATGTGAAAACCCTGTTCTCAGCCCATTCTGAGGGAATAAGCTATGGAACTGAAGTATGCTTCTAAGGAAATAAATCATTTGCAATGAGCTACTAATACAAGTCATCCCAATTTTTATAACATGTCCAGGATAGACCTGACTAGATCTCTTTTTTAGCCTAGATAGGTCTCCTAGGTCACCTATCACTCCTGCTCATTTTCCTCGGATGCTCTCAAAATAAGTCCTTGTTATCAGATAAAAGAAGCAGTTAAATGCAGAACTTCAATCTAAGCAAAGCATTGAGGAAGGGAAAAGCTCTAGATTAACCTCTTAACAATAAGTCAATTTAGTTAGTGGTCTCTATAGAAAAAGCAGTATTTCCTGGTAGAGACATGCAAATTCCTTCACATAGGGCAACTGTATGTGGTATCTTTTGCTTATTCCTAAACAGAATTAATCTACCAAAATCTACCCCTTCTGGAGCTTGACTTAGTAAGTCTTAACACACTCTGTAATTAATTCAGCTTATTTTCTCTTTAGACCGCACGTTTCTAGGGATCCCTTAATTTTTTTTCAGCAGAAAGCAATGCAGAACACATTTATACAGAAATGTCTTGGTTTTAAGATCACATTGTCATGTTGCATATTAACTAGATTACTCAATTTGCTAAAATTGGTTCTCTCAACATCTAAGAAACAAATATGGTTGCTTTGTGATCTCTTCCTCCAATATACTGTGTTGATACAGTTGTACTTTTACCAAACTTCCACACACCTCTCATGACTCCAGCAACTCTTTCCAAGGACAGATTTGCTATAGTGTATGTTTGCTATTTTACTCTAACTGACTGCAATGATAATAGGCTCACTTATTGCTGTAATTTCAGTTTTGATAGTACCTGATCTTTTCATGCATCTCAGAAGCACTGAACAAGATGAATTATACCTTATACTTTCTACTTCTGTGGATGTCCTTCTAGAGGGAACTGAGTCTACCTTCATCCGTGCAAGTTTAGCTATGTCCCAACTAAAGCTGCTCCACACTAATCACCTGATCAGGAAACTATAAAAAACAGCAAGGTGGCCCGATAGTACAAAAGCTGAAAGATAAGATAAAGAGGGGGAAATGAAGAACCAGGTTGTTGTAATAGACCTTTCAGTCAAGTGAAAAGCAGAATGAGAACAAATAATAAACTCCTGTAGAAAAACCGTGTAAGGAACACAGATATTGATATGCTGTGCTGCCAGGAGAAGGCAAGGCTGAGGTCCTAACCCAGATTTCAGTGTGAGGTCTAGATCTGTTGCAACTCTGAGTTGAATTAGGTGTGCTACAGCAGAAGGCGGGTAATGGTACCAGATAATATGGAAGATTAAGACTGATCAGTCTTCCATGCTTAGTATTCTTGGACTCAGAGACAATCAGGAGAAATGCCAGAAACCAATATCCCCTGTTCTGGTAAAAGGAGGGAGAATACAGGGAAAAACTAAGAGTATCTTAGGCAAAGTTAGAGTTTGGGTTATATGTGTGCATATGTTTTTCATAGTCCATACTCTCTTTTTTCCTAATTTCTGCTGCACTCTTCCACTCTCTCCATTTCTAACATGACGGTAACTGTTTGAGATGCTGTTTCTGTCTTACTGTGGTTTTATACGCCATATGCTGTAGGATTCCCTTTTCTCTGTTTCACAGGGATGTACTCTATAATTATTAGAAGTTAATATAACTTGAAAAGATTATTCTGTGTCACATGAAAGAAATACAGCGATAAAGAAAAGAGGTTGCAAATTAGAGTGATTAAAGTCCTAGTTTTGCAACACACAATCCGCAAGTATATCACAATGTGCAGATTCAGCAACTCAGGCCCTGCTGAGTTGTGTGGATTGCTCGTCCGTCTTTATTCTCCCTCAAGCACATTACCATGCTGTAACTGTACTCTGCCTGAAAAGTGTGAGAATAAACCAGCTGCATATTTTTAGTATCTTGCATTTGATCATGAAAATTCAGAATTTTGGCAGAATGTACCAGTCTTACCTCGAGATAGTGATCGTCAAACTAGAGTGGATATGCAGTTTTGAGAAGCAGGTCTGTCGTATCTTGCTTCTAAGTAAATCAGCCATTGTGAGAGCAGACTAAGCTGTCTGAGAGATTAATCTGATAGCTTCTTGCCTTAGCCTGAAATCTCTTCCATCCTGCAAATGTTATGGTGAAATTAAAGTTTAATTATATTTTATTTACTATCCGAAAGAGCTGGTGGCAGCACTGTATTCTCATTCATTAAAGTCTCACTATCCTTGCAGCTTAATATTCTCTCAGTTGCCTTGTGTGTTCATTTACTTTTTGTTCACCACATGCATTGACATCTGGGTATATATTGATGAAATACTTTCCATTCCACATGTAGCATTATTCTTTATCTGTTTTACTTACCCATACATGTAGGTTTTACAGAGTTCCTAAAGGTAGAATACCTTGTGGTTTTTCTCCATTATACTTACTTTGCATGTTATAATGCTGTAAACATTGCAGAACTATCCTGCTAGCACAGAAGTAGTCATCAAAAAAAAAGTGAAATCTCCTCTGATTTTACTTTTTTTTTTTTTTTTTCACTTTAAATTGCCATTACAAGACAAGGATGCAAAGAAGTAAGGCCCACAGGAATACATGAAGATTACAATCAAATAATACTGGGAAATGTCTTACTGCAACAGAGTCTGAATTCTGTAGAGATGCAGAAGACCCTATAAGCTATATATGATGGGCCACCTATCCATTGGGTCCAAGAGAGAAAATTGTCAACCATAATAGAAACAGTTGATCAAACACTGATCCAAATCATTGCCTTGTAAAGACCTCTAGAATCAGTATGTATTCTTGTAATTAATTTGAATGACCTTAGTGGTTTAGGTCAGACATACCAAATGAAAGTGGAATGATACAAAAGTTTTATCTCTTCCCAGGAGATTATGTTACTGACTAAAGCAAGGAATGATACGATGTAATGAAGATTCTAATAATTCTACAGATACTAGGGTCATGAAGAATATGATGCATTTCTCCTTTTAATGAGAAATTGGCATGGCAATATTGTCCATATTAACCACAAGAAGAGCCATTCTTACTTGCAAAGAACATTTACATTATTTTCATGACTATTTTTTCACGGTAGTTGGGAAGCCATCATAATCCACAATTGAACACCTAATACAGTCTAACAGTCTTCTGCTGTGAGCTAGATAGAAAGCCCAAAGTCATTCTTCACATTTCACCTCTGGTTTCACTGTACACCAGCAATAAATTTAAACTAACTGTAATGTGCAGGAAAACTACTGTACTAAGATTGTATAAAGCATACCAGCACTGATCTTTTTTCTCTTTGTTGTGGTATGGTCGCTGACAACTGCAAAGGAGATCTGTTACCACTGCTACAGAGTCAAATTCTTTCCACCCTTTATATGGCAATAAATGACAACTATACACAGGGCAAGCCAGGGTGACATCAAGGTAAGTTGGATCATATTCAGACAAGGAGCAAATGAATTAATTTTAAGTGGAAAAAGTAGTACATCTGTAGCAAAATATTGCGTAATTTTCTATTCATCAGTCAAGTTAACCAGACTAGTTTCCTGCTCCACTTAAGTTATACAAAAACGTAAACTTGCATGTAAAAATGCAAACATGAGGCTACTGCAAAGCTTTGGAACAGGGACAGGACTAGAGAGGGTGTTCCTTTAATGTGTAATCCTCTTTTTTTTCACAATAATATAAAGAATCATAAAGGATTAAAGTGCACAAAAGCTTATTATTCCTGGCCTGTGAACAGCCATCGATTAGTCAACAATTATAACTGTTTTCAGAGAAAATGTAATGTCATCAAGTTGATTTTGAAGGGCTGGGATGCTGGGTGTGCCTCTGTTAGCATTCCACTTCAAATCAGGAGTGCACTTTTGAAACTAACCTCTCGACCATCCCCTATCATCATACTTTGGTTCACATGAAAGAGCAGCCTGAGCATGAACAAACTGGATCCTTTGGGGCTCTTTTAAACTGGAAATTGCACCCACCCACTGATAGATGTTCAGCCTGCCGGACCAGACATTGAGTTGTCTGGTCATACTGAACAGATATCTGAGTCTCAACATCCACTGGTTCATCTTCCAGATCCATTTTCTTTGCATCACTTAGGTGGATTTTTGAAACCCAAAATTGTGACACAAAATTCTCCCTTCCCTTTTTTTGGCTTGAAAGATCTGTAAAACTTACCTACATCCTGTTTTAGATGTCTCATGTGCTTCCTAGTTCTGGCCAATAATGTTTTCACAGAGGGCTAAAATAAGAAAAAAAAAAAAAAAAAGTTTTCTTAGAGCAAAGATAAACGAGAAGAAAGAGAGAGGAACGAGGTCAGTACTGCATTTGACTAATGCTTTCTCTGAAGTGGAGTTACTGACTTACAAAAGGCTGGAGGTTGTATTTACAGGAAAACATGAAACTATATTTAAGCATTAATTTTTAAATGAAAATGACTGTGCCAGTCAAGTGTGTAAACTAATTAGTTTTTTAACAGATTAGATGCAGTTAAATTCCTGCTAAAGTCAATTGTAACACCAGAAGGTCCCTGATTATTATATGCATTTCATATACTATTGCAACATAAACGTTTGCCAAATATTTTGGAAGTAGAAGTCGTTCTAAAGCATTATTAAATTGTTAAATAACAATTTGGAGAGAACTTTCTGAGGGAAAAAAAAAATCCTTGAAACATAGAAAAGTGGAAAGATGGAAAGATGGAAGACATGGAAAACCTACCCTAGACATCAGAAAACAAATCACAAAGAAAATTCCAAAAGAAAGGTGAAAGCACATTCCAGTGCTCTACAAAATTGATAGAAGTGTTTTGATAAAACAGTGCAAGAATGTCTAGAGTGTGAACTATTATATGATTTACTTTCATAAAGAAAATTCTTTTTTAACAGCAAATTAAAGATTTTAATTAGAGACTCATAACTTTTAAATTATATATTCATCATACCAGATGGAAGAGATATGTTAACAGGTCTTGTGGCTATATTAGTTTACATTTCTTCTTTCAATTTAGTGAAAAAATCTAGGATAAGTGCATCACAGACGGAATCAGGAACATTTGTATAAAAACATGTTGAAATTATAAGAATTCTTCTACAATTAAGGATTACAGTCGATGGAAAGGAATTATCATACTTCAGGTGCCTGCAAAGTGAACAACTGTAGTGAACAGATAACTATTCACCTGTATGTTCTTTATAACAGAGAGAGATTAACAGGCAGTTAAATTTCACAGTTAACCCAGCCTATTTTAGGAATCTAGTTTCAAGTGTTATACTTCCGTTTCAAGGAAACAGAGTGAAAATAGTTCTAACAAATAGGATGCAAGTAATAAAATGTACTTGAGAATGGATTTTAAGTCCACTGTAGTTTTTCAGTGTCAAAGGTAAATTTTCAGTTTGTTTTGAAAAAAATAATCTGTAAAAGATTTTTGAATTAGGTTAACTGAAATAGTTTGCTTCAGCTTTTATAATGTTCTCTATTTCTTTTTGTAATGAGTGAGCAAATACTGAAGCAAAAAGATGTTTTAAACTGGAAGCTTTTTTTTATTTGATAACGTCAAAATTGATTACTTTGACAACTTCAGAAGATACTTTGCTACACTGCCTCTGCCCTCAGGGACCTGCAAAACATCTTACTAAAAACAGAAATTTTTCATGTCCTTAGTCACCAGACTTTCTGTCCCACTGAGCGGTGCAGCCACAGTTTTCTTAGTTTTCCTATTACTGCCAATGTACATATTGCCCACTCATGTATGAGTGTACATATTACATGTACATATAGTGTACATGTATGAGTGTACATGTATATATTGCCCATATTGCTCACATCACCACTAGTTTCAACTCCAGATGAGTTTTGGCTTTCCTAAATCCACCCCAGCATGCTTGGACAAAGTGTTTGTATCCCTTCCAAATAGTCTATTCCCACGTCTATCCTCTGCAGGCTTTCTTCATTACATATGAGATGATTCGGAAATTTCCCACTCAGCCATGCTGAATTCTTCCATGCCTGCTTGAACTTCCTCACAGTAGAGTGGAGTCCCATGGCTAACTCCAGTCTGACTTGATGGATTCAAATACAAACAAATTTTAAATTGAATTCAAACCTCAGGGTTACCCTCCCCTTACAAGTATGGGCCTTTGATGCTACTGCTTAACAGACAGCTTCTGTAAAACACAGCAGAAGGATATGCCCACCCCAGAAATAAGACTATACTTGAAGAGAATCAGGATGGCATTTTTCTTACAATGCTAAGCAATCTAAGCACTTTTTGTTGGTACATGATTGAATGGACTTCACTGATTTTATAAAATTTCTTCCCTTTCTGTGTGTTTGTGATTTGCTTAGTCACTAGGAGTCTGGTTGAGCAACCACTCAGGCTGGTGAACAGTTACAAGCACAGCTGTTCCATTGAAGTTTGGTGAGACTGTTTGGTTGACTCACTCTTTACCACTTGGCAGCAAGCTGTCCTTTTTTGGTTGTGCTGTTTTTCAATGGTACCAAAATCAAAATGCACCGTTCTGCAAAACTCAGCATAATTTGCTCTTTGTGAAACAAGTTTGCAGTTCCTGGTCTAGGAAGGAAACTCTTCGTAAAAGAATATTTTAGTGGTATGACTAAGTTACTAACAAGCAGGTGTTAATGTCCACATCCCTGATTACTCTCCTCTCCTTCTCCTTCCCCCCCCAAAAAGTTGGAACAATGAAGTCCTGCCTGAGAGCAGATAACATTTGATCTTTTTGATAGAACTAAGGCCAAAACTATCCAGAACCAGTCCAGAATAGCACACTTCTTCAAGATACTGGGGAACCTCATTTAATCCATTTATCTTTGCATAATGCAGAGTTATTTAAAAAGAGAAATGAAGTGATAAGGTGATGGATCCCTTAGCGCAGGCACTCAAAGCCTCGCTTAGACACCCAGGATCAGCTCGCTCCCTCACACAGCAGAAGGACCCATCCCACATCTAGAGGAGCAGCCTAACCAACAGGCTATTAGCTTTCCATCCACAAATCGGTGCCTGTCTATGGAAAGAGCTGAAGCACTATAGGTTTTTTCAATCACACAACAATCATACTTGTCAACTTTTAGGGGAAAAGATGGAAAAAAAATTACCTGTCCATTCACATAAAGCTGATTTTATGAGGCTCTTCACAGAGTCTCATCTTCCTGTAATAAACATGGGGCAAATCAAGCTTCTGAACCATTCTTACGCTGGTGTGTACAATTTCAATCTCAGCTTTCATACTACACCACAAACTCAAGTGGTATATCTGTAATTCCTCCAGATTTGCCTTAGTGTGAGTAAGATCAGACAGTCTATCATTAATTTGATGCTGGGGGGGTGGGGTCGGAGGAGGCTGCTTATTTGTTTGCTAGAAACAGAATTGTGCAAATCCTTCTAAATGAACAATTTTGAGTTAATTTTATTTGTATTCATAATACTTTTACTACAGACCTATACAAGTCTATGAGGCGGCTCAGCATTGATAAAGACACAAGAATATAAAGTCTTGCTGTCTGTGCCTTGTCTTTCAAAGCTTAGTCTCAGTCATCAGCCACTCACTGTGCTGTCCCTGTGTGCAGATCTTCATAAAAAATATCAGACATTGACTGCTCTTTAGTCTATGTCCCACTAACTCTTTACGTTTACTGTAGACAGGCCAAATGCAGTGTGTCTTTCCATACTACCAGAATGTACTCTGTCTCTCCTTAAAGTGCCATTAGATGAGGACTCTGAGTCTGTTTTGCATGGGAATTACCAGAGATTTGCTGTAAGACTTGAAAGTCCTCCGAGGTTGTCTTAGTCCAGGTACTAAATTAAAGGTTTTCTAGAGAAAGGGATGTTTTTTTGACAGGACAAGACATCCACTGGGCTTTGGTTTGCGTCTTCACCTCACTCCTGAAAGGCGGTGTTGAGCCAGATTTGAATGAATGTGGACAACCAGCTACAGCAAGGTAGTACACCCATGAAAGCCAAACACATGAGATTATGACACTGCTCCTGTACCTAGCTAAGTTTGGTTCTGTACTGCAGTGAAATGCAGCTGAACAACCTTCTACCCTTTTCCCTTCCCTGCATCCCGTGTCTTGGCTTCCAGAGGACTGAAGGAGCGCATATGCCCAAAGGTTGCATCTTAATACTTCAATTTAAACCGATTAAAGAAAATTGTTTATACGGAAAAGTCTGAGAGATCCATATATGCCTGTCACCTGGAGGCAAGAGAGAATCCTCACCCATGACACTGACCAAGGAAGTGCAAAACTTCAAATACAGAGTGTGTTAGATGTAGCAAAGATAAGCAACATTTACAGGAACTCAATTTCCCTTGTGGTTTATTGCTCAAGATGATTATTGTAAAAAATTATATTTACATTATTTTCCCAAGCAATTTCCAAATTAAACTATTCTAGATACAAAGCTGTTAACATAACTGTAGACACCATAAAATCTTGGTTAAACACCATAAAAGCAGGCTGAAATACGTTAAGCCTGACTGCTTAATTATTAGCAGCTAAAGTGCTTTCGTTCTCGTCACACTGTTTGCACTGAGCATAGGTATCTAATCCCTTCCTCTGGCTTTATCTCCCATTGACCTGTGGGCATTCCCTGCTGGGAAATGGCGGGAGGGAGGTGCTGCGCTGCCGTTATGTAGCAGCAGGCTCAGGGCTGACCTCTACCTGGCTTCAGAGCCAGATCAGATGTCCCAGGCTGAAAAAAAAATGGATTTTGCCTCCCTTGGGTAGTCTATGAAAGGGATTTGGGGTCTAAATTTAGGAGCGACTCAGAGCCCCTGGCTCCTTTGAAGAGAGCTCCCAGGGGGGTATGATGTAGGGAAATGGCAAATGGAAACTGTGGAGAGGTGCCTACATCTACTCTTTAGGTCCCAGACAAGAAAAATTGTCTTGTCTGGCCAGTAATTGCCATCAGAGCACTCCAGATTTCTACTACTCAGAGGCAGCTTTGTGTCCAAAAGGAGTCCACTGCATGGAGCTGACACAAGAGGAGAACAAATGCTCCTTCTCTGAAGAAAATAACAGAAACTTTGGGTTCTTAAACAGATTGTGCTTACTGGGTCTAGATTCAAACAATTGTCATGTAAAAGATTTTAGTTGCAGAATTTAGTTGCAGATTTTAGATGCAGAAATATTTTCCATGTTCACTGTTTTTTTTTTTCAGTCAAATTGAATATCCAAATAATAAGCCAAAAGATATTAGATGTCCTACAGACAATAAGAAGGTTTAGTAGGTACTTAAAAAAAATACTGCATAATTCACAAATGAAGTAAACAAAACACTTCCCAGGAATTTTGACCATTCCTTTTGGTTGTTACTCCTGAAGACATTTGAACAACTTTTGGCATGCATTGCTACTGCTGGCTTCATTCAGGTTGGCCAGAGTCCAGCTAGGTCTCCTTTCTGAGTCAAATGACCAGCAAACAACCATCATTCACCACTGAATCATTCAGTTCTGCTTCACTTTTTCATTCTGCTGCAGAGCGAAACATTTCATTTATCCAAAAGAGGTTCAAGGTTTAGCTTCCATGCCGATATGCAGTTGTCTCTGGATCATAAAGGCTTTGGGATCCTCATAGGAAGTTTGATTAAGCATCCTTATTCACAGCAGGAATACTCACCTCAAAAAATGTCAAGTTATAAACATTTCAGAAACAATGTTGTGATTTTTCATAGAATTTTACTCCATGGAGAACTTTTATTTTCACTGTGTGGCTATGGCAACCCCTATTTTTAAATATCCATTTTTTTACTGGATTTAAATAACAGTTAACTGGATTTAAAATGGATTTAAATAACATTTTTTTACTGACCTTTAGAATCATAGAGAAAATCATAGAATCATTACAGTTGGAAAAGACCTTCAATATCACCAAGTCCAAACGTAAGCCCTTCAACACCATCCTGCTAAACTATGTCCCTAAGTGCCTCATCTAAACATTTCTTGAACACTGGCAGAGACGGTGATTCCACCACTTCCCTGGGCAGCCTATTCCAATGGTTCACTACTCTTTCCATGTAGAAATTCTTCCTAATGTCTAACCTGAATCTCCCGTGGTGCAACTTGAGGCTATTTCCTCTTGTCCTATCTGTAGTTATTCTGGAGAAGAGATCGACCTCTGCCTCAGTACAACCTCCTTTCAGGTAGTTGCAGAGAGCGATAAGGTCTCCTCTGAGCCTCCTCTTCTCCAGACTAAATAACCCCAGCTGCCTCTGTTGCTCCTCCTCAGGCCTGCACTTCATGACGCTTCTTTGGACATGCTCCAGCACCTCAATGTCCTTCTTGGAGTGAGGGGCCAAAGACTGAACGCAGTATTCAAAGTGCAGCCTCACCAGTGCCGAGTACAGGGGGACGATCGCTTCCCTGGTCCTGCTGGCTACGCTGTTCCTGACACCAGCCAGGCTGCCGTTGGCCTTCTTGGCCACCCGCGCACACTTCTGGCTCACGTTCAGCCTGCTGTCGGCCAACACTCCCAGATCATTTTCGGCCGCGCACCTCTCCAGTCACCCTGCTCCCAGCCTGTGGCATTGCATGGGGCTGTTGTGACCCAAATGGCCTGGCCCTTGGCCTTATTGAACCTCATACAGTGGACTCAGCCCTTCGATCCAACCTGTCCAGGTCTCTCTGCAGGGCCTTCCTAGCCTCAGGCAGATCAACTCTTCTTCCCAGCTTGGTGTCATCTGCATACTTGCTGAGGGGTACTCAATCTCCTCATCCAGGGGGGTGGGTTTCTCTACTCTTTTCCCTTTTTTTACAAAGACCATATTGTTTCACACAGGGACATGTTCTCTGCTAAAGTATAATGATGTGACTATGATGCTTCGGCAAGAAATTCCTGACCTGCAGCAGTCTTGGTCACTCCAGGTCAACACACACACACACAGAAAGTCTGGAAAATTCATACACATGAGAAATCTGAAAAATAATACCCATTTCGCTTTGACATTGATCATATTAGAATTATTGATTTCCATTGATTTATAACCCAAATAAATGAAATTTCAAGGAAAGATTTTGGTTTAGTGTCTTAATGTTCCTTGAAACCATCTCTTTTCTGCAAAAAGAGAGGACAGCTGACAAATTCCCAGCAAAAAATAAAATGAGACATGATGTCCTTTCTTTCTCAGCAAGCTGTAGTACTTATATGGAGTTCTTCTTTCCAGTTTTGCTTATAATCCAATTAAATAAATTGAGTTAACTGATACTCTGTCAGCTGGAATGACGTCCTTGTGGCCTTCAAATTTCTCTAATATATGTGAGGAAACAATCAGTACTACTATATTTATATTATATACTTATTATATAATTATATATATCATTATATACAAAACAATATATGTTCTATAATTATAATTATTATGTTATATTATAAGCTTGTATGCTTATAATAATATAATATATAGTATATACTTTATAATATATTAAATATAGTAAACACATTATTCTATTGAGAGCATTTGAATTCCACAACTCTAAATTAGACTCTAGAGTCATGGAATTCAAAGGGGTTTACATGAATTTTCATCTCACCTGTTACTCAATCCCCTGTCCAAACTCTACTTTACTATCACATCCAGACATCAAGTCCATTGCTGAGGAATACTCAGCATCTAATAATAGAAAAGCTTCTTTTATCAAGCTTTAAAATCCAGGAATTGATATATTTCCTGTAGCCCTCAAAAATATATTAAAATCAAAATGAAAAATATATTAAAATATATTTTTTAATATATAAAATATATATTTCCTGTAGCCCTCAAAAATATATTAAAATAATGAACACATTAGGGGAATCTAGGCTGGTTTTGATATGAAGACAAAGCCTCATATATTTAACAACGGGGTAATATTTCTGTCCTGCATGATTAGCAGCCTTATGGTATAAACCATGTCTGAAATCAAAAGTCTTTCTCTCCACATCAAACTGAAGTAAACTGGACTTAGGTTGGTAATCCAAAATCTCTTCCATACATGCTCAACTATACCTACATGAGCTATCCTAATGTGAGAAACAGTGACAGGTTATTCCCAATTATGTATCCTTTCCTTTCAGGGTAATATTGTCACAAAACTGCACATCTTGAAAGAAATCACAAGCCAAGCTTTGGACTCATGTTTCCCATGCTCAAAACCTATCACTTCCAGTAGTGTTTGGTGGGATGCAGCTGAGAACAGTTTTTGTCTCAGGGGACCAGGTTGTGGCTTGGTGCTGCTTTGTGGAGCTCCAGTAGGTTGTACTAGTCCAAATGATGGTGGGAGATGGCTCCACATTATTCAGGGCAAGCTCCCTTCTTTTTTTTCCTGGTGGGGTTCCCACATTATTGTAAATGTAAATTATGATTTATAATCATATAGATTATGTAAATTAAAAATGTCAATTATGATTTATATCTCTCTGTCTAATGTAAAGAGGATCTCCTAACAGGCCATCTCATTTTAGATGAAAGGCATAAAGGCATCCCACCACCTCCTGTTACCAGGAGCTCATGTAAAGAGCTCCTCTCCGATCACAGTGAAGTCAGCAGAAAACTCTTTAACTTCAGTGAATTAGATTTCCTCAGGCAATAGGATTCCTGACAGCACTTGACTTGAAAATTTAGCCAGACAGTCTTATGCAGGCTCCCTAAGAAATGCCAGTTGCTTCAATGACATAACACCCCCATCTGTCTCACCTTGGCCTTTCCATAAACCTACCCAGGTAATGGTCTGGCCAGACAGTCTTTGCATATAACAAACTTTGGAAGAAGTGCAATAAGGATAGACTGTTACAGTAACTGTATTGCTGAAATTACAGAAAGCGAACTTCCCTATGTCCCTCTGGTGGAATGATAAGAGAAGAGAGAGTCAAAGCTGGCTGCTAGCTGCGGCATGACATCAACAGGGAAGTCAACAGAAAGATTTGTTTAACGTGCCTTCATTTACCTCTTAGAATAATGATGCCGTTACAGTATCACCACTAAAAAAATGAGTCACATCCATTGCCACATGCAGCTCTCGGGATCTATATAAGCATTACAGCTGTGCTCTTGGCAGCCAGCAGGTCAAACACTTTTGGCTTCAGCGAGGCTCCTTGGCAAGGCGGAGCACAATGCGATACCTCTTACTTTGTGCTGCCCTTCTCTTACCTCGGAGTTCTGCTTTTCCGATGACATCTAAACTACAATCACAGGGCTCCACAGACTTAAAGAATATAAAGGTATGTTACCAGTGGGACAATGTAGCTGTATTGTGAATTATCCAATTATTTTTCTTAGGTGTTTCACATAACTTTTACATTCCTTTCATGTTTATTTATATTATCTTATCTTACTTTAGCATGACAATTACAAATACATTCATAAGCTTTGCAGATGTGACAAAAAGCAGTTTAAAGCTGCTGGCTGGCTTAGACTCCAGTTTGCAGACTTTTAAGTCTAATTTGCAAAGGGAGTCAAGTTCCACCTAGTGAACTAGGAGAGGCATATCATTTTAAAAACATCTCAAAAACATTATATAGACTACTTTGGAAGGTAGTGGGTATCAGTGCTTAGTAAAAAAAAAAAAATAAAATAAAGAGGATTTCTTTTTTTAAAGTGCTTGATGTTATTGCAGTTCTTTGTATACATGTTACTCTATACTACAGAGAGACAGCGTTTATTAAATTAAATTGGGAAGAAAAAATACAGCTAAAACTGAATGCAGCAATGCTTGCAGGACAATGAAACAATGCTATCAAATATAAAACGCAATTACTGAAAGATCGCAGATATACACAATAATTTTTATTTTCCTTTTCTTCTTTCAGACATATCTTGATGAGTTCTTTCCACTTCTTAGAAAAACAGATAGCCAAAGCTTAGAAGACAGGATTAAAACAATGCAGAGTTTTTTCCACCTGACTGTAACTGGAACATTAAATGCAGAAACAAAGGAAATAATAAACCAGCCAAGGTGTGGAGTCCCTGATATAGCCAATTACAACTTTTTTCCTGGAAATCCAAGATGGAAAAGCAAGTTTTTGACTTATAGGTCAGTGGCATTTCATGTTTTATAGGAAAAAGGACGGCTTAGTATCTAACTATGAGAGGTTCCTTCATACCTAAATGTTTAAATGATATTAATCTCTTTCTTTTTGCTGCCAGGATTGTTAATTATACACCTGATTTATCCCGAGCAAAAGTGAATGAAGCAATAAGAAAAGCTTTCACGGTATGGAGTGATGTGACTCCACTGCAGTTCAAAAGAGTTTCCTGGGGAACTGCAGACATCATGATTGCATTTGCACGTCGTGGTAAGACTAATTCTTTCATTTTTAACATACAGTGGTTCATTTTTGATTTACAGCACACATTTTTATAGCCAGAACTTTAAGAAAGATCAAAGAGTTTAGAATTACTCTGAAGTTTGCATGGTTTATCTTCACTTTATCATGACATCAAATTTATCAATCTATTTTATTCATGTATTTGTATTAATCAATTTATCATCAAATTTAATTTATTTAATATTAAGAAGTAGCTTTATCCCCATGAAACCACTAGATAATTCCTTGGGAGTTATATCTGTGAAAAGAAATTTAGTTCTGGAATGAGTCTCCTTAATCTAGGTATTCAGGGCTACGTCTGCCTTGACAAGTAGTGCAGACTAACAGGAAGAGATCTCTAGAACAAAATAGCTAGTTCTGAAGACCCAGCATTCATAGGATTCAGATTTCAGTCTGGTTTCCCTCCATGTAGCTCTGGTTCAGTCTGGTTCCCTGGACTGAACCATCTTTGGCAAACAGAGTGCATTTGGTTTGGACTCGCAGAGCGTCTTCTGGCGGTGTTTCTTCTAGGAGGAGTCCCACAGGTGCATCCCAAGACCGCACCAAGGCAGAAAGCAAAGCTTGGGAAATGCAGATGACCAGCAGAGTCACTTCAAAAGCTCACTTGTGATACAAAGTAACACGCAATTATAGAAATATCTTTCACTTGTGCCTGGTATGTAAGCTAACTGAATTTCGCCAAGCTAAAACCCTACTGACTCAAGAAGTCAGCTCAGCTGACTTGTTCTCTAGATCCATTAGCTGTGTTTACTAGATCTCCATTGACTATAAGGAAAATCAGACACCTTGCTCACATGCAGACTACACCAAAGTATTCTGAGTCCCTGCTTCATTCATTCGAAAGCATATGGTCCTGCCATGAAAAGACCACTAGGGTGCCAGCCAAAGTGAAAAAGGACCCTGCAAGATAGAATAGGCTTTAGTCCCTCTTGTCATGCACTGGAACAAGATCTCTTCTGCCTGTGTTAACCCTGTCCAAAGGGCTGGGACATTTCATTAATCATTTGGTGTGGGGAAAGACAAAAAATGGCATTCAAGAGCCCAAATATACTTGAATTGAATCAGCCAGGTGGGTCTCCAGAAGGGGAAAGGGATTTTTTCAGGGCAGGTATAAATGTTTTATCCTGACCGCTTTTGCGCTAAGGGTAGATAAAGATAACATCCCACATAAGTCATGTGAGTGCAGGATACAGCATACCGCAAGGCTGAGGACTAAATGGACTCAGCTCTTGAGGAGCATGGTTATCTATCAGAAATCTTTTGCTTCCACTAAAATCACTGCAAGAGTGGATGTCGACAACTGAAGTTGCCCAACACTTCCAATAGCCAAAACTTTGAGGTCCTTTTACCATCACCAGGCCTTAAGTATCATTGCTGAACTCTTCTCAAAAAAACATTTTTGGAAAAGGTTCAGAAAATTTGTTCAGTGGTTTCTGAATCATACACAAAGTAAGACAGTTTTCCAAAGGGGAAAAAAATAGTAAACAGTTTTGCAAGTAAGACAGTTTTGTCATACGTAAGTTTTGAACTTCAGTGATGAATTTGGGGAGTGTTTCCAACTCCTTGCTCCTTGTTTTTAAAACCCTATCTTTCTGCTATTTTAGGAAACTTCAGTAAGAAATCAAAATGCACAATTAATGTAAAAAAGAAACATGTCAATCTGCTGAATTTAAACTTTGCAACTAACGCCATCTGATGACATTTCTTTCTTTTCCAATGCAGAGCATGGTGATGGAATTCCTTTTGATGGAAGAGGTAAAGTATTAGCTCATGCGTTTGCACCTGGACCTGGGAGAGGAGGAGATGCTCATTTTGATGAAGATGAAATATGGTCAGAGACCAATCGAGGTAAAACCCATACGTCTGCATGAAAAGAGGGAGAGCAAATACATATATCACAAGAACATAGCTATAGGAAATGATTTTCACAACGCTAAAAATTCTTTCTTTCTTTTCAAATACATTTCTGAAGTGCTGCACTTCTTCAGCAGCAACATAATGTCTGTTACATCAGGATTTTAAAGCACTTTCAGAGGCAAAACAAGGGCTGTGACCCTCTGTTTTCAACATAAAGTATGAAAAGGTGCAATGACTGACTTGTGGGAATAAGGTTGGCTAACAGGACAGTTTAAAAGAGACTTAGAGCCTTTTCATGCCTCTTCAAGGTATTAGCAGTGTTTTTACTAAAATATTGGAGTTAAATAGGAAAATTCCATTTAAAAAAACTTTCAAAACTCTGTAGTTTCATTTCAAGGGAATGAATGGTGCAAATTTTCCTGCTTATTCAGACTCTGTATGCTAAAACAAAATGTCATGTCTTTAATTGTTTTCTATGCTTCTGTGCTGTAGGAGCTAATTTGTTCCTTGTTGCTGCTCACGAACTTGGCCACTCTTTGGGACTCGCCCATTCAAACGTCGTTGGTGCTCTGATGTACCCTACGTATACATATACGAACCCCAAAACCTTCCAGCTTTCAGAGGATGATAAGCGAGCAATTCAGAAGTTATACGGTAAATTCATAATGAGATTTGATTTTCAAGATATAACCTACTGGGGTACAGCTTTCACTCTCTCCCTGATTGCAAGGGCCTCCTCATATTACACAAATCAAGTAAGGGAAGAAAACTGCAGGGAAAAAAGGCCATTCTGATACACATTCATCCACTGCTATTTCCATATTTCTGCTCACAGAGCAGCAGGGCAGAGGGCCTGGCACACTGATTTGGGCTACAACTGCATAGCAGAACAAATCCTGGGGACCTTGCTCAGGAAATGAGCCACTTAAACGAGTGGGGCTACTGGCTGAGTAAGGTATTGCTCCCTGAGAGACACTGCCCCTCTCATCAAGTCAGTGGCACAGCTCAGTGGATGTGAAAACTACTCTCCATTAGCAATGGGGTACAACCGGAATTCATCCTATTGTGTAAATTTTGCTAGAGGCACTTTGCTTTAAGCGTCACCTTCCCCAGGCCATGCAAGAAGAAAACAATGAGAAAAAAATATAGTTTCTGAAGAATCCTTTTCCAGTATAATGTATCTATCTGGTTTTTGTTTCTTTCCAACAGGGCGCAAGTCTGTGAATTCTTGAAGAGAGTGTTTCAAAAAAATGAAGAATTCACCTCTAGTACTTGTGGGTGTTCTAAAAATATTTTTCTCTTCTGGATAATCAAAGGAGAAGCTCTTGAACTGCACACTATAATCCTGATTTTTTTATAGATGTATTTACACTTTATACAATCTGATTTGATTATTAAAAAAAAAATGAAAATTGTCTGATTGGGGGTGGCATTTCACTGGTGGTGGCTCCTGAACATGCAATACAGACAGACAAATATCCTTCTGAGTGGAGGCCCAGGTGTCTAAGAGGCCTGTGTACATCTACTGCTGCAATTACAAACTGCGCTCCTGGCTTCCTTCCAGTTCCCCGTGTCCTGTCCCTTTCCAAGCCCTGCTGATACCTCCTCAAAATCATACTGTGCTTTCTATACAGCTTGCACACAGAAGAGGTCATCTTCACAGTCTTCGTTTTAGCCTAGGCTGTGCAGTTTCCTCACAGGAAACAAGTTGACCTCCTAGTTGCCCTGGATGGTTGCTAGATCTGGGCAGCTGTCCCTGAGGACCTGAGCTACTGCCTGTTGCTGAGAGGGATGGCCTGTCTACCTTCCATACCTCAAGAGGTGAAATGCCACAGAAAAATGTACTGATGTCTGTGAAATCCTAGGACAGGGCCATCATGCCTTCCCTGCCTCCTGAGCAAAGCATCACCTGAGAAACTTGGAAGTCCCCTGGAGAGGATGGGAGAAGGTGACAAAGACAGCTCACTTTGCACATAAGTACTAGTCTACAAACACTGGGGCTTCTTTGCATATCCAGCAAGCAAAGCTGTCATGGGAGCACAGAAAACTGTTCCCGTTTATGCTCAATCTATATACAGTTCCTGTTATGTTCAACTTATACACAGAACTTCTCCTTTGGGAAAACAGCTGCTGCTGCCACACTTCATGTCCAACACACTCCTTAGCCATCTTTGAGGATTGGGAGAGGCAGCCAAAGAGAAGAGATGGGAATCAGTCTTCTGGGAAATAACACTTAGACATATCAAAAGAATAGCACACACCTGGCTGGGTCAACTATGGACTCAATGAGAAAAGGAGAGGAGGGTCCACACAGTCTTTCCTGCTGTGTCTCCTAGCATGCTCCTTGCTGTCCTGTGAGAAGGCGGCTGCAGTATTTGTGGGTCCCAAGGCGCTTGGGAACACTCAGCACAAGGCTGAGCTCTGGCTCCCCAGCCCAATGCTGCTCCCGAAGGGGAGGTGCCTCTCACTGCAGCCAGAGCTGATGGTTCATCAGAGGAAGCATCCCGAGAGGAAACGACTTCTCATTTCAAGCATTTGTAACTGAGCTATGCAATATCTGCTTCCATCTAGCGGTGCAGCTCTGCAAGCTCTGCACTGGCTCCACACCTCTTCATCACACGGATTTTATCTGTTCACAAGCCCACGGCAGTTCCAAGAATTCATGTCACCATTAAGGGAAATCAGAGACAAGGACAGCAAGAAAGCAAGGAATGATGCCTCTTCCTCATTCACTTAAGATTCTACTGCATCCTGTGAAGATTTCTATATATCTTAGTACATAACTGAGAAACAATAAGCACATTAGGTTATTTCAATTATTTGTTGTTGAGATTATTATTTCAGTTATTTAAATTGAAAGTTTGGAAGGCGTTATGTCTCCTTTGCTACAGGAGGAGAAATGGGTAATTAAATAGCATTTTGCTTAGATAGGGTTTTGAGTTTTTGCTTAGCTGCACTACTGCCCTGTTAAATAATAACAATAATAATAATAAAGAAGTTTTAACACAGGTTTGCTGTTCCAAATGAGCAGCAAACAAACTCTACCTTGGGAGAGAAAAGTGGTAACATTTAATGTTGGTCCTTTGGAATGACTTGACTTATAAGTGTATTTCAATAAATTTGTCCTGTGTAAATTTATTTACACAAATAGATATATGTTCAAAATAGATCTGATGATCATAAATTGAAACAAAATCACAAGTTAATTATTCTTAATTCACAGCTTCCCTGTGAATGGGTGGCACTGTGTCCCTGGAACTGATTTCCTTTGAAACTTTGGAAAATTAAACATTTCAGGGAGCTATGGGAGGTTAAACTGGGCATAAAGGTACTTTCATTTATCTCTTGATTTAATTTAATAATTTTCCCAAGGAATAACCTACAAAAAAAGAAAAACAGCAGTGAAAAGACTGAAGTACCCTGAATGGAGGCAGGAGTCTCACTAAGAAATATACATTTGCTTCATGTTCTCAGCTACAGGGTGGTGGTGCTCCAACACATGAAGTGAACATTAAGTCCAGTTCTAAAGTTTATGCAGCTTTCAGATCTTTTTATTTTCTGTTTCTCCACGAGCTTGAGATCATGTCATGAAGAGTATATCTTTCCAGAACTTTTTTTCTTTTTTATGAAATATTTCTGCACACAATGTTAACAGTGATAATTGATTTAACTCCTGAGGAGATTTACAAGTCTGCTATCAAATTATTTGAAGCCAGGAGGCTTCAAACAGAGAGTTGATATTAGAAATCATTTTTAAAAGAGAGTTGGCACTGAGCAGAAGAGCCAGTCAATACAAACTCCTGTTCTAGAAAGTATCTGTAATCAGTACAACATTTTCATTACTGAATTCATTCTTAAATTTGGGGTTTTAAATGTTTTTGTTTTTTTTTTTTTTTTTTGCCATAGCTGATACTAAACTGCATTTGCACAAAAAATATTGTATGCAATGATGTTGTTTTTTGAGATTTGACTGCGGCAAGAAATCTGATTACACATATAGTTTTTAGTTGCTCATATGTGCTAAGCAAAACTATAACTAAAATATCTATGATGATTTTACTAGGCACATTTTCTTAACTGGTTGATAAGTTGTATATTTTAAAGCTCTATTTGAAAACTAATTTAAATAATTAGTACAAGCAAAATTCAATGTATTTATTTTCTTCACACAATCTACTTCTGAATTAAGAAAATGAGATTTAACTTTTGCAATTCTTTGTTGAAGCAGGTGTAAACCTCATTTTAAATTATGTATAAGAAAAACAAAAACACAATATTTTTATTTCTTTTATGCCAAAAAAATAAACAATAACTATGGTCTTATACTAAGTGGTGTTATATTCCATAGGACAGTCTCGGGGGAGAAGAGAGAAGCTGATAAAAAATCTAGGTACTCCTTTTATCTTATAAATTGATTATTGAAAATTTCAATGGTTCAAATACTGAGAAAAAAACAAAATAGTAAATACCAAATCATCCCTCATGGCCTTCCTGACCCAAAGACTACTTGAGGCAAAGGAAGTACCACTCTATGCTTCTCGTACTTTAATATCTTTGTCTAGGTCCCAACACTGAGCTGCACAAATCTTTTTTGGCCTAGTACAACAGTTCTTACATTTGAATCATTTTTTCCCTTTTTTACAGGATATATCCTTAAATTCAACCCACTGTTCCAGGTTTCTTTGCAATCAGTACAATAACTAAATGCTCTTTCCTGAACTTCTTTTACAAGGCTATTTTACCAACCTAGCTCTCCCTACACTCGCCTAGCTAGTTAATAACTGACTTTTCTCACCAGTTTCTCAATATTTCTCTTTTTTCTTCCTCATTCATACAAAGGGTATGCATCTAGGGCCATTTTTGCTTCTCAGCTGAACAGTAAAAATACGTTTGCCTCTACTGGCTGCTATTCCTAAGGAGAGAGACAAGGGTCCTCCCCACCAGTGCATTCAGATGCTGGAGAAACCTGCCCTCTGAGAGCTGAGCCCTCACTCCAGCTCTGCGTGGCAGCCAGGTTTGCACATGGCTCTCCTCTCTTTCTGCTTCTGTTTTGCAGTGGGGCTTAATTACTACATACACTGGTAATAAGGGAATGAGATCTCCAGAGAATGATTTAATGGCATCTGTATCAGAAATGCCAGCCTTAGTTACATAAATTGAATTTCAGGTAAAAAGCTGACAGATACATGATGGGAAAAGCCACAAAAGAATGAGCTATGCCCTGCCCCAGTACCATCCTGGCTCTCCCTCAATAGTGTAACCTGGAAATTTCACCCAACTTGAACATGCTTTTCTCTCTTTTTATAAAGTTATATCTTAGATACTCCAACAAAACCTGCCTCAGACAGGATGTTCTTAGTGATGTAATGCTTTCAGTTCAGCAGTGGCAATCTATAGTAACACCATTGACGTCAATGGAATTATTTTGCATGTATTTATCAGAGTAAAAATGTTAGTGAAGGGCTAGAGAGAATATTATCTGTTTTGATTATTGCTACAGCAGGAACCATCATAAGCCAGAGAACTCCAGATAATCACTGCTTCTTGGAAAAGGCTGGGAAAAATTACTCGGTGGCGAGGGAGAATTGTTAGTGTTTCCTGTCAGTTCTAAAAATAAAGTTCATGAACTAAAAACAAGAAGAAGAGATAAAAGCAACAGCTGATCAGGGATACAGGAAGATATGGAAGATATGGAAAAGCAGAGAACACTACAGATGTTCAGCTTGGACACAGGGAGAGATACGATAGAGGGCATACACTGAATGTTGTGAAATATTCATTATTTCTTATAACACAAAAAGTGCTCCCAGCTAAATATTGAGGGAGATTTTACAGGAAGAACAAGGTACTTTTTTGCACAGCAAATATACCAGGTGTGGAATTCACTTACATAGGGAGGGAATTCACTGTGGAGGTCCAAATAATAAATGGATCTAGTAGGACTTAGACATATTTCTGTAGGATAAGGGCTATTAAGCATGAAGGTCTAGGAGCAAATGGCAGCCCACTGACTGGTAAAGAAAGGATCAGGAAGGACCAGTTTAAACTTATCCAGTTGTTACACTGTAAATCTTGCTTTATGCAAAAGGAAACGCTGTATCTGCAAAGCCAAGAACTGTTAAGGTAACTGAAATCTAAACAGTCTACTATCAAAGAACTACTATTATTTCAGATTAAAATATTACAGGGGGGAAAGAAAAAAAAAAAAAAAAGGAAAAATAAATAGTAATACAAATATAGCCTCAATAACAACACAGTCAAAATTGTTATGCACACACAAGCCCTACTTCTTATCCCTTTCCCTGCTGTTGTGCTCCCCCTTGCCAGGCCCCTTTGGACCCTGAGGTTGCAGGTGTCACTCTGAGGGCAGCGTTACAGAAAGTCAGCAGGGTCGAAGGCTTTGCCAGGATGCTCAGATGCTGATGCTGATGGTTTTTTTCTCTTCACCTAGAGTTACTTTTATATTTTTGCTAACACATTTTCCCATCTTGATGCTTTTATATTGGTCTATCACTACACATTACATCAAAAAGTACTCTATATGGGGATTTAGTTTACGTTAGACGTTTGATCTTTGTTTTTTGTCACCCTGTAATACAGGTTTTGCCGAGTTCCCAGGTGTGCATTTCTTTAACAGACAACTGGTGAGCAGCAGCATTTAGCCTGGGGTCTGGTGTTATCCTGTGCCCTTTTCTTATCATGTTTGCATTCCTCTACACTAAAACCTGTGATCCCCCTTTTGGGCTTCTGCTATCAACCCTATCTATATGCACCGTTATGGTAGGTCACAAACACTTCATGCCACAGAGACTAACTACTTGTTACTGTCAACTATGTAAAATAAAGCAAACCACATACTTTTCCAAGAATAAGCTAAAGTAAAACCAATTAGGCAACAGCCACCTGGTCATTAGAAAAACATCCTGTTAAAGCTCAGCAAACTAAAACAAAGTTCCAGGCAGGCAAAAGCAAGTTCGGACAACATCTGACAAGTCCTAGGGGCTCTGCGGAATTAGTGGGAACCTTATGAGCAGCTACTAGCAGTGGCTGTGTTGTGTGCAGACCTGACCATGGGTTAGGTGGTCCTGACCCCAACAGCCAGTATCATCTTGCAACCTCCCTGGAATATAAAAAGGAGAAAGTATGGAGGGAGATAGAGCTCCTGTGGCAGACAGCCTTGGGACAAGGCACCAGCTGAGGACTAGTTACAGAATCATAGAATCACAGAATGGTTGAGGTTGGAAGGCACCTCTAGAGATCACCTGGTCCAGCCCCCTGCTCCAGCAGGGACACCCAGAGCACGGGGCACAGGGTCACATCCAGGCGGATTTGGAAGATCTCCAGAGAAGGAGACTCCACAGCCTCTCTGGGCAGCCTCTTCCAGGGCTCTGTCACCCTCACAGTCAAGAAGTTCTTCCTCACATAGAGATGGAACTTCCTGTGTTTCAATTTGTACCCATAGTTAGATTATAGGTAGAGCACATCTGTTCCTACAGACCAAATATAATGTCCTCCAATATTAGTAAACATGTAGGGCATGTGGGTACCTTCCAGAAAAATGGCTTCTAAGTAGTTACTATTTTCCACAGATGGTGTTTGAAGGAGATAAAATGAAACATCTGCCTCAATGACATTTCAGAAGACAGAAGGTGCAGCCGCACAGCAGGATACAGAAGGAGGAGATTCGGTGCTCCTTCTTTGACAATCCTGCTCCCCAAGTGTGTGTGCCAACATATCAAGCAAAGCCAGCAAAGACGAGGAAAAATATTCACAAACCTTTCTATGAAAAAAAAAATATATATATTTCTATAGCCACAAAACTAAAGGAGTTTACCACCATGGTTTATCACAAACTCAGGCTTTCGCCAGGAAGCTGTGGTTGCAGCACAGGCTCAGGCAGCAGACAGCACAGCAGGCTGCACGGGGGGGGATTTAGAGCAATGAGCTTCCCCACCCCCAGAAGCAAGGGAGGGCTGTGGCAGCAGAGGGACTCTCTGACTGCTGCTCAAATGTCAGTGTCAAGGAATTCAAAGGTTTCTGTCCTTCAACAGCTCATTCACAGCCTGACTCTGCCAACACCACTTACATCCACTGCTGCTTCATAGTCATAAAAAAAAACAGTGGGCCAGCCGCCTCTGTGGTAGGAGCCATCCTAACAAGGCAGTGGATCACCTTCAGAAACGATAAAAGACAGATAAATGTAACCCATCTGTGAACTCCAATGCCAGAGTAGATAAACTTAACAAAAATAGAAAGACACTAAAAGACAATAAATACTGATGAGGGAAACCAAGACAAGGAAACTGGGATAAAGCAGAAGAGGCCAGCAATCCATAGGCTTCAGTAACAGCATGTCAGGTAAGCAAGAAAAAAATGAGGCCAACAAGTAAAGGAACAAAATTGTTAAGGTGGAAATCAAAGTTTGATGTGAGAACAAAATAATAAACAGCTTGGTTATGCCATCTCTCCGGTCCACTTTCGGATCTTAAAAAGCATGTTGGGAAGAATGACTAGGATGGAGGCAGGGCTGAGCTCGAGGCCAGGGCGGCAGGAGCATGGCCACGGTCTGTGTCTGGGATCATCACAGGTCCTGCTGCATCTGTCATCTGCTGCCACCTCTGCTGCAGGAGGAGGACGTGCATCCAGCTCCCACTAGGCCAAGAGTGACTAGTGAGCAGAGAGACTTCACCATAGCAAACAGAGAGCAACGATCTGCCAGGGCCAGGCTGCCATCCCAGCATCCTCTCACCTTCTTGGGCTCTGACAACACCAACAGAAGCTGCTTGCTTCACTTCTTTTCACTGAGGAAAATAATAATGATTACTTTATTTTACTTTACTATTACTTTATTTTTATTATTCACTGTAATATTTCTATATTTAACTCCGCTTCTCCATGACTGCTTGTAAAAAAAAAAAAAAAAGAAAGAAAGAAATAAAAAGTGGTAATCGTCATGATGATCAATATACTATTCATCAAGGGAACAGAAGGGCGAGTACTGTTTTATAAAACAGACTACATTCTGTAACATACAGAAAGCAACATGCTTCCCTCACAGTTTTGCATCATCAGCAAATGTGCTGAGGGCGATCTCTGTCCCTTCATCCAGGTCACTGATGAATAACTTGAACAGAATTGGACCCAGTACTGACCCCTGGAGGACACCACTAGCTACAGGCCTCCAACTAGACTGCTCCAACCCTTGGAGATCTGTTTGTGTCCTCTACAGAGAGTTTTTGCGAGTTAGCTCTGCTTCATTGTTGCTGTTTGGCTTCACGTACACCATCTCTACAAGGTCATTTTCATGTGTCACGGACAATGAGGATCTGAGATGCATACATGTAGGATTCATAGATTTTGATGATTTAGTTTGGCAATTTTTATTCCTAATGCTTACACAGACATTTGAGCAGACATACATCTATCTCACCAACATAAGCACAATCTTCATCAAACAAGGACATTCCGCTAAGAGGTCAGTCTGCACCCTTGAATGAATGTCAGTGCACGCTGAGGGCACTAACAGGCCTTCACTGCCCTGACCAGCCTCACCTGGCATCTCTATCCAAGAGCTCCATTTCTGATCCAAGAGCTCCATTTCAGCCCTGGCCTGGACCTTCAGTCCTTGCTAGAATCACATTGTAGGTATATCTGTGCCCAGCCCTTTCATTCCCTGCCCTGGATTAGTCACTACTTTTCGTGGATGGACTCCACACCTATAATGTAGGTAGTCTTGTCTCCAGTCCTGTTCACTTCTCATAGTCTTGTTTCCAACCCATCTCCAATTGTACTCAACTGAACAGTGACCTGGATGGACACTGCACCAGACTTATCACCTTGCTTTGTCTGGGGGACCCCTGCAGGGTCTGGTGGAGCCTGTCACTGTCAGCACCCTGATCCTGCCCAGGTCCTGTAGAATCTCACCCTGGTCAGCAAGGACACTGCTCCTGCCTGTTCTGCAGTCGTCCTCATCTCCAGTTCATCCTCCCAAGAGTGGGATACTCCCACTCTTGATGCTTCATGACACTGAATACCACATACAAATTTAGGAAAACATAAAAATATCCTCACTAACCCTATTTTTTTATGCAGAAAACTGTATGGGAAATCATTAACTATACCATGCACTGAATATTTCACTAAATATCCCCAGAATGTTACCATTCCATTGGCATATGAAAAACCCCCAGCCACCCCAAATGTACTGTAAAAATACACTTGTGCAGAACGAGAACTACCAAATGGAACATGATGATGCCAAAGCAATAAATGCAAAACTTTCCAAACCTTAGTAAAAGGCCCACACTACTTTTACCTACCCCTTAGTTTCTGCTAACTCACCAGTCTTCTCCAAGAGTTACCTACCTGCCTCTAACTCTGTTTCGCAAGTCTAGGGATTTTCTTTGTCCCACTTATGTTAACCACACTTCTCCCAGTTTTCCCACAGCCAGACAAGTTGATAAACAGATTTTATTCAGAAGCATGTTATTAACAAGAATAAATATACTTCTCACTCTTGAGGCTCTAGAAGAAGATTTTAAAATAATATTTAGAAAAACAGTAGATGTTTTCATGCAGTTTTGTGAGCCTTTTTTGTTGATATGTCCCTGCTCTGCGTGGCAGGAGAGTTCCTTCCAAGCCCACCTCACCTCCACAATGTCCATGCACAATAGGTATGTGGCCCTGGAACTTGAGAGACAGCCAAATGAGGGCACGGAGCAAGGTCCATCTAGGAGGCTGTCTGGGGTGAGGCAGTCAAGCTCACACCTTAAGACTGCCTCCATTAAAAAGAAAAGAAGGGTACTTGTTGTGGGCGACTCCGTTCTGAGGGGAACAGAGAGCCCAATTTGCTGACCAGACCCTTCCCACAGAGAGGTCTGTAGTCTCCCTGGGGACTGGGTAAGGGACTTAGTGAAAAGGCCTCCAGGTCTTGCACGGCCCTCTGACTACTACCCAATATTTCAATGGATGGCAATGGAGTTGCCAAGAGAAGCTAAGTCCATCAAAAGGGACTTCAGGGCTTTGAGGAGATCAGTTGAGAGGGCAGGAGCGCAGGTGGTGTTCTCTTCTATCCCCTCAGTGTCAGGGAAGGACACTAAGAGGACCAGGAAAAGCCACCTGCTTAACAGATGGCTAAGAGGCTGGTGTCAGTGGCTGAATTTGAGGTTTTCCGATCATGGGGCAGTCTTTATGGCACTGGCCCTCCTGGCAACAGATGGGGTTGACTTGACTTGTGTTTTCAAGGGAAAAGAATCCTTGCCCAGGAGTCGGCAAGGCCCAATGAGAGGGTTTTAAACCAGGAAAGAAGGGAGAGGGGGATAAAATCAGGATCGCTAGGGATGAGCCTAGGGGCAGCATGCCAGGGTTGGGGGGAGAGCTCAGCAGCCCAGCTGATGTGTATCTACACCAATGCATGCAGCATGGGCAACAAACATGAGGAGCTTGAGGCCATCAGGAAAACTCGCCACCATCACTGAAATGTGGTAGGACCACTGTCATGACCGGAATGCTGCAAAGGATGGCTACAGGCTCTTCAGAAGGGACAGACAAGGAAGGAAAGGAGGTGGGGTAGCACTGTATGTTAGGGAGTCCTTTGAATGCATGGAGCTCCAAGTAGGTGATGGAAAAGCCAAGTGTTTATGGTTCAGGATCAGGGTGAAGGCCAACAAGGCTGATATCCTAGTGGGAGTCTGCTATAGACCACCCAACCAGGATGAAGAGACAGACGAGGCATTCTACAAGCAGCTGGCAGAAGTATCATGACCAGCAGCCCTTGTTCTTGTGGGAAACTTCAACCTACCAGAGATTTGTTGGAAATACAATAAGGCAGAGAGGAAACAGTCTAGGAGGTTCATGGAGTGTGTGGAAGATAACTTCTATCACAGCTGGTGAGTCTACCAGGGAAGAAGCCCAGCTGGACAGAGGACTGGTGGGAGATATGGTGGTCAGAAGCTGTCTTGGGCACAGCGACCACAAAATGATAGCATTTTCAATTCTCATTGAAGTCAGGAGGGCCATCAGCAAAACAGCAATACTGGACTTCCGGAGGGTGGACTTCGGACTATTCGGGAGATTGGTTGGGAGAGTCCCAAAAACTGCAGAGCAAAGGAGTTCAGGAAAGCTGGATTTTTCTCGAGAAGGAAACCTTAAAAGTGCAGGAGCAGGGTGTCCCTGTGTGCCAGAAGATGAGCCAGAGGGGAAGAAGACCAGCCTGGCTGAATAACCAACTACTGCTGACACTTCAGGACAAAAAAAAAAAAAAAAAGGTTCATCACCTTTGGAAGAAGGGCAGGCAGCAGCTTGGGAAGAGTACAAGGACATCACTAGGAATGAAAGGAAGAAAGAGAGGAAATTAAAAAGATGAAAGCTCGGATGGAACTCAATCTGACCACCACTGTAAAAGACAACAAAAGATGTTTCTACAAATATATTAACAAGAAGAGGGGGACCAAGGAGAATCTCCATCTTTTGTTGTGCAGCAGGGAATATCCACACCAAGGATGGGGATAAGATTGAGGTACTTAATGCCTTCTTTGCCTCAGTCTTCAACACCTAGATCTGTTATCCTCAAGGTACTTGGCCTCTGAGCTGGAAGACACCTATGGAGAGCAGAAGAACGCCCCCATAATTCAGGAGGAAACAGTCAATGACCTGCTAATCTACTTGGGCACCCACAAGTCTATGGGGCCAGATGGAATTAACCCAAGGGTTCTGAAAGAGCTGGTGGAATCATAGAATCATAGAATCCTTAAGGTTGGAAGGGACCTCTAGAGATCATCTAGTCCAACCACCCTGCACACGCAGGGTCACCTAGAGCATGTGGCACAGGACTGCGTCCAAGCGGGTTTGGAAGATCTCCAGAGAAGGAGATCCACAACCTCTCCTGGCAACTTGTTCCAGTGCTCTATCACCGTCACTGTCAAGAAGTAATCGCCAAGCTGCTCTCCATAATCTATCAGCAATCGTGATCAACAGGGAAAGATCCCAGATGACTGGAGACTTGCCAGTGTGACACCCCTCTGCAAGAAGGGTAGGATGGAGGTTCTGGGAAACTACAGGCCTGTCAGCCTGACCTTGGTACCAGAGAAAGTTATGGAGTAGATCATCTTGAGGGCAATCACACAGCATGTGTGGCAACCAGCGGATGAGGCCCAGACAACATGGGCTCATGAAAGGCAGGTCCTGCCTAACCAACGTGATCTCCTTCTACAACCAGCTGACCCACCTAGTGGATGAGGGAAAGGCTGTGGACATGGTCTACTTAGACTTCAGTAAGACCTTTGACACAGGCTCCCATTGCATTCTTCTGGAGAAGATGGCAGCTCAGGCGGGTGTACTCTTTGCTGGGTGAAGAACTGGATGGATGGCCAGGCCCAGAGACTGGTGGTGAACAGTGTTAAATCCAGCTGGCGACTGGTCACAAGTGGAGTTCCACAAGGGTCAGTGTTGGGTCTGGTCCTCTTTAATCTCTTTATCGACAAGCTGGATGAGGGTATTGAGTGCACCCTTAGCAAATTTGCAGATGACACCAAGCTTGGAGGAAGAGTTGATCTGCTTGAGGGTAGGAAGGCTCTGCAGAGAGATCTGGACAGGTTGGATCAATGGGCTGAGGCCAAGTGATGGTTCCTGCACTTCGGTCACAACAACCCCATGCAATGCTACAGGCTGGGGGCAGAGTGGCTGAAGAACTGTGTGGCAGAAAAGGATCTGGCAATGTTGGTCTACAGCCAGCTGAACATGAGCCAGAAGTGTGTGCAGGTGGCCAAGAAGGCCAACGGCCTCCTGGCTTGTATCAGGAACAGCGTAGCCGGCAGGACGAGAGAACTGATCGTCCCCCTGTACTCAGCGCTGGGGAGGCCGCAGCTCGAATACTGAGTTCAGCCTTGGACCCCTCACTACAAGCAAGACACGGAGGCACCGCAGCGTGTCCGAAGGGGAACGAAGCTGGCGAAGGGGCTGGAGCACAGACCTGAGGAGCAACTGAAGGAGCTGGAATTATCTAGTATAGAGCAGGGAGACCTTGTAACTCTCTACAACTACTTGAAAGGAGGTTGCAGCGAGGCAGGTGTCGATCTCCAGAGTAACTACGCATAGGACAAGAAGAAATGGCCTCAAGTTGCACCAGGGGAGGTTCAGGTTAGATATTAGGAAAAAAAATCTACACGGAAGGGAGTGGCAAAGCGTTGGAACAGGCTGCCCAGGGAAGTGATGGAGTCACCATCTCTGGCAGTATTCAAGAAACGTGTACATGAGGGACGTAGGGACATGGTTTAGCAGGATGGTGTTGAAGGGCTTACAGTAGGACTCGATGACATGGACGGTCTTTTCCAACCATTATGATTCTGTAATGATTCCATAATGCTTCGCTGCCCGTCACCTTCTCACCGCGCAGGCCGCTGTAACCCCGGGCTGGATTCGGGCGCTGGGCGGCCGCCCGCCTTGCAGGGGGCCGGG
>VZSV01000083.1:2169164-2186063 GCA_013398735.1 Nothocercus julius | reverse complement strand
CATCTTTGTTTCTGCCCGCTTATTCAGACATTCCCAGCTGAGGTTGATGTTGGTTTCAGCATGAGTTGGAGTGATTCGCTAATTAACACTACAAGGGAAGGTGTGAAATGCATCAAATACTATGAACTGCAATAAGTGAGAGGGATGGTAGATTTGTCTGTACTTCTAGTTAAGATTTTGGGGCAGACTGGTTATTTCAATATAATCCTGTTCTTTTCCTCTGCTACTAAGTCTTTTTGTATCAAACAAAGTCTTTTGTGTCAAACAAGTCAGTGAAAGAAACATTACCCAAATATTATGGTTTACAAAAACTCCTTTTCAGCGTGGTGTAAAATCCAGGTGGCTTCATGACATCTGAAGAGGCATCTGCTGCTCTTCAACAGAAGAATCACTGACCCCCTTCCTGCTCTGTTCAGTCTGGCAACATCTTCCAAGAATTTATCTATATACAAAGTGACCTGCAGTACTAAAAGTGAGCAGCGGTATCAGCCTCCAGAGCAGTCACCCGGACCTAGAAACAGGCACAGGATTTTGCTTTCAGTGTATATCCTCACTTATCTTCGATTCCTGGGTGGCAGCAAAAGGCATAGTTGTTCTTAGACTCAAATTGATCGGCCTTGAGAATCCATTGCTTTGACCCATGTTGTTTCTGTCAGCTTCTGTGCAACTGTGTGTGTGTGTGTTTCCTCTGTAAGGCTGTGGGGTTTATTTCAGCATGTTAAGCCATGGAAACCTGTGAGAATTGCTGCTAAGATAATTTTGCCTGGCCTCTGTAACAGGCCAAAGCGATAACCTTCTTGGTAGCTCGAGAATGCCAGTCTGAAAAATAGATACAAAAATCTTTGAGGCAAAAGGCAAACAAATACAGTTTCTAGATGGCAGGATCTTGGATTTACAGTGTGTAAAAAGTCATCTAGCCAAGATTATAATACATTTATTATATGGGGGATTGGGAGGTTGCTTTTTTTTTAAATCTCCAGAATTTGAATTTCATTAAGTTCACATTCTCTGGTTTAGCCATTCCAGACCAATCCTTGACTCATTTGGATTGCACAGAGGTTACTGTGCAAATTAAAGAGCTCTCTGATGCACTGAGTGCTCTCAGGATCTCTCTACTTTTGTACGTGTATTTTTTTATTATTTGTTTGTTTGTTTTTTAACAACAGAAGCAGAATGACTTTGGGACAAAACTTGTCTACTTACCTTAAGCTCATGAGAGCAGTGTGGCTGCAGGAAGTGTGCTTGCCTTGGCATGCACCCACCAACCACAGCACTTCTCGTTTTACTGCACCTGGCCTTAATGAAGGAAAGCACTGAGCTGCCCCTCCCTGTCTCTTTTTTTTTTTTTTTTTTCTTTCTTCCTTCTTTCCTTTTTAGGTTTGGGGGTTTGGCACATTGTTTTAATATGGGAATTTCCTTTATTCGGTTCTGTTTTCGCCATGACAATGAACATGGAGACCTTTTGTGTGTTCCCTCTCTGGATCTGGTAGAAGCAAGCTGCTCGACTCAAGATTTCACAGCCCAGCTTTGTGGCTGATTCTTGGCCCCAAAGAACTTTAACTCTGCTCATTCTCAGAGCTCTCCGTGTTACAGTCATCTGCCAGGTTTCTTCCCCCGTAACTTCATGTGCTCTAGCATGTGCATGGGACTGACCTCACTCGGCTGAGATTTCTAATCCTTTCACTTTCTTTCCTGGTAAAGGCCAAGAGCCCTCACAGCTTTGCTGAGGACCAGTTGTAACCTGCAATGTAATCTTCAGCAAGAGCTCCAGTTCAGAGACATTTCTGCAGAGAAGGGCACAAGTCTTTTCCCCTTGATTTAACCCAGGCTGTCCTTGTCTTCCTGGCTAAAGCCTCCTGCTTTCCTGGAGGATATACACACCTTGGACTTCATTCTTTGAGGATACAGACTAGTTTGGAGATGGTGTCATCTTAAGTTTTTTTTTCTTTTTTTTGTCTTCTCATCTGCTGCTTTCAGTGCCACGTGTTTCCCTGTGACACAAGCTTATGCAGTAGCCTATATTAAGATATATTTGTATGTTGTGTCTTTTAAGCTAGGCCAGGTCAGTGGTGTGTTTCAAAGTATCGCTCATTCACAATCGTACTGCTCTGAACTAGGACTGGTGCAGTCCTCCCTTTCCTTCCACTTCTGGTGGTTTCCCTCTCTCTTGCCTTTATCCAGTCCTGCAGGGAGTCTGTTCCCATTTGACTGAGCTACTAAAAAACATTATTGTCCTGATTTGGTGATTATTTATTTATTTATTTTGATAACATTTGTTTCCTGTTTGCCTTTCATCTTGAATTAGATCATTAAGTGGAGTAACTCCAGTCCCAGTGCAGAGGAAAGGCAGAAACATCTGGTGAGGGGACAAGGGGGCTCCAATGAAGATGTTTTTCTGCGCAGTTTGCCCCTCGTGGGGAAACTGGGGCTTGGCTGAGCTCCTGAGGCTATTTTTTATACAACCAGTTTAGACATTTTTGTCTTTTCTTCTAAGTTCCCTAATTAAGTAGTGTAATTCATCTTGCAACGTTGTGCTCAGCCTTGGTACTCCAGGGATAAGATAAGCGTTTCATTGTTTATATTTGTAAACCTTGTTATTCTGACATCTTTCTTAAGTAAGATTTCATAACTTTATTACAAAATACCTTATTTCAGCAATGCTTGTTTCAAGTTATTTGCTTTCCTATGATGCAGTATCGTCTCTAATGCCAAAATTGAACTGTGCTTGACAAAGGCAGCACCCACAATCCATCCTCTTGCCTGTGTGAGTGCCAGGTTTTGTGTGCTATGTGGTTTATCTTTAAATCTTAGCACTTGTATGTAGCCCAGGCCTCATAGGCGACTGATCATGCCTTGTCAGGACTGTCTTAAGGGTATAATGATATTTCACTGCCAGGTGTGATCCTTCCCTATCCCACTTCCTTTAATCTGCCAGATTAAATGGACATGTTAATGTGCTGTCAGTCCCAAACTGAGGGATATGACTTCTTAGTGGAGTTTGTCTTACCATGCTGTCCACAAGCTCTCACCTGCCTGCTATACAGATATGGATTACAGGAGGAGAATTATGTGAGAAGTTCTTTTCCCTCTGCTGTAGGTGATGATAATCCCATTATTACTTAAGGAAGATTCTTGACTTCCTACTTGTAACTTCTTTATTGATGTGGTCTTCTGCCAGCTCCAAAAGGAGGAGAACTTGAGATACTGATTATGAGGAAGATGTTGCTGAGGATGGGAGGGAATTCCTGTTGCTTTAATGGTTGGGTAGTCCAACAGTTACACATTTTTAATGTGCTAAGAGCAGAGCTGTTGTATTGTCATCACATCTGTCTCTTGTCCACAGTAGGTTAGTCATTTGGATGTTTTGGGGACCTGACCAATGATGTATTAACTTTTTTTTTTTTCTTTCTTTCATAGTAATAAAATACCTAAAATACCTAAAATAAAATACCTTTTTTTTTTTTTTTTTTCTTCAGTTGCTCAGAGTTTTGAAAATACAGACAACTCGTCAAGTGCTGGCATTTGTCATACGGAGACAAATAATAGCGTGCAAGGTAATACTCTTGGCACTTCAGTTGCTATTCCTCAGTAACATCCAGGAAACATCTATTTTTGTATGTTTTAAACTGTCCCTGTAATAATTTGGCCCTGTTTGTTTGTCAACACCTGTTGTGCAGAAGGGAGCACGTGACTATTCAAAGCCAAAAAAAAACTGTTCAAGAGAAACTGATACACAGTGGAGAGCAACTTGATCCTCAATACCCTTAGGTCCACTAAGCAACAAAATGCTGATTCTTTGCCAGAGTGAGAAAAGAAATAAAATGGGGAAAGTGTGTATGCACAAATATCTGCAAGCATCAATTCAAAATTAACAGCAACAACACGAAGTTGCTAGACTTCTAGTTGCTAGAAAAGAACGCAGGGCACTTGTTCAGTTGAGTTTTAATGTGAAAATATATTCAAGGTCCACAATATCTGTGTTTGTTGATACAGTACAGGTTTATTTCTTAGCATAAGAGAAAATGCTGACTGCCTTATGCTTTACAGCCTTAAGCAATGTGTGACATTTAAGCCATCCATGTGCAGAAACACATTCTTGAGTCTTTTTTCTCACTGCTCCTTCACTCCTCTCGTTTTCTGATGATGAACAAGTGGGATGTTTTTTGAATGCCCTGTTTACTGACTCACTCTGTACATGTGATAACTCCATGACTGACTCGCACCTACATTCCTAGCAGGCCCCGTGGCTTCACTACTCCTGCATGAGCATGCAGCCTGCATCCAGCGCTCCCAAAGTCACAGAAATAAGAAATAAGCACTCAGAACTTGGAGAAAACTCAGACCTGTGTTCTTGTTACAGTACTGGGCCAGCGTGGAAAGAGTTCAGCCTCAGGCACATCCATGGCTTATGCTGGTGTAAAAATCAGTATAGCTGAGAAAAGAATTTTAGACTTAAAAGTAATTTAATCTGCAACTTAATATCCAAGGTATCTGAGTATAAGGCTTGCCTCCAATATTCCCAACACAGGGTCCCTACTTCACGTGACAGTGCTGTGTGCCTAGTATGAGCCTCGCCTGTAACACAAGTGCTGAAAACAGGAGGAGAAAAAAAAAGAGGGGAGGGGACAAGGGGAAAAAAAATAGATTGAAGAGCAGGAAACGAAACTGAAATGGAGAGAAAAGCTATACAATCCATAAACAGGTCAAGAAAGTCATGGTGAATCTGACTAGTGCAGCAACTGAAAGCTGAAGAGAGCAGAGAGAGATGCGGAGAACACAGATGTAGACCAGGTGGGTAGCACTGTGCCTATAATGTAACCTTGTGCCTGCTGCACTGAAATGTGGAAACATTTTGCAGAGGAATAAAACCATCTGTTTGGGTCAGCGCATTCTCTGCTCTGTTGTCACTCGTGGCTTGCACACATGAATATCCTGAAGAGAGTATTGTAGTGTATTCACTTATAGCGTATTCAGAATGACAGTAATTCTTCCGTGTTTTCTTCTTGTACTTGAAGGGACCAGCTGTTCATCCAGTCTCGTTGTTGCCTCAACCACACAGTCTACAGCAACATCCATAGCAGGTACGTGTCTGTTCATCTGTCCGTTGCTATGAATGTAGAAGCTACTACAAATTCTAAAGAAATAGGGTCAAAAATGGGTATTTGAGAGAAGTATTATCATCTCACGAGACTGGGAAGCAATATGTAAAATAAGTCAAAAATGAAATTGTACTATTTTCAAGTTTAGGTAAGAGCCATGCAAGAAGAATTGGAGGACTTTTGATTTTAATGGTCTTGATCTCTAAGCAAACTTCTTGCATTTTCGTGGAGTAAAATTTAACAGGTTATTGTGCAAATAGGGCATATCTGTTCCTGCTATTTCACAGTAAATAGATTTAGGGTATGAGAGACATGAGTGCTGCAGTTGCAAGGGAAAAACTCCATTTTCTTTTAGGTTAAACTCATGGCACCCTATAAAACAGAGCATAATTCTAGCACAAAATGCTGGAGTTCAAGCAGGATGTGTGCAGCAGAGCTAGTGTTTTTTTTTATGTTGTTTTGATGTTTCTGTTTTTCTTTTGCACCTTGGCAAAAGAATTGTAAAAAGGAATGCAGCCAAGGCAGCACTGTTGCAGTCATGAGGATTCAGCATAAATAACCTTTTTACGAAACACATCTTTGTAGAAAGGGGCAGTAACTTTATTAGATCAACTAAGAGAATCTGAAAGCAGGTTTTAATTCTGATACACAAACAGCTCTTCCACTTGAATTCACAGTTTTCCTGGGTTTGGCTGTGTCAGTGTGAGATTATTAAAAAAGGAAACTGGGAGGAAGGGAAGAAAAAAAAACGTCACCCGGGATCTCTGCAAAGCAAGGAAAAGGTGCAGTTCTTTACTGCAGTGTGTGCACTGTACCAGTTAAGGCATGTTGAACTGGTAGAGCAGAGAGGTGAAATTTTTGTAATCCACTTGTTGCCTGAGGCCCTTCCCCATGTTTAAAGCCACTGTTAAACACAGGTGTTGTATCCACCCTTCAAATAGTTGTGAGTCTTAAGTTTATTGCAGGGGTCTGAGCTTTACTCTTTCTAGGTAATCATAGTAAAAATAATAAAAATATGCCGGAGTCCTTTACTATTCAGCACTGTGCCAACCTAACAGAGGATGGTATGCTTTACCTCAGACAATTCATAAAATCATAGAATGCTTAAGGTTGAAAGGGACCTCTAGAGATCATCTAGTCCAACCCCCCTGCCCATGCAGGGTCACCTGCAGCATGTGGCCCAGGACTGCATCCAAGCGGGTTTGGAAGATCTCCAGAGAAGGAGACTCCACAACCTCTCTGGGCAGCCTCTTCCAGGGCTCTGTCACCCTCACTGTCAAGAATTTTTTCCTTAAGTTCCTATGGAACTTTTGGTGTTTCAGTTTGTGGCCGTTTCCTCTAGCCCTGTCAGTGGCCACCACTGAGAAGAGGCCAACACCATCCTCCTCACTGCCTCCCTTGAGGTACTGATAGACACTGATCAGGTCTCCTCTCAGCCTTCTCTTCTCTAGGCTGAAGAGGCCCAGCTCTCTCAGCCTTAAATTCGTCATATCCTTTTCCCTTCCCTTCCTCCTTTTCCTTTTTAGATCATGTTCATAAATCAGACTGTTTTGTTCATGTATGTCAGAATAAACACTGGATTTTTATACTTAATTCTGCTTATAGCCCTTTTTTTTTCTCTTTTGGATGAGAGGAGCTGCTTATGACAGAAGTAAAACTGCCTACTATTTTGTAGGAAAAAGCGTTTCCATCAAAAGGAGCAGATTATTTTATGGACAACATCTGACAATTACATGTTAACACAGTGCTTATAATTGTGTGTGTATTTTGAGTTGATAGTTGTGCTTTTGCTTGGTGAGTTAGAACATAAGGGAATATTGCATGGCTCTAATAATTCCTATCAACTTTACATTCTCCGTATAGCTTGATTGATAGGATATAGCATAACTGTTTAATCTTTAAACACAGGTGTCATGGGAAGTAGAATAACTTTTTGTTTGTTTTGTTTTTGTGTGTTTTTTGTTGTTTTTAATGAAGCTTCATAAATCTGAACTATGTTACTGGCATGTGTCCTTTTTAAAGAATAAAAATCAGCTGTCAGTCTGGGTTTGTTTAACGTGATACTCTATAAACCCAGCTGGCATTTTGGGAGAAGTAAAAGACAAAAGGACAGATGTTACTAGCAAATGGTCTTTCATCTCGAGCCTGGCAGAGTACAGTGGATAAGACTTCTCAAAGACGTAGGAGAACTGATTGGTGCCTGACTCCTGTCAGCTTCCCTAATTCCCCAGATGCCTCTCAGTGCCTCCCACTGATGTTTTGAAGTGGTTGATGTTAAGTACATTGCAAAAGATAGGTCTGCAGGAAAGTAACCAGCTTTTAGTATAAAGGTTTCATTACCAAGTGCTGTAATCTTGATAAAGTAGGGAAAAAAAGGATCAGTAGGCAGAAAGAGAGGGGAAAAAACTAATGTGCAATTCTGCTAAAGCTCTTCGTGCCGAAAGCTGGGTTATTTTTTGTGCTGGCTCTGTTTTCTGCATAGTGGTTTAATGCTCATATAGTAACTACCACTTTTTGTAATAGCACTCGTTAACGTTACACCTGGAACCATTAGCTGTTATATTGCTTAGAAACATGAGCCAGTTGGACACTTAGAAAGCATATGCTTAGCTGACGTGAATTTAAATTTGTCTTTTTTTTTCTTTTTCTGTTGGTATCTTTAATATAAGAAGGGTCCTTACCACTGATGTGTGATTTCATCTCATATAGTTGTAAGTGGTTTGCATATAGATATCTGTATTTTACCTGTTTCCTGCAATGAGGAGTCATTTGATATTTACAGGTAATTGTGCCTTTCGGGGGGTTTGCTGTCAGTATTAAAATGTGCCCTGAATTTTTTGATGTGTTTTACACATGCTTCCTAGAGGAACTGAATTTCCTAATTGTAACAAGGTAAGCACAAGTGTAGTGCTCTAACTGTTCCACCTCAATGAATGTTTCTTTCAGAGTATTTCCTAGGGTTATGTCAAAATACAATAACATTAAAGAACAGGGAAATAAATAATGCTTATTAAGGGGACAGTAGGTTTTTTTTTTTTTTTTTTTTTTTTTTTTTTTGCCCAGTAGTTTTAATTTTATATGTCTCAGAAAGCTGTTTTCTACCAGTTCCTTTTTTACGGCTTGCTTTGTCTTATTTATGTTTTTGATGTTCATATCTGTACTGGAAGCAGTGATTCTTAAATCTTAGCAAAGACGTCATTCTGTGGATAGCTTCTCACACTTTAAACCATGCTTTTAGGAAGATCAGTTTATAGAAGGATTTTAGATACTGTACACAAAAAGTAGAAATTGTATATCAAATTTACTGATCGAACCATTTTTTCTTTATTCTACTTTTGTACAGTTTCAAGAAAACATGGGTATAATCAGACATTTGTATGGTTTGAAGTAAAAATCTAATCCAGATGAAAAGCCTTTGTTGTGTCTATTACCTCAGAATATGGATTAGTTTTTTAAAATAATGCAGAAGTAAACAGCTGCAAAGGGAACTTTTCCCTCTAAAACTCCTCCACATATAGCAGCTATTTCACTCATATTGTCTGCTTAGAGAAATATTAATTACATTTAGTTATGTGTCTCATTAGTTCCATCTTGGAAAAAAATTATTTTTCTGAACATCATTCTAGCTGTTTGTCTTTTATTAAGGTTTTATGGATCAGTGTTTCATTCAAAAGAAAACTAAAGGTGAAATCATTACTATAATTTTGTTGGAGGAGGGGAAGTTTACATGCAAAATCTGATGTTACAAAAACAGATCAGTTATCTGAAAAGTTGGATTTTTCATGGTAAATTATTCTCAATCCAGAGTTTTTTATCTTATGTTAACATATATTATCCAAAAAAAAAGGACACTTGTAAAAAGTGGTCAACTTTGTCTAGTGCTAACTGACCAGATATTATCTTTTTTTTAGAACCTTTCTTGACCTTGAGCCCTAGAAATCAGAAGTTAGGTCTTTTCCAGAGGAAATGCACAGGGGAAGAATTTATACAATCCGGGATGTGTAATGACAAACTCATTGCTACTCTGTTTGTCTGTTTCGATATGATAAATGTAATGTGTCATTCTAGGAGAATACTTGGAAATTCATTTCTGTAAGGAAATGAAATATCTAGACTAACTTAGAAGAATCTTTTTATCTGCATTACTAAGAGGTTACTGTTTTATGAAAAACTTGCATTCTGTGAGTTCAAACTCATGTTTGTCTTATCTATTTTATTTTTTTTAATTTTTATGTAATTATGTGTTCTATTGCTCTGTTTGATACCACTTTGCCATACCAATCTTACAGGTACCATCCCAACGACGGCTCAGCCCACCAATGCCACTGAGTTCAGCAACACCACCCACCTCTCCAGCAACTCTACATCTACCCCCACTACTGCTCAGATTGTCCAAACAAGCAAGGCAATAGCATCTACCACAGTTTCATCAGTTACATCTTCACAACTCAACGTTACGATGACCATTCCCAAGTTTTCTTCCACATCTGTAACAGGTAACTCATGTAACTCATGGCAGAGACTGAGTAGAAGACCCATGGCTCAAAATACAAGTACTTCCTCTGGCTCGGTAGAGAGACTTAGACAAATTTTTGTAGCAAAGAAGTGATAATCTCAGTCCTGCAGACACAGCAAGCAGGTGGACCAGCTGCCTGTAAAACCACCATCTACTGCTTGATTGGCTTGATTGATGCATTGGATTGATGCTTGTATGCTACAGGAATCACATAGTTGTCAACCGGATCCTAAACAAAATTAGTGATGGGAATAATACGCTGGACAAGAATTCATCCTTATGAATAAGGCTTCAGTTATGATAAGCATGGTCTTACAATTCCATTGTAGTAGGTCTTCTCCAGCTTTTCTTGATGGTACAAGTTCTTACCATGCTTTTCTTTGTGTCCCTTGACAGATTTATTAGTAGTTAGATCAAAGGAGTTGACTGCCAATTGGAATATTATCAATTGCTCTACAGAAGTGTGGAAGGATTCTTTGTTCCCATGTCTTTGTTTTTTTAATATGTGCAGTGGTCATCAAAATCTGCACATAGAAACTCAGCTCTGGGTTGCAGTATGCTTGGCTGGTACCTTGGCAGTTGATGTACGTAGATTTGTCAAACTGTGGCTTTATTTAATGCCTTGGTGGGGATGGGATGATATAAACTTAACTCAGCTTGCAAATTTTGTTTTAAAACTGTTTTGGTTTTTTGTTTGTTTGTTTTCTTCTTTTCAGCTGCATCGAAATCTGAAGCTGTTGTAGCCAAAACCTCTGGATTTGATGTGGGCAGTTTCATAGGTGGGATTGTGCTAACGCTTGGAATCCTAGTTGTTCTCTACGTTGGATGCAAAACATACCACTCTAGAAGAGGCATTCAGTACAGAACGATGTAAGTTTTAGACCAAGATTCTCTTAACAGTTTATTACTAACTTGAAGGGAACAGGAACAATCAGAACAAGGAGAACAAACTCTTAAAAAAAAAAAAAAAAAAAACAATTTTTTTTTGCCAGTGAGAGGTTTTATTGTGATATTTTGTCTTTTAGCCCTTCATTATCCACACAAAATACAGGTGTGTGAGTTTTTCATCTGTCCTATTATATAAAATCCTTTCTTAAACCCTTGTCCTTCAGCTTATCCAAATTAATATTACTGTAGTTGTGTTTTCTTTCCCTGGCTTGTTCGGTTCTCTCCATAGTCCCCATATTCCACCATACGACTCCCCTCTTCCCTCACGACCCCCGTGCCAGCGTATTGTAAGGTTGAGCTTTCATGTGTCCGAGATGTGGGTGCCTTCCTCTCTCCAGCGGTGCTGTTCTGCAGCCGGGGTGTCTCTGACACCCTGGCCTCTTTTGTGACATGCACTAGGCTTCTTTCTGGCTGCATATTGACTTCCACGAAGTGTGGTGTCAGAGGGACTTTATATACATGCACACATGCATACGTTCAGCATTACTATTTGCTAGCATATAAACTATTCTGCCCATATCAGTGCCCTTCATGTGCTGTTTGCAACATTTTTTTTTTTTGTGAATTATTTACTGCATTTTCAAGACTTCTGGTTCTTGCTGACACTCCTTCCTAGACTCCACTTAGCTATTTACTTTCTGACATTTCCCCCTTGACATTAATATTCTGTAGTAGCTCTATTTTCTATTATCTAATGACATTGTGCTGGAACTCCTTCACCATCTGTCTTTCATACCACCTTTTACATATCTCAAAGTTTAGTTAGAACAGCCAGATTTAAAGCCAACCATTTGATATTCAACTTTCTTAAGCCATTATTGTTCAACAGATTCATTTATTTATTATCACAGAAAGCTTTGAACCTTTGTCCACCTTGCAAGTGAGGCAGAGCAATTGGCTGGTTTCTGATATTTACTTTTTCCTCTTAGATGGTTCTCAGCTCCAGAAACCTGTCCATGAAATTGTATGTAGTCAATCTGCTTTCAGTGTTTTTTTACAAGTCCATGAAACTAGAGGAAGATACTGTCTTAGATACAGAAGTCTGTGGTGTGGGTCCCAATGGTATGAGCTGGATCTCACCTTAGGTCACTTTTCTGTTTAGATTAGACTTTCAACTTTCCTTGAGCTGCAGACTGCTAATGTCTGACTGGTGCTGTGCACTTCACAGGAAAAACATTTTAGCCTTTTATTGTGTATCTTTACCTTCTTACTGTATATCACTCCCTTTGTAATGAAAGCTATAATTCAAGTGGTTGAGGAAATAGTAATTTCTGTTTGGTTTATCTTACTATTTCAACTCACTGCAAAGTTCTCTCTTTTGTCATTCATACTCAGCTGTACTCTGTTTTCTTCCAGACTTGCCTCCTTGTCCCAAGCTTTGTTTAAGAACTGGAAATTCTTAAAACTAGGTTGCTTTTCTTTCTCCTTTTTTGAACATCATCCATTCCATCTGAAGTTTTGTTTTAATTGAGGTGATGTCACTGGACTTGCTGGGACCTGTTAGTGTTCAGGCCTTCTGGTTTTCCTCTGTCTTTGAGCTCATGTTTGCTGGTCATGGGATTCAGGCAGTCCCTGATGCGTAACTCTAACAGCAGTGCTGCTTGAATGGGTATTACAGAGGTCAGGTCAGCAGTCTCCTCTAAACAAAAGAGCGGGTAGCTGAGCTTGTCAGCTGGCTTTGGTTAGCTGATACTGTTGAATATAGGCAAGAAAAGATAGGATAAAAATGTCTCCGGAGCAGCTGTTCTAAATGCATCTACTTGAACACTGTATGAAAGTCAAAATGTGAGAGGCTTAAGGAGTGTTCACAAAGTCACCTGCTTCAGGCTTGGCTCAGAGAAGGCTGTGGTTCTCAGAGCTCTGTGTGCTCAGCACTTAGAGCAAGAGAGTCTTTAGATTCACAAAAATAACCTTCTTAGCAGCAGCTGGGTGGCCGTCCTCTCACGCTGACTGTGCTGTGCACTGCAGAACACTGATTTCTGTGTTTCTATTACAGTGATGAACATGATGCCATCATTTAAAGAGGCTTCAGAGAAGGCAGCGGTGGAAACCGAACCTATCACAGCTGTTGTAACTTATGCTGAGAGTTCCTGTTACAGAGATGATCACAGTCTGTAAAGCTCTCTGTCGGTCTGATCTTGCTGAGAATCTCTTAAGCATTCCTGATTTTTTTTTTTTTTTTTTTTTTTTTTTTTTTTTTTTTTTTTTTTTGCATTGGCTTTGATAAGAGCAGGAGGAACTTGGCACTTTGTAGAAATAGTACTTTTTTTTCTTCAGCATTTGCAATCAAATTTAAAGAAATGTGCACACTGTGTTATTAAAGATGCACAAGCTTGTATGAGATACCAAATCAGTAGCATTATGGATAATGTAATTAAAATTCTAAATAGGCCCAATTACAAAAAAAAAAAAAAAAAATTTACAGAATGCGAGTGATAATTAGCATAGTATGATAAGTAATGTAGAGTCCCTTTTAAGACAAAGCATAGGTGTCTGCAAGTAAAAACCAAGTGATTTTTTTTTCCTGCTCTTTTGTATTAAATTGTATTTATTTTTAAGCTTGATGTTAAATGTGAGAAATTTTGGATCTCAAACAATTAAGTTCATTAGTAGAAGGGCATGGTTTGATAACTGTAGAAGAAGATAACTCCCGTTGTTTAAAACTCCAGTCACTGGTTCACTGATCTGCAGAAATTTTCCTTAATACTGCACACAGTGAAACTAGCTAGGTTTGTATTACTCTATACAAAAAAAAAGGCAAAAACCACACAACCACACAGGGACAAAGAGATACTCACTGATTTAAAGGGGAATCAGATCTGTGGGTTTTTTTTGTTGTTGTTTTGTTTTGTTTTTCTGGTTTGTTTGTTTGTTTGTTTTTAGCCTCCTTCTAATTTTCTTGATGCGGGTGTGACTCAGGGCACCAGCTGATGCCCACGGTGTTTCGGACTCATCCAAAAGGCTCTGGGAGCCACTGCTTCTCCATGGGCTTGTGACTGGCTGGGCACGTGTGCACACTAGTACCAGGTTGTGAAAAGAGCTGGAAAATGCAGGAAACTCTGTTCTGTCAAAAACACAGCCTACAGCTTTTCTGTTTCCTTGTGTAACTTCCAATGCTTAAACAGTTGCCAAAACACTGAATGCAGCTGTCTCAATAACAGTGAAGTGATGGCTACATTCAGACCAACTAGAGCTATCTTAGCACAGCTCCCCTGCAGAACTCCAGTCATGATGGAAGCCATTAATTTTATCCCTTTTGACTTCATCTCGGGCTCAACAATAGGGCATGCTCTATAGAAGAAGCTAAGGATTGCGTGTTGTCTTTTTTTTCCTATCAAAACCACTCGGAGAAAAAGATTCTTTTGGGGACGGATGTCTCAAACCTGTCCTGGCTCATTTCACCTGTTGGGCCCTGCTCTGTTTCCTGCTGTGGACACGGCCTGGGGGCAGCACCCAGGTGGGTTTTGCCTTTTTTTGAGTATAGTAATAAAACCTGTCAGAGGCTTCCAGCAACCTCTGGTTCTGCTGAGCACCTGGCTTATCCAGCAGCATCAAGAGCTCACACACAACTGGGGCTGCAGGACTGCTTTGCTGGGTGATTTATTTTTACAGGTATGGGGGCGAGGGGATGATTTGAAGCAGATACTGTATTTTTTTCTTTAATTTTATTCTTTTGGGGAAAACTGCTGTTTTTAATTTGAACAGTTTGGAAATAATTGTTCCATAGAACTGTAGCTCCTTACTTTCTTTGTAGAAATTAGAGTATTAAGTGCAACTGATTAGAGTTGCTGGGAATGTCTCACCCCTTTTGTACAGATAAATAAAATGATGTTTTTGCAGTTACTATATAATTTGTCTGTTTTTATGATTCCTTAAAGTATCTCTCAACCAGTAACCATCATATTTTGGCATTTACTACCCCATTATGCCATTAGGGTACTAGTAAGTTGAAACATTTTGTAATTTCACCACTACATTAAGGTGAAACTGTTAAGATATCAGAGGCTTCAATACAAGGCTGACCTCCTTGAGGATGGCTGGGGAGAGCACAGAGCCATCTTGCCCCTCACCTTGCATTTGCATTCTGAAAGTAAATGAAAACCCAGTTTGAAGAAAAGGAGCGAGAGGGAGCTGGTTCAATGCAATAAAAACCCTGTGTGCAGATTAGGCCTCAGGCCTGAATGTTGCTCTGCAGTCGTGGACTTGAACTGAGCTGTGCTCTGCCCAAGCCCAGGAATTGGCTCCATTAAATTGCATTCAGAAATCCTGATGATTGTAGTTAAGTTCCTCCTTAAAACAACTGAAATATTGTCACTTAGCTTCTGTAAGGAAAGAGTATTTCAAAGAATTTGGAGCAAGAGGCTAGAGCCTTTTAGACAAAAAAAAACAGGAACAAAATACAAGAAAGTGGCTTTGGCTCATTGCCTGAAATCTAGCAGCATCCCAGGTAACTCTTGTATAGTAATCTCAGTACTTCCCTATGGAAGGTTTTCCACCTTTGTCTTGTGGGTGATTAAGAGTCTACTTTCCATCATAATTTTGTGCAATATCATCTTTTAGCTTAAATGGGTCCTGCCCTTTCTGGCCATATTTATACTACAGTCAGAGTCTTCCAGCTGTTTCTTTACAATATAAATGGATTCCTCCTTTGCTGAGAGAGGCTCTGGAGTTCCCTGCTGTGCCTTGGTGTAGTTCTCTAGAATCACAATTTTTTCCAGTCCCCACTACCAGTGCTGCCTGGCCCTGCACTCCAGGCTGCAGGAGGAGCCCTCTGGTGCCCAGCGGGAGCTGCAGCGCCGGGGCCTGTCAGCGTTCGGGGCACCCGTGCAGCTCTTCAGCAGGTCATACCATCCCAACGAGCACTGAAAATCCTTAAAACGCAGGCTCCTGTGCTGCATATTAAAAATGATATCTTTTTTACTACTTCAGTCCCAAATTATTAACAAGGTTATATTATTAATCTCTAATAACCTGCCCCATCTCTTTTTAAACCTACTTTCATAACTTCCCTTTTTTTTTGCTCAGCGACTGTCAAAACCCTTGTAGATTTATGCCATTTTATTTTTTTGTGCAGGCATAGCATCCTTATATGCTTTATTAAATAAAAAAAATAAAGCAACAAAAATGATAATTTGCTATAGCTCAAATATTGCCAAAAACAAAGTAGGGAAAAAAATTGACAGAGAGCAAAACTTTGCATCGGTAATCGAGGTAAGAACTGCACTGTGGTAGGGATGCAGCAGAGTCCAAGGGCAGGGGGTAAGTGCCCTGTTGACACTGTTCGGCTGTGGCGGCTGGGCCTCTATCAGCCTCCCTGGAGGCTTTTGATCAGCTGGGCACTGTTACCAAAGAGGTGCAAGTAGCATCATCAGTATCTCTGAAAATTGAAATAAAGGGGATGCTAAGCTCAGGCTGCTTGAAGCAACCTCTTCTGGGAGGAGGCCAAGAAGGAATTCAAGTTCTCCCTCAGCCTCTCCAGCTGTTTTCCTAGAAATAGTCATTCCCTACCACCCTGTAAGGGTAGGGTGGCTTAGAGTGGTGCTGCATCTATACAGCACTAAGATGAAAGGTGCTTCTGAAGTTTTAAGTGACATAGTTCACTTTAACTGCGTGAAGCTGCTTTCAGTCTCAGCCTAGGCTTTGAGCTCAGGGTGACACACAAAGCAAAGGGAGCACAGGGAGCAGAGCTGGATGAGCTGGGGAAGGGGCAGAGCACAAGGGGCTATTTCTGCTCACACACCTTTAATTGACTCTAAAGATTTTAAACAGCCTTGGACTGATACCAGGAGAGTGAAATGTTCAAATTCACAAGTGATCAAACCCTATATAAATAACCCTGTATAGAACCAGCTGAGTTCAGGACCACTTTTAATTGCACACTAATTGCATAAAGATACTATTCTTATTTCAGTTTGGCTTCTGGGCAATTCTTCCCCAGCATTTCTAAGGAAACTCACCAGGTGCACAGGCCTCTGCTATATTGTTCCTTACTGTGCACACAAGTTCATGCTATGTGCTTGGAAAGGCTCTTCAAAAGAATAATTTACCTTTCATGAAAATAGTATAGCACAATCCACTCTTGTGGAGCCTTCCTCATACAAGAAGTATAGAATGGCCCAAGCTTGCTTTGAAGGGGCTCAAAGCAGCAGCAAGTCAGAGAAAGATGCACTGGGGCTCCAGTAAGAGTTGTGATCACTTTTTGATGTCATGGAAAGGTAGGGTAGAAGCTAAAGAATCAAGTTCTGAGCACACAGCCCTATGGAGTTACTGAACCAGTAACATTTTTTGGTCACTGACATCAAAGAGAAAAGCAGGTGAGTTTTTTTTTTTTTTTTT
>VZSV01000083.1:2158284-2168864 GCA_013398735.1 Nothocercus julius | reverse complement strand
AAAAAAAAAAAAAAAAAAAAAAAAAACCACACACACCACACAGAGCTGCTGCAGGTGGAGCTGTTGCATCTTGCAGCATCTCAGACCACTATCAGAAGCCACAGCTTCTCTGAGCTAGCTTCTTCACAGAATTTTTCTAGTAAAGGGTTTGCCAATTGCTGTTAGCAGAAACTATCACCTACCATCCTGCAGCCAATGCAACTATTGAGACAATGGAGATGCTTTCAGACAAGCCACACAAACACTGTGGGCAGCTGGAGGAGCAGGGGGAGCCTCCCAGCCAAGCACTGCCACGAGCAGCAGCTACAGGAAGCCAGGGCTTGTTTAGCACTGTCTCCTGGAAGGCTCTCCTACAACAGGTCACCAAAAGTTTAATGGAGAATAAACTGTTCCCCTTGCTACTCTATCAGCACTGCCAAAACACACTTCTCAAACTTTCCAAAGCTTTTGCTCAGATTTTAAAGGCATTGATCATGTTCATTTTTCATTTCACATTCAACTAGTTCACAAGATTAATAGTCATTTGATCTTCCTCAGGCATTACAAGTCACAGGAGAAAGTCCAGATTCATTCCTCTTCACCAAGACAACAAAGCAAAACTACTTCAAAAATCATCATCTTCAGGAGTGTTTTTAAAGGTATTCTAGCCCAGAAGATAGTGCACAGAAACACAGGGCAGAGCCATCTGAATGCATTTTCCCCCATTCCTTTGCACAATCCCCCTCACTAAATTTAGCTATTTATGTTACTACTCATGGAAGCATCCAAAAAACTTAGGCATGCAATTGAGATGCTGTTTGCTTAACTCAAGAGTGGTCTGGCCCACTTGGCTGGCTTTAGCCTGACTCTATTCTACAGCTGAAGTTATGTAAGAACTAAAACATGCTGTTATAATTCCAAAGACTCTCTAAATTTCAAATGCAGGGGAAGTATCCCCAAATCCTCTCTGCAGGTATCCACTCAGCAGACCCAGGGCTATGAAAGCAAGGGTAAAGTCAGCCACTAAAAAAAAGTCACTGGATGACCAGCTTGCAAAGCCAGCCAAGGCTCCAGAGGGGGCTGGAAGATGGATGTAGCTCATGCAATCATTGCAAAGCTTCTAAATAATGCAGCAGTTTTGTACATTTTAATTTTTAGCAGTTTTACTGCTGCATAGCTGCCCTCTGCTGTGTCCCTAAGGTCATAAAAACCATTTCTGAGCCAGGATTTCTGTTCTCTAAAATAAAGAGAAGGGGAGTTCCCAGCATTGTTACTCTTGCTCCTTTTTTATTGTAAAAATTTGAGGCCCCTACTTTGTTCAAGGGAATCACCAAACACTAAGTCCACTTCTCTATTCAAAATTAATAGAACACCTAAGCAGAAATAAAATTGTTATTCTTTTCCTAACAAAGTTAAAAACCTTATATCAAGAAAAAAGCATTTTCTAGTCCTACAGCTACAAGCAACAGTGGGTACAACTGAAAACAAACAAGCACTCATTTTGAAAGTAAAAATAGTTTAATTCAGTCTCCATATAAACTATTATTAATACACATTACACAAAACTCTAAATATTAGCAGAATTAAGCAAATATCTTGCTGCTCCTGAGTGAGTTAACCTGTCTTTCCTCACCCAACCCCCCAGGAGAGCCACCCCCAAAGAGGAGCTGCAGTTGCTGTCAGGAAGTGCCATGTCAGCTGTATTTCCTCCCTCTGTGGAGGGAGGCTCAGGAGACAGGTGCCAAGCTCCACTTCAGGAACTGGACCAGAAAACACTTTATTCAAGTTGTGCTAAGGCCACACTTGGGCAGCTGCTTTGTACAGAATTCATAATGACAGTAGCTTACTGGTATACAACTGTGCTAAACAGCTGAAAAATCTTCAGTACCACAATTTTCTGTTAAGACATTGGTGGTTTAAGCTTGAGTATTTGGACACTGACAGGAGCAAAGGTTGCTCCACAAGTGCCAGTCTCCCTTTGTCATGAAAGGAACGTACGCACTGTACCCTTGATTGTCCCCCTGCAGATAGGGCATTTCCGAAGGGAAGGGGCACATTCTTTGCACACAACTAAGTGACCACATGGAATAAAAACAATGGAAACTTCTTTATCCATGCAAACTTTACATGTTCTTTCCTCTTGTAGTCTCCTTAATTGTTCCTCCATAGGTAAACCTGGAAAAAAGTGATTTAACATTTTAGAAGGTTGAATATATGTGCATTTTTATTAGAATATATTCTAGCAAAATTCTACTCCATGACACATCTTACTTATCAGTAATCAGTAATAAATGGTAGCAAAAATAAGTCCTTTTGCAAAGTTAGGTAAGCAGTATACAAAGAACCACCTCACTTTCTAAGGCAATGAAGCACCTCAAGGACCAGAGACCAGATATAGTTCCTGAGACTAAAGTTTACATTTCAATATATACTGCACTTCTCTTGTCTGGATATTAGAAGTACAGTACAGTGACTAGTGGGAGTGTATAGGGAGGCTTATACACTTTACTGCAGTCTATCAACACATTAAGTTTGCTCCAGCCTCTTCTCACACTTGTAGTATATTTGAAACTTAAACCCATGACCCATCTTACTAAGGCAAAAGCCAAGGAGGGGGTAAAACTTCAAACTCATTTCTGAGCCCAAAGGCTTTATGTTTGTTTTTAATAGCAACTATTGTCCCACAACACCCTTTAAATATGCAGAATTTAAGATACCTGAAACATCTTCTGTGGGAACATATTTCACACTCTTCTCCACTAGAAGACAAAAAAAAGACAATTTAGTTATTTGGCTAGTCTGTATTAGAACAAAACCTCCCCCCCCATATTTAGACTGCTCTGAACATGCAGATTAGATTTGATAAACTGACATACTCTTGAGACATACCAAATAAGTCTCTGTAGAGTATAGGGTCAGAGTCTCGTAAGCAGTTTCTGAATATGCTGGCAGCTGCATTTCCTTTCACCAAGACTGTATCTATCAACTCCCTTGCTTGCAGCGGTGTCTGTGTCTTTTGCTTAATAACATCATGCTCAGGTTCAGTGATCACTTTAGCTGCAAGCAGACTCCCAAGGATTGGGAGCACACATGTCAGACGCTGGAATAAAGCCATTCGGTGTTTCCGGATTAAGGACAGATCATCTGAAATACAAAGCAGATTAGATGCTTGTTAGGAGGACAGTACTTCAAAGTGCATTTCTACTAATAACGGACACTTGCTTCTCAAACTTTTCATCTGCTATGTATCATTAATAAAAACTGCAGTTTCACTGGTGTTTACACACAAGTATGAGCTAAAACCACATAGCAGTTTAGAAGCTGGAGCCCTCTCACCTCTCAATCATCAAAAAGAAAAGTCAATCTCATAACTGTTTACTGACCAAGCTCATCTCCACTTTAATGACAGAAGTCATCTAATTCAACTTATAAATGAGAAATTTTGTTCACGCTTTAGTCTCAATTTCACTTTTTAAGCATTGAAACAAAACCACTTACACAGTCTTATAATAGGGAATGTTAAAGATGCCATCAAATAATGAGCATTAAATAGTTAATCTACGTGGTTATGAGTTGGACATACGAGAAGGCAACCTCCTCTCACAACATGCTAAGTAAAGTCAATTTATCTTTGATAAACCATAATAACAAAGGCACACAAACAAAGGTTTTGTTCCAGAGGAGCAAACTGGGTGAGCCTGAGCACTTAGCACCTGTATGCACCATCCTACTCAAAACAAACTGCTACACTGGTCCAGATCCATACAGATACTCCAACAATGCTAGCAGCAAGTAAAACTAATCACTTGGTGAGTAACAACTATAAAAGGTCAACAGCAGAAGCATATAAGTCACTTCTAGTTTTATTCATGCCCTGTGTGTACCTGATGCCACTTCTTCAAACTGCCTCTCTTTCTCCTCTTCCCTCTTCTCATCTTCAGCAGTGAAGAGATCAGACACAAGATCATTAACAGTCTTGTAGTTCTCTCCAGTGGCCAAGATTTTACTTTGCACTGTTTGTTTGATCAGCCTCCTACTAAATCCCATCTCCAAGACAGCTTTAACCACAGGCGTGTTCATCATGATTGCATCTTCTGAATGATTTTCTCCAGGTTCAAAATGAATAACTAATCAAAGAAAAGCAATACAAAGTTTAAAAAAAAACACACACTCAACAAGTCAGATACATTCCCCATTATTCTCACACACCTGTCATTGTACAAGTTCAGTAGTTAAAAAGACTTCTCTAGTCATTAGATTTAAATGGAAGCCAGATACTTGGGTTCAATTGAGTTGAACCTCTGATAAGTCTTGATCAGTGCTAAGTCTTCACTAAAAGCTAGAAAAAGGACAGAGTTCAATTATCTTTGCTTTTTTTTTTTTAAATGGTTTAAATAAAACTAACTTCAGCCTCAAAAAAAATTATTGATAGTCAGCAACTCAAAATTAAGAGCTTGCTATACAACAGAACCTTTCTATTTGAGCTCTGGATCAATATTTTCCACTCAATTTATTAAGCACCAGGCACATGGGACTGATTTGCCACTCCACATCAACATGTAACCATATATATATATACATATATATATACACACACACGTATCTATGATCACTACCCTACCCACTCTTTTGGTGAGGCTCAGCTCCCACTCTCAGAAGAGAGCACAACAACTTTACAACAAGAGCTTGATTCTGAGCATCAGGGCAGCTCAGAATATTTACTAGGCTTTGCACCTAAACTAGAGCTGCACACCCTGCATAATGGTACTACCCCTCACCCTTGGGGAAAGGTGCTCCAGAGTCCAACACCTCAGGTCACTTCAGCAAATTCCAGCTGGACTTGTGTTCATGGTTGGGTTAGGCAAAACAAACTAAGCAACAGATACAAGCCTTCAAAGCCAAAAACCTCACTGAGATCATATTATAAACTCTTAAAAGCTTCCAGGAAACTTGTCCACGTAACACTAAAGCTACATAAGCACTAGAGAACAACACTGCTGCTTCCAAGAAACTCAGATGTTAACTTTGAATAGCCAAATAGTAAGAGTGCAAAGTACTGAGCAAGTTTGAAAAATGTGCCTTTCAAGTAGCATTAATATACATACTTGGGGGATCAACATTTTCATCTACAGATGTATCAGAGGTCGACAACAGCTGTGAACATAACAGAACTGCATTAGTATCAAAGCATCCCTTTCCCCCTATATACCTCTCTAGCCTTTCTATACCTTTCTTTTCTCACCACCAATGCTACACTTTTTATCTGAATAGTATCTGTCAAGTATTTTGCACTTAATTACACAAGTCTAACAACTTGTGTTATACACAACCATAACAGTGAGTTGAAGAGATGCTTTTCTGAGACAAATTTATTCATCAACTCTTACCAGAAGAGCAATGGTTAAAAACAGAGGGCAGGGGGAGGGATGACAGGGGCTGACTTCTAAAATAGAAATTACTGGTATTACTCATGGGAACTTACATAAATCAGAACTTCCCCCTCCTGATAAGAAGGGAAGTCTCTCATTGCCCCACAATGAGTAGTACAAGGTTTGTTTGTAAATGACTAAGTGTTGTAACCCTTATATTACTATAATACTACACTACCCACTATCAATTCTCATGAAACACTGCAACCAATCCTGAATAGCATAAGTTATAAGACTCCAACTCCATTAGTCTTAGCACAGATTAATGTAATTTTCCTAAAAACAGCATCTACCCAGAAACCTAATACTAAAATATTCACAATTAGGCAGAAGAGTACACCCAACTACCCAAAACAATACATCCATCTTATGGAACTGTGTGTTTTTCTCCCAGTTTGAAAAGTAAAGTTTACCTGTTCAAGAAGATGGGGGAACCGGGCCTGAATTTCACTTACAAACTCTCTTCCTTTCACATGAAGCAGATATTCACACCTGAAACATTAAGGGTACTAAGTATACTTTCCACTTCCAAGAATAATAAGGAAACATCTCACAATAACACAACAATTTAAATACATGTTTATCTTCATTTACTGAAACAGAAGAGCTGTCTGCACTGGAAACTTGAGGCAGCCTGGTTCTGAGTTCTCCAGTAAAGTTCTTGGCTGATGTTCAACAGCCAACAGCTTTAGGTACAAAAGACTGGGCAGAGAAAGGCAGCAGGGACCATTTCCACTGCCTCTTCTACTTGAAATGGCTTACCAATACAAACAACCACGTTAGCTTAACTACACATTGTAGTGATAAATTGACTGCTTCTCACTTGCATCATCTCACCATTCATCTCCTACACAAGTCACACAAGAGAATGCACAAAATATCACCAAAACATTATCTGCTTAATTAATGCAGAGTTCTCTTAAGTATGTTTACTGACAGGAACAATACAGAAGGAAACAAAGGTCTTAAGATTTTAGGTCTACATACATCATATAATGACAGAATCTGCCAAGTTTTTTAAAGACTTAAAAGATCTATGCTTTTAAGAATTACTATCAGCTTTCTTGAAATTAAATGCAACTATTTCTGACATTAATGTAGGTGGAAATTCCCATAGATAGACAGCAATTACTTATGCAACTGCCATTTAATTACGGGGAAGTGCATTCAAAGTTATGCCTGACTTTTTCCAATAGCATCCCGATAAACAGAAGCTCCTCCTTCACAAGTCCTTCCACACCCAGAGGATAAATCCTGTCAGCCAAACAAAAATTTCAGAAGCATTCAGCCTGGGTACGGAACAAGACCAGGGAAGTTCAAAGTTTGTTCAGCTTCATTCGTAGCAGCTTGTGCTCCCTTCAACCCCCCTTCTTGTTGCTTCTCTTATCCAAGTGTCAGCAATGCAACATCACTTCCTAGCAAAGACTTGGGGATGCACATTGGCTTTCCATTACAGAGTGCATTAAATATCATGCTCAAATGTTTTAACCGAGGCCACATTAACACTTCAGTAATTTTAGACAGAAGTTAATGAAATAAACCCAAATGAACAGAGGGTGTACATAATACAGTTAGAAGAGAGAAGCAGAACAAGAGCTGTACAGTTTACATCAAAATTAAAGTTTTATTTAGGCAGTGAGACTAAGAAGTATGATAAGGTTTTTGAGAGTTACCTTGGAAACCACTTTGCATGCTCAATCCATGGATTATCTCCAGATTCCCAGCACCTTAACCCACCATCACAACAAAAACACTTGACATCATCATTGCGTCCTTTGGGGAGAGGGGAGAAGAAAAAAGTGAAATATCTAGCAGACATTCACATAAGTTATTTAAAAATCCACATTATTGACAAAACAGTATGAATTATCAGAGGTCAGTTTTTCTTACCTACATAGTAGAAGCCAGCATCTGCAAGCTGCTTAGGCTGAACTGGAATTCTAGTTGGCCAGTTTATGAATGTTTTAACACGTGCTTCATGAGTTTGCATGCTCACATTGGAAACGCTGAAGCTTAGCTGATCTCGAGAAAGATTTTCCACAAACAAGCAGCTAGGAAAGTGTCTCCGATGCTCTGACAGGGCATTATCTTTTGGTTCCCAGTTACTCAGTTGACCACCACAGGTAAAACAAGCAACTTTGTCTGCTGTCCCCAGGTAATAAAATCCAGCCTTTGCCAGATCAGTTGGTGAGAGAAATGTCAGAGGCCATGAGTGAAAAGTGCGTAGTCTGACATCTTCTGTGCTCATGGAAGGATTGTGAAGCTTCGGTCTCAAACATGACAGGTCTTCAACAGCCCTAGTAGTTACGGGGTCTTGAGGAAAACTAGAAAACGAACCACTGAAATAGCCAACTTGCTCCAAGCTTGGAGACAAGTTGAGGGAATGTAGAGGGGGTGAGAAACTGCTTGTGACCAGAGGTGAAAATGCAGAACGAGAGGACAGTCCGAGGTTGTTCACTGAGAGCACGCTCTGAATAAAGCTGCAGCTGGCACCAGAGAGCCTGTGCCTTTCCAAAGCATTATCTCCTGGCTGCCAGTCAGCCAACACTAAGCCACAAGAGAAGCATTTAACTGCATCTTTCACACCAGTGTAATAAAAACCAGCCCGGGCAAGACTCCGTTCTGACACTGGCACATTAACAGGGAAAGTGGAAAACGTGGACATTCGGTAGAGCTCACAGGATAAGTCGTACTTGAGTTCATCACACAGGGTGCTGTGCTTCATCATGTAAGCCAAGAAAGGGCTATCTTCCATTATGTTCATAATGGATTCTCTGGGGAAGAATGGGACAAGTCTTCCTCTGGGAGGTAGTTGTGTGCATTAAAGGTCATTCTGAATAACCCCTGCCTGTACAAAAGCAATAACCTGAAAGTATTTTGATGTGCAGCTTTGATTGCATATGTGCACAGAATTAGTTGCATTAACAGCTTTCAAACACATGTTTGAAATTTACAGTGATTTCAGTACAAAAACCATTTCCAATTTTTCAGGTAGTACAGAAAGCACATCCAAAAAGAACTTTGTTGAATTATCCATCAAATGCTTTACTTGCATTGTACATCTGTGAGAACAGTGTCAATGAGCCAAGCTGGTAGAGGTGGGGTCCAGAATGAAAAACCTCAAACAGGGTTATCAAAATCCTTCATCAATAAAGAAACTAAAACAGGGGGTGACCAAATTGACAATTTTGACTATACCACTAATTTAAAAACTGTTTTACTCTAGAGATCTGATAATTACGCAGCTCATACCTGTAAAGACTTAGTTCATAAATCTCATTAGGAGTTTGAAAATAAGTGCTTCTCAAGCTCAAACAAATCAAAAAAATCCCCTGAACACCATCTGATACAGCTGCTAAGATTAGGTTGCCAAGAAACCTTGACTTCTGCATATTATTACACACAGAATCAACACACAAAAAAAATGCTTCTACTCAACCCTGTGTACAATCAAGGATTCAGCTACAGGATAGACAAACCCTGTAGCCCACCCTTGTCAGCGATGGTTTGTCTTAAGCAAGAGGCCTGGAATAACCCCAGGCTCTTCTCTACAGCATTCTCAGAAAATTGAGCTGACCATTTCAGTTTTACCCTGGTGTCTCAATTACAAGCATAGAGTTATCATATTTAACAGAAATAAACAGACTTGTATTGGGACATCTTAATGTTCTGTACCAATTAACTATTTTTTTAATGTATGCCATGTTTATAGAATGTAAAGAATTCTCAGATAAAATGAGTTTTAATGTTTTAGTTTCTTTATCTGTGCACAAAACTACCTCCCAGAGTTCAGACTGAAGTCCCTTCTGAGGGGCCTACACCTCCATATCTGCTATTGGCTGTTCACAAGGAGAAATTTTAAGTATCTATAGTTTCAATCATTTAATTCCTTTGGGCAGAACACAACCTGTAAGGAAGAAAGAAAAAATATTTCAAATTACACAGCAGAAGCATATGACCACTGTAATAAAAAACACAGAAATTGAAACAGTAAACTTGCAATTTCTTTCTTTCAATCAGCTAGGAAGTTTCATGGAGCAAGCTTTACATAACTCCTTATGCAGTGGAATTACCTATTTCACTTACACCTGTTGCAAGATACAAGCTGAAGTGCTTAATGTATGAATCAGGTTGCCTGTTCTAAAGTTGTATCTGGGTAATTAAAGGTAAGATCTTGTATTGACAAAGTTACAACTCTTTCAATTGGACCTTTGCTGTGGGACTGCTTGCAAACTTAAAGCAATTTAAGTTTACTTGAGTTGAAACTATTGGAATTTCTTATTTAGTCTAATCCAGCAATACTCAAGTAGTACAGGACACCAGTGGAACCCTGGCCTTGTTCAAAGTTCATAAATATATGGGCATTTTTTTAAAGCAGCAGATTCTGCACAGCCTGCTTCTATAACATTCTTCCAGCAAGGACTCAAACAGATTTATATCTCACAACCCAAGAAATAAAGTCACCTCTAGAGAACAGTAGAGCACCTCCTATTCATTTCAACAGCTCTCAACAGATCTGCACTTAATACAGTCATACTACTACTACTTTCCCAAAAAGCATATTAATACACATAATACCATATGTATTATATGAAAATACATATAACAGTCTAAACTAAACAACTAAACCTGTCTTAACACAGCTGCTAATCCAAGAACTGAAGCCAGCATATAAGCCAGGCAAAAAATAAATCAACTTCAAACAAAAATGCTAGAAACATCACAGCAAACAGAGACCCCGAGAAACCTAGAAGTAGTAGGATGGCTTAAATCTGACACTCGAGATGACCTCCATGCCCTACAGCTGGCAAGGCTGCAAATCCTAATATTAGCCCCTACCACGACGTTGAGTATCTTTGATATCCACAGAGGCACCCAGTCCTTCTGCCTAGGGAAGGCAGTGGGGGAGAGGAAATAAACCTGGCGCGATTCAGCGACCCCGAGCAGCTCTTCAACTGCAGAAAACTGCGTTTACACGAAAAAACTGCACCCTCGGCCCCGCAAAACACCCACCCGACCAGTCCCGGCGCTGCAGGGCCGCACGCAAAGAAGAGGCCCAAGGGAGCGGCCGCCGGGCCGGGCCCCGCCGTGACCCCCTCCCGACAGCGCAGCGCCCGCCCCGGGACCCCGCTCACTCACGCTCTCCGCCCGCAGCCGCCTCACGACGCCGCC
>VZSV01000083.1:2074491-2158139 GCA_013398735.1 Nothocercus julius | reverse complement strand
CTGCCCCGCCCTGCGGCTGACGTTAACGGTCGGCGGCGTCGCGCGCGGCTGCGTGGTGGCCGTTAACGGTCGTTGCAGGCCCATCCCCCCGCGATGGGGGTGGGTGGGCAAGCCCTGGGGGGCCTCCCTAGAGTCCTTTCCCTTCGCTTTTCAGTAAGCTGTGGGGTCTCCGCTGAGCGGCTTTTGACGTGGGGTGGGTTTTTTTTGTGTGCTTGGCCTCGCTGCCCTCTTGCTCATCTGGGAACGTTAGGTGCTTTCCTGCAGGCGGGGGAAACCCGCGCGGGCTTCCCCGCGCCCGCGTGGGCAAATTCCGGCGGCGCCGCTTCCTGCCGGCGGCGCCGAGCTCGCCCTCGGCCCGGACCGCCCCGCCGGGTCGAAGAGCTGCGTTTTCCCGGCGGTGACTTCAAGCTTGTCTTCCCCCAAAGAAAGGGGAGTTACGAGTAGGGGGCAAGCAGTTAGCGCGGGACAAGACCGCCCCGCCGGGTCGAAGGGCTGCGTTTTCCCGGCGGTGACTTCAAGCATGTCTTCCCCCAAGGAAAGGGGAGTTACTAGTAGGGGGGGAAGCAGTTAGCGCGGGACAACCTCTACGCGCAAAACTGCCTTGCTTGGCAGTTTGCCAGCAGAGCTGTCTCCGCAGAAACCTGTCACAGATGGAGCTCCTCAGTGGGATTTGGATTTGCTACCTTCCTGCCTTGGGCAGAGGGGGGAAGCAACCAGGACTTGCATCCACACAGTGGTTTAACCCTTTCTCCTCACTTCTGGCACAAGATGCTAGTTACATAACTGTTTCCTGTTCCTCTTTGTGGTGTAGCATGAGAGGGGCGCATGGTGATTAATTAAAGATTCCAATCATTAAAACGACAGCTGAAAGAGAATGTGAATTCCATTGGAGTAATTCAAGGCAGTATCTGTGCATACAGAAATCTGAAGAACTTCCATAGAGGGTACCAGAATACTGCCTGGCCTTACAAATGTCCCAGCACAATCCCAATCTCACTTTGTCTATACAGAAAAAAAGAAAATGAAGAGTGAAAAAGCCCCGCTTTATGCAGATATGAAGACAGAATGATACAGGGTGTTTACACAACTGAGAAGTGAAGAGCAAAAATAAAAGGAAGTGTAACCAAACAGCACATTATGACACTAGTGGGTAATTTTTTGTTACAGACTGTTCCAGTAAAGGGAATTACAGAAGACTTATTCATATATACTCCAAAATTCTTTCAAATTTCCTGTCATACATGATGCCATTGGTCATCTGTCAAATTTCAGACCTCTAACTGCAGTAAGATAGCACTATAACACCATTTAACTTGGCTTTGCCTAATTGTTAATATAGGAGGAAAAAAAAAAAAAAAAAGTTGGGAATTAGTGGACACACAAACTTTTTCTAAAATGTTAGCATGGAAACATGGAAAATGTTACCAAATCACTGATGAGCCTCTGATACCGAGAAGGCAACACTAAAAGTTTTAAGTATTGAGTCAGATGCCCAAATACCAGACCTGAAGTTTTGAAGTGTGGAACTGGAAGTTTCCTGAACTTACTCCTATTGACCATTGCATAACAAAATGAATTTTATATATGTGTCCATGGCTTTAATTGCAGTCAAACATTTGGCTTTCATTCAGCCACATGATAATGTTCCCAGCTTCCGGATTTCAAGCCGGAATCTCCAAAGAAATTTATCTTTACCTTATAGATGATGAAGCTCCTTGCTTTTTACCCTACATTCTCCCAAACTTTTCAGTGTTCCTCCTTAACTCAATGGTTTCTCAATAGAAACTCAATAGAAACAATGGATCCCTCCCTTGTCCACTCCACCCCTAGCCTTTTGCCCCTGCTTACACTTTGAGCTCCTCCCAGTTTGGCAATACAGGCTGCTCTTTCCTCCCCTCCTGGGTCTCCAGGCAAGCAGTTTCAGGCCACTTCATGTTGCAATGAGGAGGAAGGCAGGGGAAGGAACAAAAAGGGGGCTAAACTAATAGCCGGAAAAGGAGTGTAGCTGCCCTGAGCTGCCAGGCTCTTTGTGATTCCTTCATACAGCAGCTTCCCCAGTTCTCCATTCCCAATAGTGACTTTACCTTTCATGAGAAAGGGATACCAGGGACTTAGCAGCAATGATGCATGGTCCTTGCACAGAGGGCCATGAAGTAAAAAAGTAACTAAGGGTTTCTTCTTGGACAGGACGGAAATTCCCAAGGATAATGCACTTCCTTCAGTATCCTGAGTCTGGCTTCCACATGGAAGTAAAATAGTTCTTTAGAGAGGGGAGAAAGGTTGTGTTTTGGTCATACCCAAGTTGAAGGCACAACGAAGATGCTTTGGCTTGGGTTCTTACACTGTGGTCAGACTGCTCTGTGGGCATTATCCAGCCCATTCAGCTATACCATGTTTCAAGGCTAGGTCGTTAACCTGAAAAACTGTGGGTTTTATAAACTAGGACAAAACACTGTACTTTGCAGATTCTTTGCTCTGGAAAGGGGGAGAGAAGTTGTAGTCAAATAAAAGTTCTTAGCCAAAGGAGACTTTGCTTTCTTAGAGTCCCATATAATCACAGAGGTCACAGTGGGTTTAGGAGTGTGACTACCACATTATCAGTGTTTGTCACAATAAGCTTAATGGCATTATTCACTGAAAAAGCAAAGGTGATAGTGCAAATTTCTGAAGGTTCTCAAATTCATAAAAAATTCAAATTTCATAAAGGTTTTCATAAACTTTTATGTGAAACATAAGCGTTCAGATCCTGCAGCATGAGTACCAAGATATGGGATAGGACGCACTGATATCTGAAAGTGTCTGAAACAGGTTGTTTTCTTCTAAGAAAATCCTGTTTAAGCTGTAAAGACAAAAAGGCCTTACTACAGATGGGATCTCCAGTGTGCTGGGCCTCAACTGAGAGGTGTGTCTGATATTGTATCATTTTGGGAGCATCAGGAGGAACAAAAGATAAAGTCATCTATTCCACTTCATTCTTTGAATAGTCTGATTCAGGTTGTGGAGTCTCTTTCTCTGGAGATCTTCAAAACCTGCCTGGACGCGCCCCTGTGCCCTGTGCTCTGGGTGTCCCTGCTTGAGCAGGGGGGATTGGACTAGATGATCTCTAGAGGTCCCTTCCAACCTCAGCCATTCTGTGATTCTGTGAAACAGTTGCAGATCCAGAAGTCTTCTCCAAGGGGCCTGATGAGGGTCAGCCCCCCCCTATTCTGTAATCCTTCTCTGATGCCCTCTCCAGCTTGTCATCTTCCACAATAATTAAACACTCAGCTCTAGTGGCACCCCTGAAACACACTGCCTAACTGTCTCTGAAGGAAGAGAGAGAAGGACAAAGGACACTGCTCTTTGCCTTGCCCATGCTACAGCCTTTGTCCGTTGTGCACTAAGTAGGTTCCTGTTCTTTCCAGATCTTGGTTAGAAAGAATAGCCAATACAACCTTTAAGTCTAATACAAGGTTCAGTCAGACTATTCAAAGATTGAAGTGGAATAGAAGATTAGTACCTATTAAAGTCCCTATTAAGATAAGTACCTACTACATTTAAAAACAAAGCTAGCTGCAAAAGCAGAGTAATTCAGACATCCTGCTGACATGAGATCAGATAAACTCCTGATAATTTGTGCAGATGCACCTACAGTTCGTTCTGACTACCCACAGCATCAGAGCATATATGAGGAGACTAGCAATATCTCTGATTTTCATTTTTTAATGAAAAAAAATGTAATTGCAGAATCATTGCAGAATTGCAGAATCAATGATATCAAACAGATATCATTGTATCAAGACGTTAAGGGCATCTATGATTCATTGTCATAAATTTTCAACAAAAAAGAAAAAAAACCTGTATCTTGCAGCTCCCTTGCTGAAGGTCAGTACATTTGCAATGTGGAAAGTTTCCATCAACTTTGTACTCAGATAAGACTATTGCTTTACACATCCTCCTACGCAAAGGATGACAAGTACATATGTTAAAGTTTACCTCAATCTGTTGTGGGTTTTCTTTTCTCACATTTAGTGGTCAGAGAAATTCTCCAATAAGACATAATTAGCCTCAAGAGTATATCAAAGCCATACTGAATAAGTTGAGGCTTTTGAATCAGTCAGGACCTTTCCTGGGTTGCTATTTATTTGGACGTTAAAAAAGTTGGAATGAACTGCAGGAAAATCTTAGCAAATGTTGAGTTCAGTTCCCTTTTTAGACTGCTTGCTTTTCCAAGTTTACTGCTCTGCTTCAGGGAAGACAATTTTGTTCTGCTGATGGGGTAGTAAACACTATATTCAGAAGGGGAGAGGAACATGAAAAATGTGAAAACACAGATGATTGGATTAAAATAAGCCACATCTGGGTGGGAAGAAGATCACATACATACCACAGAAATGAAAAGGCTGCTATTCAGCTGCATCAGCTTGTTTAAATTACAGAATCAGAGAACGGTTGAGGTTGGAAGGGACCTCTAGAAATCATCCAGTCCAACCCCTCCTGCTCAAGCAGGGACACCTAGAGCACTTGGAACAGGGTCACATCCAGGCAGGTTTTGAAGATCACCAAAGAAAGAGACTCTACAACCTTTCAGGGCAGCTTCTTCCAGGGCTCTGTCACCCTCACAGTCAAGAAGTTCTTCCTCACATGGAGATGGAACTTCCTGTGTTTCAGTTTCTACCCATTACCCCTTGTCCTGTCACTGGCCACCACCAAGAAGAGTTTGGCCCCATCCTCCCTACATTCTCCCTGAAGGGGAGAATGTACAAGTACCTGAATGTACAAGTACCTGAAGGTACTTGTACATGTTGATCAGATCTCCTCTCAATCTTCTCTTCTCTAGGCTAAACAGGCCCAACTCGCTTATTCTTTCCTCATAAAATAGATGCTGCAGTCCCTTAATCATCCTTGTTGCTCTATGCTGGACTCTCTCTAGAAGCTGCTTTCCAGCAGCTCAACCCCTAATCCATACTGGTGCCTGGGGTTATTCCTCCCCAGGTGCAGGACCCTGCACTTGTCCTTGTTGAACTTCATGAGGTTCCTTTCTGCCCAACTCTCCAACCTCTCTAGGTCCCTCTGAATGGCAGCACAGCCCTCTGGAGTGTCGGCCACTCCACCCAGTTTGGTATCATCTGCAAACTTGCTCAGGGTGCACCCTGTGCCCTCATCCAAGTCATTGATATGAACAAGTTGAACAGCGCTGGACCTAGTACTGACCCCTGGGGGACACCACTGGCCACAGGCCTCCAACTAAACTTGGCCCCATTTATCACCACCCTCTGAACTCTGCCTTCCAACCAGTCCTCCATCCACCTCACTGTCCACTTGTCCAGTCCACACTTTCGGAGCTTCCCCATGAGGATGTTATGGGAGGCGGTGTCAAAAGCCTTGCTGAAGTCAAGGTAGACAACATCCACGGCTCTCCCATCATCCATCCAGCCAGTCATCCCATCGTAGAAGGCTATCAGGTTTGTCAAACACGACTTCCCCTTTGTGAATCCATGCTGACTACTCCTGATCACCTTCTTTTCCTTCACATACCTAGAGATGGTCTCTAGGATGAGCTGCTCCATCACCTTTCCAGGGATAGAGGTGAGGCTGACCGGCCTGTAATTTCCCGGCTCCTCCCTCTTGCCCTTTTTGAAGACTGGAGTGACGCTGACTTTCTTCCAGTTCTCCAACACCTCCTCCACCCTCCATGACCTCTCGAAAATGATGGAGAGCGACTGAGCAATAACCCCCACCAGTTCTCTCAGCACTCTTGGGTGCATCCCATCTGGGCCCAGAGATTTATGGGAGTCCAGTTTGCCTAAATGATACTTAAAGCAATTCTCAACCAGCAGAAAGTCTTCCTCTCTCCTGGTTCTCTCTCTTGTCTCTGGGCTCTGCAGTTCATGGGGACTAGCATCAGCAGTAAAGACAGAAGCAAAGAAGGCATTTAGTAACTCTGCCTTCTCTGCATCCTCCACCACCAAGGCACCCTCTGCATTCAGCAGTAGACCAACATTTCCCCTGGTCTTCCTCTTGCTGCTGATATACTTACAGAGGTCCCTCCTCTTTTCCCTGACATCTCTTGCTAACTCTAATTCCAGACGGGCCTTAGACTTCCTTTTTGCATCCCTGCATTCTTTGGCAGTGTTCCTATATTCTTCCCATGTGGCCTGGCCCTTCTTCCGCATTATGTATGCACTCTTTTTCTCAATAAGCTTATCCAACAGCTCCTTGCCCATCCACTCAGGTCTCCTGCCCCCCTTGCTCAATTTCTTTCTTGTAGGAATGCACTGATCCTGAGCTTGGAGAAAGGGCTCTGGTCCAGGGAATTCCTCCAAGGAACTCCCTGAAGAGGTCAAAGTTAGCTCTCTTGAAGTCCAGAGTTGCAACCCTACATCTTGCCCAGCCTCCTCCTTGCAGAATCATGAATTCCAACATCTCATGGTTACTGCAGCCAAGACTGCCCCCAACCCTCCCACTTCCAACTAAACCATCTCTGTTAGTATCAGGTCCAGCAGTGCCCCTGTCTTCATTGGTTCATCAACCACCTGCACCAAGAAGTTATCTGCAATGTTCTGCAGGAACCTCCTGGACGGTCTGTTCCTAGCTGTGTGATTACCCCAGCAGACATCAGGGTGGTTGAAGTCCCTCATAAGGACCAGGGCCTGGGATTGTGAGGCTTCTTGCAGCTGCCTGTAGAAGGATCTCAAAATCCACTCATCCACTTCCTCTCGCTGTTCAGGAGGCCTGTAGTAATCACCCACTACAGTGTAGCCCCTGTTGGCCTGCCCTTTAATCCTTACCCACAGGCTCTCGACTTGCACTTCATCCTCCCCTAGACTGAGCCCCATACATTCCAGTTGCTCTCTCACATAAAGAGCAACTCCAGCATCTTGCCTTCTTGGCCTATCCTTCCTGAAAAAGCTTAAAGCCATCCATGGCCATGTTCCAGTCATGAGAGCTGTCCCACCACATCTCAGTAATTGCGATGAGATTATGGCCCTGCAATCATACACGCATCTCCAGTTCCCCTTGTTTATTCCCCATGCTGCATGTGTTTGCATAGAGGCATTTGAGTTGGGCTCCCAATGTGCCTCTCTTTCTAGCTGGGGCAGCTGCAGCTTTACTACGTGGCCTTCAGAAGTTCTCTAATTTTGCTGTTTTACCTCTCCAGGCTTTGGGCATCCTTCACAGGCTCTGGAGTTAGGCTGGTGTGAGTGGCATGGCAGGCCATCGCCTACCCCATAACCTGCTTCCCTGCTGATACTCCCCTGCCCCCTCAAATCAAGTTTAAATTGAGAGATCCACATTCTTGGTTCTTCCAAAGGAGCTACTTTTCAAAAAGTTGCCTACTTTGACTCAAAGTTATTTTCCACTATCATAGAAAGAAAAATTCTTTAAAGCCTAGCACTTATTTCCCTCACTTACTCCACATCATCTCTCTGCAAAACTTAGATCCCTCCGAATTCACTTCAGTTGGACTAATTATTGTTCTTCATGTTCTTAAGAAATGTTAAAGAATCTGCTGTGCAAATACTCTTTCCATTGAAATTGTGTCTGATGTGACCCCATTTGACTTCCTGTACTATTAAGGCTGCCAGGTTTAGTAAGGTGCTTTATGAATCATACTAAATATGATTGTGTTGTACTTCACTATGAGTCTGGATTATAGCTGTGGTGAGTGTTTCATATAGAAGTACAATCATCACGTCAGAGGCTACATAGATAAAGTGAAGTTTCCACATTGCAAATGTCACATAAGCACATGGGAACTCACTAAGTTCCCCAAAGTTACATGCAAAGAGAGATTAAAGCCTTATGTTTCGACATGCAAGATAAGGGCCTAGTTCTACAAGCAAACAGCACAGAACTGCACTATGTTCCTGTGTTCCCAGTGCAGCAAGTGGGGAACTTCTCTGTGGTTTAAAACAAAAGTACCCAAAGGAAATCCTCAGCACAGACTGAACAGGCCATAAATCAGTCCTGCAATCTAATTGAACAATGATGGCACAGATACTCGCAGAAGATATGGGATCAAAAAATGTGAGAGAAATTCAATGCCGCTGTCACATGGTGGTCAAACTGTGTAGCCTGAGAGAAGATAAGCTTTTCCATGCAGCACTCTGCTGTGTAATACTATTTTTCTTAAAAATATTTTGAGAAACAGAAGAATCACAGTTGCACTGAAAATCCTTTGTCTTACTAGTACTTTGTTAACTGTAGTGGACTGACATTCACTATGTACTCATGGGATTAAAAAGATGAAAAATAATAAATCTGTGCACACTAACTGAGAGAGAGTTGTCACTAAACTTTATATTGAAAATGTAATATTTCAGAGAATATTAGAAGGAAAAATGTAGTGAATATGGGAAGAGGGTTGACAAGTCTTTGATAAGGAGTTAAGTTGGTAGTTTTGGATGATGACAGACTGGATATTAACCCACATACCAATACCAATAGGGTATAGTAGAGCAGGGGGAGGGTTGAAGAGATACAAGAATTGCTAATTGAGTAGATATAAATAACTATTTAATGAAAGGTTTAGAAGTCTGGATTTCCAGTGGCTTGACCTTGCTGTCAAATTTTGACAAATTTGGGGGTGAATAGGTCAAAGGACTGAAAGTAGAAGAGGCAGACAGATACATTCTCATACAAAAAAAAAGATGATTGCATAAAGCAGATATCTGTAGGAAAACAGGCTAAACTCCACATAATATAATTATGCTGAATATTCACTTTCTTTAATTGGAGTAGGAAGGGGAATTGCTCCTTTAACTGGCTTGCTCATTCAGAAAGACCACCTCAGATTCAGAAAACAAAGATCATATTGACAGTGCTTAATTTAGGATCAAATAGTGGCTGGGCTGACCTAAAATCCTTCTACCCCAGCACCAACTGGTGCTACCAGGGAGTAGATAATCTGTTTATACAGTGAATCTCATCTGGGCATCTAGTATAATCTGACCCTACCACCTGTAGTTCAACATCATTACTAATTGTCATAATCCTAAAGGTCACTCTGCCCCTTATTTAGGAACAAATCTTTGAAGAAAAGTTGTATTCAAATAGAAACATTCTTGGAAGAGAAACTGAGGGTTCCAGTGCGAGCCTTTAGCTCAGGCAGCTACAGGCCTGTTGAGTTCATTATCCCAAGTGCTGCAGAAACAGGGTACAACAGCCTTGCAGGAGCAAGGGTCGTGTACTACAAAATAGTAGTGTGCTTTTCAGGAGAGATTGACAGAAACCCTTTTCAGCTTGGAAGCACCGACCTAAGATCAACGGATTCAAAGAATGTGAAAAGGATTCCTTATTCCTTTCAAATAAGATTCCCTTATCCCAACATTGCATGAAGTTAAAGAAGCAAAACAAAACACCCTGTTACTAACACACAAAGCAGTAAGAGCATACTTGCCCAAAAAAAGAAAATCTGCTAAGTGATTGTTATATAGCATCTGGAAAATTAGGCTCCACCATCTCAGGTCAATATGGACATAGGATATATCCTATCTTCTCTGAAAATAAGGAACATATTAAGGAACAGCAGGTCCACGACAGCTAACATTCAAGATGCTGGACTCTGTTCGGACCAGGTAGTAGTGAGGATTAAATTACTATCTAGGGACTGGCACAGAGGAAGTCTGCCTGTCTTAATATAAAATATTTTCAAGCCTGAAATGCACAGCACCATTTATAGCAAGACTTGCACTTTGAGAACTGCAAATGCAAGGGCTCAGATAGAGTGCCGTGGGTTTTAATACTGGCCTTCTTGACGGATTCTTATAACTTCCCTGTTTAACCTTAGAAAAGGTTAGCTTTCGAGTTATCTCAAAGCTCTTGCTAATACAGTTTGAATGGACACCTAACTTTGAATGTGGTTTGTATCTGAGCTTAAGCAGATAGGGACCATTCTGTAGGTCTCTAGAGTTCTGTCTCCTTCGCCTCGACTGAGTTTTCATAGGAATAAAAGAGGCTACTAATAGAATGTACCCAAAAGTAAGCAGGTCATCTTCCTCTGAAAGACTATATAATAGTTTGGAATTTACTCAGGACTGTTGGACTCTGTATTCTGTGGATATGTTTATTTTAGTTTTTCATTTGGATACAATTGCAGTATTCATTCTTAGCCAGTTCATAAGGTTGCCTGTTCTGAATTTGCATTTCTCAATATGCAAGCAGTCACTATAAAAGATGCAGAGAATTTCATATATTAGGTATTATAACAGTGATTTCTGTTGGTTTCTATGAATCATAATTCCAATCATAAGTCCAATTGAGTCCAGTCATAAACCCTTTGACACCATCCTGCTAAACCATGTCCCTAAGCGCCTCATCTACACGTTTCTTGAACACTGCCAGGGACAGTGACTCTACCACTTCCGTGGGCAGCCTGTTCCAATGCTTCACTGCTCTTTCTGTGTAAAAATTCTTCCTAATGTCTAACCTGAACCAACCCTGGTGCAACTTGGGGCCATTCCCTCTTGTCCTGTCTCCAGTTATTCTGGTGAAGAGATCAACCCCTGCCTCAGTACAACCTCCTTTCAGATAGTTGTAGAGAGTGATAAGGTCACCCCTGAGCCTGCTCATCTCCACAGTAAATAACCCCAGCTCCCTCAGCCACTCCTTGTAAGGTCTCATAAGGTAAAGTTATCCAATTTCAAAAATAATATGTTTTGAAGTGAAACATTACATATACATATGAAGCTGCTCGCTCTTGACACCAAGACATGTAAACTGACTGGCCAAGGCTTTGCAGATTTAAATACTTAAATGTTGTGAATAGTGATCTTATGTTTTTGTCCTTTCAGATCTCCCTTTCCACTTCCAATCATTTGCTTCCTAATCTTTTGCACACAGAAAATCCAAATCAGAACATTTATGTCATATCCTTTTTTTATTTTTCAAACGTTATAGTTGTTTTATCGCTTTCATTTACACACAAGTACTCTTTGGCTGACAAGTTGTCAACTGCATCATTTGCAAGTTGTCAGGCCTCCCACATAACAGCAAGTGTGCCCTGTCCCAGCAAGAAAGACTGTATTTTTTTTTTTCCCCAGAGACAAAGATAAGCTACAGAATCCACTGTAAACTAATTTACTTTGTTCTGTAAACAGTGCCACAAAAGACAAGTCTCTGCAAAACAGTGTGTTTATCTTCCATAATATAACACTTTGATGACAGGCACTACAGAAAACTATAGGAGTCAGACATGCTTCAGCAACTCTGAAAACAAAAAGAGCAGCTCACTAGCAAAATCCTTAGGAAACACCAAAATCAAAGGTGCAACATTTGAATTTCATTCAAGCAAAGGACAAAGGTAACAGTGATGCAATTAGCAAGGCAGGGAATCGTGATTAAAATGTAGAAGAGCTATAGGATAGACATTTACATCTGAGCTGAGCAGTCCTCATAGTCAAATGGAAAGAGTCCTTTTAAACTGTGTTTTTCATTATGGAATCCTGAAACAGACACTTAAAATGGATTACATGAACTATCCTGAAGTTTCTCCCTGTTCATTGTGAAGGAGGTAGCAGCATTAACTTGATAGGCAGCCTATTCTTAGACTAGTCTGAGGACAGATAGTGCAAAATATGTATTTTAATCTTATGTTTCTGTAACATCACAGGAGGCTAACATAGCTAAAACCATTGCACTAACGAAAAAGGATGTGGCACTTTGAATGACAGTGAATGAACAATGACAGTAACATAGGGCACATAGGGCACCCAAAACTACCTGTAGTGAGAGCTTTTGACACGATAGTTTATGACATGGACCTTTCAGGAGGCCTGAGCTCATGAAACACCATTGCAGAAGCCTAAGTAGCCACATGCACCAGTCCAAGGGAGCAAGTTCCGCACTGGGGCTGCTCCTCCCTGTGCTTCCAGGCATTGCTGTCCCCACTGCTTTTTCCATTTGTCTCCTTCAGCTCTGATCTGCAATAATTAGAAAGAGGAAGTACAAAATGTCCCTTGTCCCATTCCCTGCCCTTGTGATAAGCAACTGTGTGACTTGCCTGATCGGAGGGTTGAGCAATACCCGAATCAGCAATACCTGAATCTTCAGCATTAGCTGTCTCTTCTCCTGATACGTTTCATTTTTATTCTCTAAGGAGTAAATGAAGGAATTTAAAGGGAAGAAAAAAAAAGAAAAAGGAAAAAAACGAAAAGAAAGGTAAAACACCAATGCGGCAAGTGCTCTCACAATCTAATGTGTGCATTAATTCCTTTGTTCTTTCATTATAATCAGGAAAGCACCTCACCCTATAGCACATATTTAAATAGCGCCGGTGAGCTACACAGCAGAAGAGCCGTTTCTCGCCGCTAGCTCTGCCGGGAGCCGTGGTGAGCAGCTCCGCAGCGCGGCCGGCCTTTCCCCCGGCTCCCTGCACCGGGGCTGAGGTGGCAGCCCCCTCCTCCTGCTGCGCCGTCCCGCCGCGCGTGTGAAACCCCGTCACCCGCCGGCGGCGGCCGTGGCCTCCGCGCCCCAGCCCCGCCGCGGCCTCCTCGCTGTGCGCGCCCCACAGATGAAGCTCCGGCGTGACCGAGGGCCCATCGGGCGGGCGGCCCTGCTGAAGAGCCCAGCACTGTTCTGCACACCAGGATTTTGGAAAGCCGAGCGGTCTCCTCGCTGTTTGAGTCACGCAGAAGCCTTTTTGCTTTTGACACACTTACAAAGTGCAGCACGGGTGCCAAATTTCACAAGACAAGTAGTTGAGCTAATCAAAATGATCTGGCTATTCCCACCATGGAGTACGTTTTCCAGAGCATGATCTATCATGCGGCATGACAGTAGAGTTTTATTGCCAAATAAGCTTCAAGCAGAAATTCAAGTGAGGCTTCAGAGTGCTTTCTGGGGAGCAAGCTTTCCAGGGAGGCAGGGAATTTGGCAGGATTCCTCTCAAAGTCTGTGCGAATCAGCCTCTGAGGCTAAAGGGATGTGAGTGTTCCCGCAGGGAAGGTGGCCCTGCCCGCTCTGCGGAGCCGAGGACCCGCAGGACAGAGGCATGGTGCCGTTTCGGTGCTGCGAGGAGGGGGATTCTCCTGCGAACAACTGCTTTTCCAGCAGAAGTGCAGTCGGTTGGGAATAGCCATCCGTGGGGCTCCTCACGGGTAGCTGTAGTCATCTCCGAACCCACAGACCACACTCCTGTGGGGAGATGGGCTGAGAGAAGAAAGCAGTGATGCAGCCGGGCGCTCACCCCTCTACCTTCGCCCCCTGCGAGCCCTCAAGCCTGTGGCTGTGGCGGCCATGAGGCCTCCTGGCCCTGCAGCACAGGCAAAGACGTTCTCCCTGGGCAGCCCACGATCTGCAAGGGGTCCCGGCTAACTTCTTCCCTGCCGCAGGGACCTGTGCTGCTGGCCCCCGCCGCGGCTGAGCGCGGTCCTCCTGCGACCCATTGCACGCGCAGGTATCTCTGCCGTTACCCAACATGTGGACAAGCCGCTCATGTGCCCGGCACGTGGTCACGCTCCTGGAGCGTGCGCTGGTTCTTGGCCTTTCCGCACGGCTCGAATTCGAAGGGCTAAGAGGTCAGTGCGTACCGAAGCTGTAGATTATGCAGTTAACCCCTAATACTGCTCGTGCTGGAAGGACGTTACGAAGAAGGAAAAAACAAGTACTGTGTTGTCTGCAAAGAACTGCCCATGTGCTGGTGAATCCTAGAGATTTTTTCATAAAATCTGAGTTTAGAGATACTATTAAAATTGTCTTCAAAAAGCTGTATTGCAAAATTACTACTATTACTACTCCACTGCTGTTCACAGAATATTCTACTTCAGACATACTGAAAATTCCCAGAGCTACTTGCCATTTTGTGCGCGTTAACTCTGACAGTTAGAATAAGTCCCTGGTTGCTCAGAATCTGATCCTTCTCTCAGCGGACAGGCTCATCTTCCCTGACTGTAAGAGGCAACTCCCTAGGCAATGTAATTTTGGGACAAGCTGAAATCCCCTCTGGAACAGCTTTCCCAGTCATCTAGGGAGCCTATTTCCTATCCAAGAAGCCTCAGTAAGATCCCTGTATTTAGACTGAAAAAAAGCTCAGCCCATAAGATAAGACCCTTATCTCGAGCCAGCCATCACCATCTGGCCCTTATCTTGGGTGTACACTTGGAGCTGCTCCGCCACATTTAGCCTGCATGGAGAAGTCAAAAAAGGGGGGAAACTTTCTAGCTGTACATTCCTCTGGCTTAGAAGCATTTTAGTAGTACCCAGAACACAGCCCTTGGTAGCAGGACATCTCACAAACTAGTTTAAAAGTAAGGACATTTCTCTTAGTAGCATGAAGTAGTTGAAAAGTAATAACCTGAAGGAGTTGCATGTCCCAAACTGAGTTGCATGTTTTTCTTATCAGTCACTTAACAGAAAAAAAAAAAAAGATTTTCCCCACAAAATTTGCCTAGTAGCAAGAATCAGCCCGCTTTATGGTCAGCCCATTTTGAAAACAATAGTAATTTGGATATCTACATTATCCTATTCACTTTTTCAAAAAACAACACAGAATCCCAAATTAATTAAATTATAATCAACCTTTGAGAGAAAGATCGTAAGCTTGCTAATCTCTTCCTGTGTAATTAGGCATGACAGGTCTTTGTGTCGCTTATCTCTGTTGCATTCAAAAGAAGAATGGCTGAGGAGCCAAAACACACAGCTACAGAGCTAGGGGACCTAATTAGGTTTGCTGGCTATTGAATTTGCAGGGCCAGTTCTTTAAAGCAGGGCTTTGAACATCCCCCTGAGAGCCCAGACACTCAGCCTGACACACAGCAGCGAGAGAAAATGCCCAAAGGCCTGGTGTTGTTTTAGCACCACCGAGTGGACAAGTAAGGGAAAAAAAAAAGTTCAGTTTTGATACGCGTTGTGCGTGACCCCCGCGGCCCTGGGCAAGCAGAGAGGCCCAGAGGAGCCCCCGAGCAGCTCTGCAGCCTTCGGCACCTGCAGCACATGGGGGGCACACACTGCCCCGCACTGTGAACCTCCCTGCTTTCCAAATCCACCCTGACATGACTTTTTTTTTTTCCGGAGCAAACTGGTGATAACAGTCTAGTTATTAAAATAAGCTGCTCATTTGTTTGTTCTCTGCAAGAGAGTCACAAAAGCCTCAGCAATCCCATAATTCTTGTTAATGGATTCATTGGTACAGCCTCACCCAAGTTCTTCTTGTCATCCAGAGTCCATGAATACCTTAGGAAGCTTTCATTCAAGTCATCACTAAATCAACCTTTTTCATTATGCTTGGACATGGTTCTGGAGTCTGAAAGGTCATTCAAGAAAACATTGCATCTGTAGATATAAACAGAATGTCTGTAATAAGTATAACAAGACAAAAACAAATATAAAATCTGGCATTTGTAATACAGAATTTCATTTGCCTCCAAGATAGCTCAGATACTATTATATTTTTCTGCAAGTATCTAAAATCTTAAGCAGTGTTTGTTTAGATCCATCACACCAAGCTTGCACTTAAGCATCTGTAACACCAGTGCTTTCTTTGCTCACTTTTGGATGAAAGTCTTGGACTAATGCAGGAATTCCACTTTGTGCAGGAGTGCTCTGATGTCTTAAGAGGAAGAGGTCACACATTTCTTCCGCTCTCTTAAAACTTTTTATGAGTCAGCTGTCTTTATTGAAATCAGTGTGCTCTTATATAAATGAGTGAGTTGCTCCCTAAGCCACAGGAAAAAAAAAAAAAAACCTAGTATAATGTAAGAAATACCTGAAATTTTTTTTTTTTTTTTTTTTTTTGACAGTTACTCTTGATTTGGTCAACTTCCTTCTGACTTTTTTCACACTGTTCAAAAAAAGTATATGGATACATGTAGCAGCTGTAACTACATAAGAGTTGATTGATTTCCTCTGGCACCAAATAGGATAGTTTTATATTAAACTAGATAAAAAATACATTTACCTCCCCCACCTATATTCTCAGTACTTTCCTGCAGTACTTCTACCCAAAGCTTTTGCCAGCTCTGTCCCTTGCGCCGTATCTGTTATGGATCTATTATTTGGATTACCCTAGAGTTCTTTGTGCTATTCCAAAAAATTCACAGGATGTCTCTGTACCAACAAGCTTACAGCCTGCCTAGATAAGACAGCAAGAAAATGAGAGCTTGGGCTGCTTTCAGACCCCACCGCAGCTCCGCGGGGCTGCCTGTAAGTACGCGAAGGAGGATCCGAGCTGTGCTCCTCGTGCTCTGGGTTACAGAACTGGTGAAAGGCTGCCAAAGGAGACTCCTTTGAGAAGCGTATTTGTGTGCGGTGTAAGAGGCAGAAAAAAGGAGCAAGAAGTCTGTTTTGAAAAATATCCTATACAAAGCTAAAATTTCTTTTTGAGTAGCTTTTGGGATACTTAGATTACAGCTCTGTAGACACAGAGTAGTCCTGGTACTAGTTTGGGTGCTAACTTCACGCGTTTTCTGCAAGCTCCATGTTCCATATGTTGTCTGTGCTCATCGAATAGAGCCTGCAAAAAATAAGAAGCACTTGAGAGCCCGGGTTGCCCTGCATCCTCTCAGCTTTGAACGAAGGAGGAAAAAAATCCCCTTCAGAGATTCAAAGGCTAAAAGTGCTAGTTACTGCTACCTCTGTGGCCCTCTTACCTGGCTGAGCCCACCCACGCGTCTCTGAAGGTCCAGAGAAGGCAAGAACCAGGTCGGACAGAAGACTTCCCTGCTGTGTTTAAGACATGGCAGGATTTGAAAGAGAGCAAGCAAAAGCCTGACTACTGCTTGGTTTATTAGTCTAATATAGAGAACATTTCTCCCGGAGGCTTGGATTCCGTTCCCAGCTCCCAAGACAGTTTCTCTATTTTACCTGATGGCTGTTTGTGCATTTGATATTAAGCAGTTCTGGGAGAATGGCCCTGCTGTCTGCCTGCCCCTCTCTTGGGGTGGATACAGCAGTCACGTCTTCAGCCCCAGGCCTCTCTTGCAGCCAACTATCAATAAGAAGAATGGCAAATCTTGGCATTATGCCAAGCTGTTCTGTAACCTGGTAGTCTGGACACATTTAAAGTCATGCTAATTTTAAGTAAAGTGAAGAGGAAGTTCACACCAGGGCTCCCCCATGCCGGTGCACCAGCTGGGCACAAGCTCAGCACCCATGAGTGCTCCACGTGGGCACTGCGGCATCTCGTGGGAGGGAACACCTGGATGGATGCTCAGGGATGCACAAATTACTCAAAGTCAATAGCATTGCAGAATAAGTTTGTCAGATTTTATCTGGCTTGTCAACATAGCCTACCTGACAACCCTACCACCTGCTCTGTTCTAGATCAGCCCAGTCGTTTGTGTAAGGAATGAACTGCTTCCCACCAAACAGCTAATTATCAGGTAGGTCTTGCTCTGCATGCTGACAGCTTTGGATCTCTCTCTGAGATCATCTGAGTCCTCCTAAATCTTGCGTACTGGGAGGGTGGGTGCTTACACGGTGTAGAGCTGACATGCGCCATGGGAAGATCCTTAAAGTGCGGCTTTGCAACGTTCAGTTTGCAGGCACATAAATCACCTTTTACGCCTGTTTCTCAGCATCTGGGACCTCTATTACCAAGCTTGTTTAGAAAGTACGCTTGACCTCAGCTGTGGCTGCAGCGCAGCGCCTGCCCTTGGTGCCTCCCCGCTCTGCCGTGCCCAGCTGTGCGGGTACCAGCTCCCTGCGCCAACAAACCTGCTCAGCCGTTCCAGAGGGCCCTTCCCAGGCCTCCCCTGGAACAAGGGCGATTAAAGGAGGGCTTGTCCTTCCCTGCAGCTGTCTCGGCATTTCACAGTGAGGAGAAAATGAATACAGAAAACTAGCACCGTATATTCATTTGAATACAATAAAGATATTGTTCAGGCTCTCCCAGCGGTGGCAATGACATTAAGGAAACCAGAGAGTTTATGGTTTTCATCGTAGGAGTAGGAAGACTTCAAAAAGCACGCGTATCCTATATTACTCAGGTCTCTGTTATCCCTGTTGTCACATGGCTGTCTCAAGTGCCCATTGTGGCTTATAAACCAGAATACTTTTCAGAGATGTAGCAATGTGTTTTGTTTCCCAACGGCATTGCGATGGAAATGTGGCCTGGGTGGCTGGACCTGGCTGACTCGGCAGCCCCAGCCCTCTCCGTGGGCCTGCCCTCCTTCTGCCGCCCTGCTCGTCACCCTGTCCCCTGCTGACCTGCTCTGGGCTCTCGGCCTCTCCAGGAGGCACCACCGGAGCAATTCACCATCCACACCCGGAGCCGATGGCTACCACGGAGCTGCTTCTCGCAAGCGCCATCCAATGTCTGGGTAACAAAAGGCAGAAATGGAAAGGGGACAGGAGACAGTTTCACACACTCCATACACATCACATATTCATCCCACATCTCATCCCTGTAATACGATGTACTGCCCCCAGGCCTCCCGAGTACATACACATTCTGCAGAACACAGGGAAAGAAGAAACCGGAATGGTAAATCATGGGAAAAACAGTTTTGAATCATATAAAGAAATAAAACTTTGAAATTCTTACAATTCTCTACTGGCTCAATCGCAGTTACTTTTACATGGACTTCTGCAAACTGCCTTTGGAGCAGGATGTGTGAGAACATTATATCTCTTTAGAGTAATATGTTTCATGTTGGTATAAGGGAGAATTTATTGATACGAAAGTGTAGGAGACTGCAAGTTAAACATCAAATTATGTAAAGATCCTGCAAGCCAAATTTAACAGACCATTTTCAAAACTAATGTTTCCTTTTAACATATGCATTACGTAGAACAGTTCACATCCTGGTGAGGAAAATGAGATTTTCTTTAGGTAACAGGCGGTCATTGCTATCATTATTATTCAACTGCTGGTTAATAGCTAGTAGTTGGATAAGTAGACATCAAAGAGATTCATGACCATTGAGAGGGCGCCAACTGTGTAGGTAACTTATGTCTTTAATTAACTCTGTCTGAAACACTGTAGATGAAAACACTGGAGCTCATAATGTCCAGTGTGTGAAACCTTGAGTTACCATTAAATTCTCCCTGGTTATTGCTTTATGAAGAAACTTATGCTCTAGATTAAGTAACCATCAATTCAGGGAAGCCCCACGGCCTGTGCTATTAGATTAACAAAGCTGGGTCCTGGATTTACAGCTGAGAAACAGCTGAATCCTTCCTGCAACCAACTGGGCACAATTCTGGTCTGCTGCAAATCTAAGCAAGAGCTGGCTGAGCAAACCGGCTGTGAATTCTGCTTGGTGATCAGCATATTCTCATAAAGACGCCACTCATAGATATAATCTTATTTTTAAGATGTGGTTTATACGTATATGTTGTTATATATATTATATCCTTTTTCTTTTTTTTTTTTTTTTGGCTTTATTTGAAGCTCATTTCCTATGTTAAACTGGAAGTTTATACTTGTCCCTTGTTTCTCACATGGATATTTTCTGCAGCGTCAGCAGTTAAAAATAAACAATCATTAAAAATAGACAGCAAGCATCTATTAATACTTCTGATTTTGGGAACTGGCTCAGTTTTAGTAAAGGTCTTTTTTTAACATGGAACTATTCTAGTCTAAGACAATCACTGCTTTTGCCAGTTTATTTTTTGCCTTTCTCTAGTTTAAATATTGAAGCTATGAGAGACTGAAATATGAAAATGACAATAAGTTACCAGCTTATGTGCTCACTTTCATGCTCAGGATATTGCATTTTGTATCATAAGTGCTAATGTGTTCACCTTTGCATGTGTTTTAGCTTTGCCACTTTTTAATAAAACTTTTTACAACAAAATGCAAATACTCTAGAATAAGTTGAAGAAACTCTTTCAGAAGTAAATACTAGCAATACGAGGAGAAAAGTAAGAGCAAAAGACACGGCACCCAGATATGTGTTTAACAGAAAGCTGAAAGTAGAGAGTTGATAGACTAGACTACAGGAACGCTCTTCCAGATGGCAGGAACTGCAGAGGAAGAAGAGCACGATTGTACGAAGCAATGAAAGGAAGCTAATGATAGATGAAGGAGGACGAGCAACAGACTCTGCAAGGCAGCCATCCAATTCTTCAGGTTACGTAAAATCACCTTTACCATTCATGCCCTTCCCTCTTTTCCGGGTGATGCACATCACAGATAAAGCTGGTAGCGCTGCTTGTAATTGCCACGGCCTGACAGCTCTCATTATCCGCTGCTGCTTTCGGTTGCTTGCAAGCTTGTTAAATGTTACTCACCCAGGCTGAAACGTCCCTTGCCAAGGATCAGCCTCGGGCTGATTCTTCCCCCTCCATTTTCTTTCGGGAGGAGGAAAAGGGGAGGGCAGTTTCAGTAAAAATGGTTCTGTGGTTTTTGGGGCAGGATTAGGCAACTGTTCCTTTGAGCAAGAGCTTGAAGTTTGGCAAAAGGTGGGAGGTCACCCTGATGCCGGAAGACGCAGCCAAGTTATGTGTTTTTAAAAAGTCTCAGTGCACCAGTTGGAGCTGCTGTGGAGGCTCCTGGTGGGGCGGGAGGGGGAAATGCTGAATTAGTGGCGCAAAGACTAGATTAGAAACCAGGGAGCATCAAACTGTGATGAAATAAGGAACTGGAAAGGTGAATACTGGAGACCCAGCCTAGTGAAGAGCCCAGGATCAGAGGCGGGGGGACTGGCCGGACAGGAGGAGCAGGGTGATCAGGAGGAGTAGGAAGGAGGCAGAGGAAGAAAAGAATCTCAGTGGCAGAAGCAGGAGCTCCTTTCCAGAGCCGAGGCCGCCCCATTCCTCTGTTACTAGCAGAAACAGGGAAGTCCCCCAGCAGGCATGGTCCCCACCGCTGCATGAGGACTCGTCTCCTCTGTTCCTTGCTTCGGGCTCTGGCTTCGGTTCCCCGCCGGGCAGCTGCGCGGTGCCTCTCGCCCGCGCAGAAGCGCAGGAGCAGGGCAGGGCTCCGGCCGTGTGTCACGGCAGCCCAGAGGAGGCCGGCGCCGGCGCTGGTGCCCGGCCAGGCTGGCTGCGTCCGCCCACCCGGCCTTGCGCGTGGCGGGAGGCAGGAGCAGCCGCTGCCGGGCTGCGCTGCAGGGAGGTGGTAAAGGCCCTGGTACCCCGTGTTGCTGCAGGCGCTGAAGCTGAGCACGAAGGAAGAACTTGGAGAGAAGCAGACACTTTCAGCCACCATTCGTCCCACTCAGCTTTGACATTTGTGATAGGTACCCCAGAATCACTCGTTTCTCTCTAAACACTGTAGAAGGAGCTAAGGATTGCTCGCTCCGTTGAGGTGTGTCCCGTGTTGACATCAGTCTTTGCTGAGATGATTCCATGCCAAACAACGTTGTTTGTTTATTCACATTTCTTCCTTTGTGCTCAGACACAGTGTTTGTTTTCCTTCAGAACAGTGCCACAAGCTGAGAGAGGCAGCACGGCGGCGGCGGCGGCATCGTGCTGCACCGAGGCGGCTCCTCAGCGGCGCGCCTGAGCTCCAGTCCCGTCGTCGCCGCCAGCACGCGACAAGGTCATACCACCTAGCGGCAAGGGACTGGATCCCAAATCGCGGTGTAGGCATCAATTCGTAACACACAGCCAGCTCCAAAGATGCCACATTGGTGAGTGTTATTAAAAGGCAGGAATAAGGGAAAGGTCCAGAAATTATTTTTCTAACAGCAAAAAAATAAAAATAAAAAAACCACATTTCTGCTCTTTTTCCTAGAAAGCCTTGATCTCAACTAAGTTTTGTTTAGGACAAATCTAAGTAACACCTTTTGTTAAGGTCAGTACATTCCAGTGTGATCATCTCGACCAGGGTGAGATGAAAGTCATAGAGACTAGAGACCAGAGGAGAGAACAACATTTTGCACTGAATAAATCCATTGCGTGCTCCTGTCTTGAATTCTCTGGGCAGTTTTCTGCCACACACACACACACACACACAAAAGAATTGCAAAAATGGTAAGATCCAAAAAATGGCAACAGGGACACCAAGATTTGGGACCAATTTCATAGAGAGAAAGCTGAACAGACTAGAACTTCCCAGCTTGAAAAGAGACAAGACAAGGAAGAAAATGATAAAGGTATATAAAATAAAAAGGGTTAGAAAAATAAATAGAGAGCAGGAAACAATTCCTCCCTGTCTCTTCTAATACAAAAATCAAATGACACCAAATGAAATTAGTAGGGACCAGGTTCGAAACAAATAAGAGGCAATAGCTATTTGCAGAACATATAATTAGGGAAAGAACTGTTCAACTCTACAACACGATGTGGTGAATATTAAAAAGTACCAGGTGGCAGAAAGCACCCAGGGCCCCTACTCTATGCTTTTGTAGCGTAGTCCGTAGAAATGCTTCCTTACCCTGTACTTCTAACACTATGTGTCTCGCTGTGCTTACAGACTCGCTTACAGTTGGCTGCTGGTCACTGCAGGACACAGGATATGCTAAACTTTGCTCTGATAAGCATAGCTGTTTGTGGGAACATGGGAGGGTTTATTTGGAAACATTTTATGTTTAGATACGAAAAAAAAGCTCAGAAGCCAAAGCGGACACAAAAACAAAGTGTTTTGACTTGATCTGAATAAGAATTGACCCTGACCAGTTATTTTCTAAGTTTTTGAATAGTAGAAAAATCTGAAATGAGTTTCATTATGCTATGAAAAACAAAAATCTGAAGTTATCCTTCAAAGGGTGATCTTGGCTCCAAGCTACTTTATGTAACACAGGAAGGCTGCTCATTCAGGGAATATTGTAAGAAGGAAAAATGATTTGTACCCTGTTTATTTGAGGACTATATTATAATGAAGAAACATAAAGAATGTATATGAGAAGCCAGCATAGGATTGCCTGGCCATCTTCAATCTGCCATTTCCATGGTTGCTGGATATGACAATCTCAACATAGCTCTTTGTACTGCACAAGTTATAAACCAAATAATCCCTAGGTAAGACTTTCACCATGCTCATGTTATCTAGTACATTTATTTTTCCTTCAAGTCCCCAGTGCAGTCAGGGTGCCACCGTTCCAGTCAATATGATTTTTCATACCAAAAATCTTCTTTGATTAGCTTAAACCTGAAGTGTTACGTCTCTCCCTTGCCATGACTGGGGCAATGGCTTTCAGAGACAACAGAGACCATTAAAACTTCTCAAGATGTCAACAAAACTTCCACAGCCAGACAACGCTGTCGAGAAGAACTGAGTCACTGCCACGTCCAGGGCCAAACTCCCTGTGAGCCGACAAAAGACGCTCCTATCTCCTGAACTCTCCTAGCCCAGTGATTTACTAGGCAACATCATCCTGAACAGAAACTGCGACTACCTCATCACGTACCGAGAGCTGAAGGGGAGTGCGCGGGCGCCTGGGCAGAAAGCAAACACGGCCCCTGCGCTCGGGTTTGACTCCTTGGAACAACAGGATATTCCTCCTTAACGCACATCGTCCGCTTTCCAATGGGAGATGGAAATAAAATGCTTCCCGAGGATCTGTCTCCTTTTTTTATACAGGCAGCTTGTGGCTTACCTGGGAGCTGAGTTGAGGACCGGCCTCCTAACCAGCTCCAGCAGGTCGTTCCTCCTCTTTCTTCAAATACGAGGGAATAGAAGAAGGGAAGGAGGACAGTTTTGGAGACATGCCACAAGTGAAGACCCAGTTTAAGTTGTTAGGAAAAATTCTTAACTGTTGACAATTGCAGAACAAAATACAATTATCAAATATTTGATTAATATATTGTAGAAAAACTCAATGGACTTGATGTTTTTATTACTTCAAATGGCACATCTCCCTTTTTTTTTAAGACTGATTCATGAAAGTTTAAACAATTAAAAATAAAGTATCCATGTTAAATTTGTAAGTATGCTCCATAAACAAAATAAAAATGCTTAGCATTCCAAACCAAACATGACCTAAAAATGATAAAGCTAAAGTTAAATTTAACAGAAATCAAATATATTAAGATCCAGAAAACCTTAAGCTAAAAAAAAATCTTTACTCTCTCTCTTTAAAAAGTTATTTAAGGATCATAAGCAGACACTAGTAAGATTTGTACTGAGCTGAGATTTTTTTGAATCTTATTTATGTATTTTCCTGTCTGAGAATCTGGCCTCTAGAAGTGTTTAAGGTTGGACGTGTATGAAAAAAGAAAATTCTTTTTTTTGTTTTTCTGGAAAGCAAATGATAAAGGACAACAGAAATTCTTCAATCTAAGACAGTAAGTTTTGGTATAAAGATTTCATGATCCAGCTGAACATCCACTCTCTCATGCAGAGCAGTGCTCAGTTTTTGAACCAGGAAATTTCTGCTACCATTTAGTTCCCCATTGTTGAAAGCAGCATTCAAGTGCACAGACCTTTGATTAGACCTCCTCTGATTTTCAAAACATTAGCGAGAAGGTATTCATGGTGTCCGCTTTGAGTACATGCTGCTCAAATACCCTTCTAAAATTAATTTGTGCAATTGCTACCAATGTTCTTGGGTGCTCTGATGAGCTCCCAAGTGGCTACATTAGCTAATGCAAGTAGATAGGCTGCCTTTGCTTTTCCTGTTGTGTAAGAGCAGCTGTGGGAGCCTCCTCTCTTTCAAAACTGGACGTCAAGTGTTTTCGCCCCTCCTGGGAAATGGCTCTTACACATCCCGTCATTTGCCAGCAAGGGGAGAGGAGGGAGAAGGGGAGATCATTTAGGACAGGACTGAGCTTGTCTGTGTTTCCTTTTTTCTTTATCACCTGAACTATTTTTGAACTATGAATTAACTGAACTAACACCCTTTCAACAAAACCCTTCTGTTCAGTGAGAAGAAGCACCAGAGCTAGGCCAGAAGAAAAAATGGAAAAGGCCTAAAAAAAAAAAAAAAAAAAAAAAAAAAAAAAGAAAGATCAATTATAATCTATAGCCTGCTCCATGTGTTCTGAATGAGAAGAAAAGATGACGGTCCAGATTTTTCTGTTCATTGCGGAGGAGCTGAGGCCATTCCCGCTGGTTACACAGTAAAACCCCGCAGCTCTAGGGCTGGTGCTTAGGGGCAGTTCCCGCCTCCCCGGCACCGGCCGGCACCGGAGCTGCCGTCCTCCCGGAGCCCCAGTAACGGCGCCAGCTCGGGTGCGGAGCAGCTGCTCTTTGGTGGCAAACAGCAACCTTCTTTTTCTGATTTTCTTGAGGTTTGCACAAATTTCTGAAAAAAAACCTCCCCTCACCCAGACCCAGCGCCGCTCCTGGCCCAGCGCTGGCACGTCGGGGTCCCTGGGCTGCGCAGGAGCGTCCCGGGGGCTCCGGCGCTTTCCCGAGCAAGGAGGCTGCAGGCACAGGGAGGCCGGCGGCTCCGGGGCCGAGCGCCTTCCTGTGCTCGAGCGCGAGGGCGGGCGGCGCAACGGGGACCTTGCAGACAGCAAGGTGTCCATCAAGCCGGGCTACGCCGGGCTGGCGGATGGGCCCACGCACAGTTCTGTGGCTGGCTTTGGGCGGGAAGGAATGTTTGGAGTTCGCTGCCACAGCTCTTACTGACGCTGTGCGGAGCACCAAGCTTATTCAAAATCGTAAGGACCCGCTTCATTTGCCTGTGTAGGACCAGTGTGCTTTCCTCAGCCATGCAAACCTGTGGTCTGCGTTTCTCCTCCTCTGCTCCAGCTCAGTAAAGGCAGGGAGATAAGTCCAAAGACAATTTCTACCGATTTCTGCCGATAGCAACCCCAACTATTCAATTACGTTATTTAGGGCCAAAAACAAGGAGCGGTTTTGATTGATTGCTTTATAAAGGATCACTTGCCTGCATGATTAGATAGCTGTTATACTGTGCAGTACAAGATGGTGAACAGCTTTCAACAGTTCATCTTTCTTTCTTCATCAGTTCAAAAGCTTCATTGCTATGAAACACTATCAAATACAGAAAAAGAAATCCAGCATGATAGGAAAGTGTGATTCCCTGGGAGTGGGATTTGTAGGTATCTTTGACACCTGCCCATCATGTCTTCCACTAAGGGATCACTAACTTATCCGTAAGTGATGTAGAGACTGCACACACTTTCAGTAACATTCAGGGAGAATAGCTGTGATTTCGTTGTTTTCGGCTTGGCTGGATGGGTAGTTACTGCTCAGCTGTTGCAAAGATGCAAGACTGACTAGAGGCTCTGCTTCCCTGTCTTCACTAGAGAGCCAGATGTTAACGGGTTGGAAAGGGCACTGGAAATAGCTAACGAACATCCCAGGAAGACTTTTTTCGGTGACTGTTCTGTATTTGATAATTCATTTCTGTGCCTGTGATTTGACTTGGTAACCGGTTGTATTTGCTTTTAGAAGCAAATACATCTAGTACCTAAAGTACTTAAAGTACATAGTACCTAAAGCAATACAAACTCAAGCTGTCCTTTGGTACAAAATGAGAGGTGCCTTTCCTACATGGGAAGAGTAAAGGCATGCCAGAGTTTATTTTTAAACCCTTATTCTCTGTATCAAGGAAGCAACCAAACCACCCCTTTTCATAAATCATTCTCAGGCCTCTTGAATGCTGGCCTGCTGCACAGGCCAGGTCTAATATCCGTAATAACCTCAGGAAAATGATATATTGTCTTCCATGCAAGGTTTAAGCGTACGTGTGAAGTACGTCTCTGCCGACTCGACTTGAATGACTCTGGAAGGGCACAAGCTGTTCCCATCTCTCCATCCAAAAATAGAAGAGGGAGAGACAATACTCCTTCATGCATTTGCCGAAATGATAAGGGAGACCAACAGAAACCACTCCCAGCTCCAGGGCCCCAGTCTGAGCTCGCTGAAGTTCTGCTGCACCTGGTGCAGGGCTGATACCGCTGATCACACGTCCCACTTGCCCCATCCTTCCCACCCAGAGCCAGGGAGAAGCAGCAGTTTTACCTTGTCTGCATCTTAAAGCAAAATTATTTGGTGAAAAAATGCTAGTGAACTTATCAAGGAAGTGACAAACACTTTGATGGTCTTAACTACCTTGGCACGCCTGGGCTTGGCATTCCCCTGCTCGCTGTGCACTTAGCTCACCTGAGCACGTCTTCAGGGAGCGGCTGCATCCCGAGAGCTTCCAGGTATCCGGCTTCCTGTCTCCCTAATCAGCCGTGCAGCGGGGTAAATTTAGAAACAAAAGGCAGTGCAGAAGCACTGGCAGGTGGGGTTAGTGCAGACTGAAACCTGTTTTGGAAAAGTCAGAACAGGTCGTGCATTTCTCTGAAGGATGATTTTTGTACAGTTCACAGGATGTTTGAGGTTGGAAGGGACCTCTAGAGATCATCTAGTCCAACCCCCCCTGCTCCAGCAGGGACACATAGGGCACAGGGTGGCAGCCAGGCTGGTTGGGAAGATCTCCAGAGAAGGAGCCTCCACAGCCTCTCTGGGCAGCCTCTTCCAGGGCTCTGCCACCCTCACAGTCAAGAAGTTCTTCCTCGCATGGAGATGGAACTGCCTGGGTTTCAATTTGTTCCCATTACCCCTTGTCCTGTCACTGGCCACCACTGAGAAGAGTTTGGCCCCGTCCTCTTTGCATCTTCCCCTCAGGTACTTGTACAAGTGGATAAGATGCCCTCTCAATCTTCTCCAGGCTGAACAGGCCCAGCTCGCTTAGTCTTTCCTCATAAGATAGATGCTCCAGTCCCTTCATCGCCTTCGTATCATGTCTCCAACTCGGCCAGAACTGGCAGACCGTGAGCAAAATAATAAATGACCTGTATGCATTTGGCACCTTTCATCTTGAGAGAGCCTGAAGTATTTTTTACTTAACATGAGTTATTGCCTACCCACCCATGAAAGAGGCACCTGTGGCCGGCCTGCTGCACAAGCCAGATGGTGCACAAGCATTTTCAAGAGGCAAGTAAGGACGATCTCCTTTATTCAAAAATGCAGGAGGAATTTAGGTGGGCATAGGAATTAGCCAGGTTGACATTCAGCCAGGAAAAGAGTGCATGAAATAGTCTTTGCTTGGCAGCAAGTACAGTGAATTATTTAATGACCCTCAGCCAAATCCAGAGCATTTCATCTTGCTGAAATTACTCCAGAGTCCCAAACAAACAGGTTTATATCCCCAAATTCTCTTTCAAGTGTCCTGTAATCTGTTTATTTAAAAGCAGCATTGCAAACAGCAAAGTGTCAGCTACAAGGAAGACCTTCTTCCTCAACAGGGGAAAAAAAATAACTAAATAAAGACCAGTCCCTTAAGAGAAATATATACCAGTAAACACAGGATGCTGTAAGTCTGCAGGCCATCATTTTTACCACACCACACTGCACTGGAGAACGTGCAAAAGATTGTTCCATTAGGAAAGACCACACACTTCTCATGCTGGATTTTTTTTCCCCTCTTACCCAGTTTGATGCTTTTGTTTTTGCCAAGACGGGTATCTGGGCTAAGCTTCAAGCTCATCAGTATTTCCCTTAGAGTTTCAGCCAAAAATACATCTTTTTCCACAAAGGCTGGACGATTTTCAGGATGATTTTACTTCTCTGCAGGAGGTTTTTCTCCTACTAAGTGGGAACTGTGCTCAATCTATTGTATCTTGGCCACACTCAAACTCTTCTAGCTCAGTTAATTCACAGGCAAATTGAACACATGCAGTACGTTTAGTCAGAAGACAGATAGCACTGAAGTGCCCTTTGCCACACTGGGAAATTTTTGTCCAGTTTATTAAGGTAGTCAAGCTTTAAATAAAACACAGAAGCATTTCCAGCAGAAAAAAAAAAAAAAAGAAAAAAAGAGCAGATACTAAAAGATTTCTTAAGCAGAGAAAGGACCAATGAATGGAAACCAAAACAGGACCAATGTAAACAGCAAGTAAGTTTTAAGGGTTTTTTTGTTTGCCCTTTTTTTTTTTTTTTTTTTTTTTTTTTTTTCATTTTTAAACAGCCAGGGTGAAAAAATTACCATTGGAACAAATTACCAAAGTAAGTGGCAGATCTTGGTAGATCCCCATTCTTGCCATGTGAGTCAAAACTGCCTGTTTCTGAAGTGTTTGCTTTAGCTAGAGACAAATTACAGAAGCTGCAGGCACTGGCTGCTGGTCGAAATGTGAAGATGGAATAGGTCCATGGTCTTCAACTCTAGCAACCTGAGTTTTCCAAATCAGGACTTAAACTCCAACAGCGGCGCACAAGTCTTTGAAAATATGACTGGAAAGGAACCTCAGGGGTCATACGGACAACCCGCCTGGCCCAAGGCAGGTTCAGCCCTAACATATTTCCGAGAGCTCTTTGTCTACTTTGTTCTTCGAAGCCTATCATGATGGAGACACAGAACAGGCACCCAACTGACGCACCCCGAACCTTAGAAAGGCTTTCCCAACCTTAGTTTATCTTAGCAGTGAGCTTTTCTTTACATAAATGTCCCATCTACTCCAAACTCCTCTTCCATGTTCCCCTTGATTTCTCATCCTTGTCATTACCTCTTCTCCAGACCATTTTCATAGGTCGACAACTTTCTTGAAAAGTTATGCCCAGAAAGTGGAGTAGCAGTCCAGCTGCTCACTGATACTAGTTAGGGCAGAATTATTTTCTCTGGTTTGATTTGTATGTACCTTATGAAAGCGTACGCATTTTTATGACAACAACAACAACAACAACAAAAGTCAATTTTGCAAAGTTCTCTTGAATCACAAAAGCAATTTTACTTACTGAGCAACCAGTTCCCCGTCTCCCATTCCTCTAGTTGAGTATCCCTGAGATACAAAGATTCACATATCTGTCTTTAATAGTGAGGTTTACCTCACTTTTGTGCAATCACTTCATAGTCTTGTCCTTTAGCATGCTCAGAGCACCTTGTTTTTGTGTATTAATTCTAAATACAGTTCAGAAATTATGCAAAAATATTAATACATGCATATGTGTAAAACACAAAATTTCCTAATGAGATAACAGGGTATTTGAATAACATAGTAAGTATGTCATACATTTTTGGCAGATGACTAAAAGAGGAAAAAAGAAGAGCAGAAAGAGTGACCATGAAAGGCCTTGGCAGAATCAGCTGAAACACCCAGTTTGCCTTTTGTGGGATACAAAAAATCTCTTCTTTTTTCCAGGACTAGATCCTATGCAAGGGCAGTACCCACCCCCGAGGGCAGACACAAAACATAAGGTCAAAACTTCTGTCTCAAAACACACTTTGGATCAGCTTCAAATCCCTAGACATCAGCTTGTCCTGTTATATTCCAATGCTACTGTTCTACCAAAGTAATATTTAGCAACAAAAGCTGCGGCACAGAAATAGTTATACTCACGCGTGGAATAAATCCACATGTTAATACATTCTAAAATAGTCTAGGCCCACCCAAGAAGGCATCTTAAATCTTCAAAAACAAAAGAAACCCCAGCAACTGTCATGGGATCTTGAGGATAGGGAAGTAATCCAAAAACATCTTAATGTCTATTTAAAAGGAATAACTCAAGCAAGCAGTCGAGTGTGTGCTGCATGCCAGTGGAACACAAAACTCAGCTGTATTAGGCACCCATTGAGGTTTAATCCCTGCTATGAGTGAACATCTTACTGCATAACATACTAGTTCTCGGTGCCCTTAGCACCACACACGGCTCTGTGCGTTCACGTGTGTGCATATGGCTGTGAAGGTACAGAACGAGCCTGCACATACGGAGACACGTGGCGTGCGTCATGCGTTGGACTTGAAGATAGACTACAGAGCTGCACAAATCCCACCTGAAGCCAACTACTCACGGTCACACCGTCACAGAACAAAGACCACGGCGTGTACGATGCTCTTTCCCATCAGAGGGAGATGACTAGCAACCATCTTCTCTGTTTTGTAGGTGCCTTCAAACCCCAGAGGGCTGAATTAACTCACAAATGGGGCGCTATGACTACTTTAGTTTCTTGAGAGGTACCATAGCTGAATAACCTGTGTGTTCATGTTCTGTCTCATTATTAATTCCCTTTTTAATTATGCTTGAAGGGCTCCTGAATCACTACCAAAATCCTGAAGATTTGAATTTAAGCAAGTCATACGGACTTCCGAATTGGGATGGCACTTTGTTTTTATTTCCTTTTTAAAGAGACCAAACATCATAATGCTCAAGAAAACATGAATTATCTTTAGGCAGGAAGTTAGTGTTATATAAAATATGTGCACACACGTGTGTGTGTACAAATGCATGCAGTATTACTCAGTCTGCTTGTGTATGTGTAATGATTCAAGACTTTTTTTAGCCTTCAAATTCAGAATTAATAGAAAATACTTTTACACCTGAAAGATTACTTTGGAAAGAAAGCTGGATACAACTCAGTATGTAGGCTGCATCTGAAAAATAGTTAAATAGCTAAAACCTGGGGCTTAGGCACAAAGGTTTCCAGAGAATGATGAGCTGGTGCATATTAGTCTGTTGGTGGTAACTGTATGCTTTTATCAGCAAATACGAGGTAATTCAAGATAATTTGTTTCGAAACAGTATCTTCCCGCTGATGGAGTGCACACAGCCCAGTGAAAATTTCCGTTTGATAAGTACTTACCTTTCTGTAATGTATTTGTGGGTTTAAGCTATTAAACAGAATAGGATGTTTCTATCATACTAAATGGCAAATTTATATCCCCATGTGATACCACCAAGTTAAAGACCCCAACAAAGCAAGGGTTTGAGAATGCAGGAACAGGAAGCACTTAAATAACACTGTATCCTCAAAGCACTTTGCAAACAGTAATTAACCCTCAGCGCTCGCGGGCAGCGCGCAAACCCGTGCCGCGCTGCCCTCCTCCGAAGGGCTGAAAGGCCTTGCCCGAGGCGAGCAGAGCCAGGGGCGCCCCGCACGCGGGAGCCCCTCCGTCCCAGGCAGCGCGCACCAGAGCCTAGCGGAAACCACGTCTTAGGAAGCATTTTGAGCCTTGGTTTCATTTGTCACCAATGGACTTGCTTCAATAATGTGGCCATCTGTAAAAAGTTAGTGACATTAAAACGCAAACAAATGTGAAAGCCGCTCACATAAAGAGGCAAGTCCACCGGACGTCTTCCCTTCAGTAGAAGTGAAGCAGCTCTAGGCACAACTAAGAAACTCTGCCCTAGCCCAGCAGTGCAGATCTGCTTCCTTCCTATTTTCATGGCCTTCATCGGACTTTGCTATTTTATTTCCAGCATGCCCATAATGCAAAATCCATATGTCAAAATAGCAAACTTCACCTGCATGAAGTTTATAGACGTAAGGGACTTGAGCTTTACGGTAACGATGGCTTTGCATGTAAAAACAGTTTGTTTTCCAAAGCCAGGGCCATGACAAAGATGAGAGGAATTCAGATGTTACTATTACTGCTTGGCTATCAGGTTTCCTACCATTTTCTCCATGAATCTGTGAAATTTCAGTTTCTCAGGGACATATTGGTGGCCATCCCATATGGAAAATTGTGATTAAGAAACCTGTATCTCTGGAAAGATCACCAAGTGTAATTCAGTCAGTGCCCAAAAGGGCTGCAAGTTAAATGTCCATGAGTGGAGCTCCTTTCTGCTTAGATAAGGATCTCGAGAGTGCCAAGATTAATGAGCTCCTTTTCTCTCGCTGTGTTAAGCGGGAACTAGGTACAAGTTTCTGTGCCTGTGTTAATAAACGCTTCTGGACAAGACCACTGGGTAATTTATCACTGAAACCGCTGCTTTCTCTGAACACTGCGTTGGAGAACTGAACAATCCTGAAAGGCTATAACAAGAGCAAATATTTTTTCAAGGTTTTAAATTACAAAAATGAAAAAAGGGAATAAAAAAATTACAAATTCTAAAAAATATTGGTATATGAATCTAAAAGATAGGGGATTTAAAGCTCTTGATAATCAACTGGGAATAGGAACAATAGCAGTGGCAAAACCGAACCCAAAACACGCAGCCGCACGGGTGGTTTTAGTGAGTGCGTCAGTTGTCGACTCCTTAGCTGACACGAGGCCTTTGCTGGGCAGCCGCGCGTCCCCGTGCAGGGGGCGGCAGCCTCGCGAGCAGCTTCTGGCTGTGGGCGACTTCCCGGGCTGCACAGAGGGGGCAGCCCCGCGCAGCCCGCGCGGCCAAAGCCTCCCCTCCGACCAGAAGGCCGCGCGCAGCTCTCACCCTTTGCCGTGAGGCGCCACCACTGGAACCGGAGCTTCTTCAGCGCGCGGGCGCGGGGTTGGTCACGCACCCGGCCTGCATCTCGTCTTGATCCAGGCCATGGGCTTTGGAATCCCGGAGCGGCAGCAGACCCTCCCAGGGAGCCCTCTTGCTCAGCGGACGAGGGCTATGGGAGGATTGCGCTGCTCAGCAAAGGCTGAGAAACACCTCACTCGGTGAAGGGAACTAAACCAACTGTGTTTACGCGTCTAATGTTCTGAAACTACAACTGCAAGAAGTAATAACGGGCCAGCTCTGAAAGCCCCCAGCAGCCCCGGCTGGGAGCAGAGCTGCTGGGGCAGCCCAGGCCGGCCCGCGCGGCCCCGCGCGAGCGGAGGAGCGCGGCGCCTCCTCCAGCCGCCGGCAAGTCAAACCCGAGGAGCAGCCGGCTCGCCAGGAACCCACCCAGGGAGAGCAGCGGCGCTTGGATTCACACTGCAACCTCCGCTTGGCATTAGACCCGAAGGGCAAAGGGAAGGCCAAGAGGGAGGAAACTTCCCTCCTTTATGGATGAACTGCACCTAGCACTACTGGTCTCCGTCTTGAGAAAAGCCTTTAAGCAGTAGTAGAAGGTAAATAAAATAATTTAGAAACACTGAAGGAGGGAGGTGAGCGAAGAAGGGCATTTCAGGAAGGATACAGCTGCCCACTTTAATTAAACTCTGTTTCATTACTACATGAATAAGAAGCAAGAAACAGCCTCTTGGGCAACTCCTGCCCATTTTTTTTTTTTTTTTTTTTTTTTTTTTTTAAATAAAGGACAGGAAAACACAATACACTGTCCTGCCTTCTCACGTTCTAATAGAAGCCAGTTCAATATACAGTTCAAAATGCTGGAATCTGAGTGATCGTCCTTATTCTGATATGGAGGGGAGAAAAGCAACAATCTGTTATCTGTAACACTCACCCTTGTGCCATTTGCATCAGAGACAGGGATGTATCAAGTAAAAATGATGGATTTCACACACAGACCTTGTGGAAGCTTTGTCAGATACACTAATATTTATGAGCTTCTTATTCAACACGCTTCCTCAGTATGTCAGAGAGATTTATTTTTTTTTTTTAATAACCAAGTATTGAAAATATATCAAAACAAATTCCCAAGTGAACCTGGAACACCTGGAGCCGATATCCTGCTTTGCTGCCGCGCTGCCGACTTAGCGCTGCCTCGGAAGGTCACTCATACTTCAGCTGCTGCAGGGCGTCAGTGGGAGATACCGGTACCAGCACGGAACGACCGGTGCCTTGTCAGGCCTTGGCACTGGCCTTCCACTCCCACGTGCAAGGTACCATGGGCTGCGTTTAAATTTGTAAAATCTGAATGACTCAACAAAGCTGTGAGCTTATGAGTAAAGGCGGAAACCGGGAAGCACCAGGCTCTGAACCTTTAGCTACGGAAACGCACCCTGCACTGGGTGTTACAGGGTCGAGGGGTGTCAGTGCTGAACCGGCGGGACTGCTAAAATGCCAACACTGTCAGACTTCAGCCATGGAGAACTGCACTGCCCCCCAAAAAATCAGAATTTCTCTTCCAGAGAAAGTAAATTAATGAACTTCAGCAAAACTTCTAAACAAAAAGCTTCAGAACACTTAGCGGTACGTCACTGCATATGTCACAATTCATAAGTCAAAGCTTGGAAATGAAAATAGCATCTCTTTATTGATAGTCTGCCACAAATCACTGTATAAACTTAGAGTTAGCCAGAAGTATCCGCTATGTGGGAAGATCCTGAACATTGCAAACGCATCCGCAGTAAAGAGGATGCTTTCGTACAGCAGGCAACACATTTTCTGTCAGCAGTTCCCGACGCTGCCGTGCGCAGCAGGAGTTGCCTCGCTGCACGAGCAGCGCTGCCTGACACAAGCTGCAGGAGCCTCAACACAGTCACTTGCTCTCCAGCATCGCCAGCACGCTCAGGCTGTACTTTAATGCTGAGCTCCTTCCTCTGCCGGGGAGTTCAGCTCGCACACAATGTCTGCAGGACTGGAGTTCGCGATTACAAAAACTGCTACGAGGGGGTGAGAACAGACAAACTAAGACAGGAATTCCAACAACTCAACGCATCCATCTTACTGAAGGAAATGGGTATCTTTACATACTACTGAATGTTAAAAACAAACAAAGATATTTAAGCACAAAGTATATATTTATACCAAATAAAACAACTGAAAAAGTATTACATAAAGAAAAAAATAATGTAACAGAATGTACTTAAGTACCTAACTTACAGTCATGCTCATATCTAAAAAAGTAACATTGGTAACTAATATATATAATTTTGACAAGGGTGCATTTACGAGTTCTCTAACATACAACATTCTAAATGTGGAGAGTATTTCGTCCAAGATACAGAAAACAAATTACTTGACACAGGCATGCCTGCTAATTTGTATTAAAAAAAAAAAATGCTTGTAAGTGAAAAGGTCACTTTAGTACTAAATTTACCAGATGTACGAAAGCTGCGTCACGTTAATCATGTTGAAATTGTCTCTTCTCCTTTTGCATTGGTGAGCGCCAACACTGAACGGTACAATGTTTGATCCACACTGTTTACTGACACTGCAACCTGTCTGCAGGCAGGAGCCCGGCACCGGGCCCGGCACTGTGCAGCTCCCTCTGTCTTCTGCATGTAGTGTACTGATAACTAAAAGCTATTACAATTACTACAATGATTTGTTTCAATATATACATCAGTATAAAATGCTACCCAAAACACTTCTGCATTTCAAACAATTTTAACCACTTCATCAAACAATGCACTTGCAGAATAAAAAAAAAAAAATCCAAATTAATGTTGATTGCCAACAATACAGCATCTCTATGGTATGTTTCCTAACAAACAAAAGAACGGAAATGTATTAAAAAAATCAATTAAGTATCACAAAACTGAATTAGTGTTAGAGAAGTTCAAGGATTCCCAGTTTGTCAGTATCTACCCTAAGCAGTGCTACCCAAATACAGTATAAGCCATTTAGTGTTTCTACAATGAGAGGAAAACATTCAAATATTAAAGCTGTGTCAAACACACAAAAGCAAGGAAATAAAATTTGTTCTATACTCATCCTTATTGTACCTTGGTACAGCATGTCAGGAGTTTGCACTGAGAGCACTATGTGCTATTACACCGATACACAAGTGCGGAAGACTGAAATGGAAACAGTTCTGCATCTCCTTGCTGCTGTGGTTTTAAGTCAGGCGATTCAAGTTATACTTAATAGCTTAGTGTCATTTTTTTTTCCTGAAGGGAAGAAGACAGAAATCATAATGAAATTGTAAAAAGGCTACTAAAACCCTTATCTTGGACACAATATACTGCTTTAAGAGCTACCGTGTCATTGCACAATATAAGTGGCCTATTAATCACTGAAGGTGTAGCAGAACATATGTCACTGTGGATGTGTTTTGAAAATTAGTGTTTAAAAACCTGCCTGTATTCCATTACAAGCCATAATTTTGCTTACTTCAAATACTAAGGTACTACTTAGGTAAAGTAGTAAATTTACATTTAGTGCGGCAAATTTCAAACCTCTGCCTCTGCTACTTCTGTTTGTAATAAAACAAACTCTTATTTCAGAGTTTTCACATCTTAAATTATTCTAAAACATATCTGTCTCTGAAGCATATATAAAAAAATCCAAGTTATTATATGGGTTATTTTTTGCATTACCAATTTATTCCTAACTTGAAAAATAAACAATTCCTTAAAAATCCACCCTGCCCCCAAGAAGTCCCTGTTAGCTGAGATTTTCCAAAACCAAGTTTCACTCTTTCACACAAATATCTTTACAGCCTTGTTTCACACCCTTGAAAATAAGGGCTCATGTTGGGAATGGCTACGGGCCCTTAATTATAGAGGTGTTAACTGGTGACACTGTTATTCACCAGAAAAACAAAAACAAATAAACAAAAACAAAACACAAAACTTGATAGCTTATACTGAAAGTTTGATTCATGCTCACTTTGTTCATTCAAAAATACTCTTTGGAAATGGTGCCAGCTCCTGCAGACAACTTAGTGACACATCTTTTCCGGTTAAAATATAGATAACTCATTCACCTCTACCCCATGCTAAACTCTACTACTAATATACACGTCATTACCTGCTCACGTCACCATCTACCACGTATCTTTACAGTCTTCTACATATAGTGCCCAGGGCTTATTTTTCACCAAACAGAATTTGATAACTATTTTACTTAAGAGTTTCAGTGAGGACTTCTTTCTTTTGGTGTGCCAGCATTTTCATCGCAACGTAGAGTGAAATCAATAGTTTAAACTATTTTTCCAGGCTAACTTAAGAGAAGCTTTCCAGAAGTTTTTCTTCCATTAAGGATTTTAAAAGCTTAATTCACTTAGATATCAAAACTGAAAACCAGAGAGAGATTAGATGCATCTGTCATTTTAAAACCATTTCTGCTACTTCAAAACACATTTAAAAACTGTACATACCAGACTTCGAATGCTAACTTTTACACTGCAGATCAAGATTCTAATTCAAAATTCTTGCAAATAAACATGAAAAATAAGCCACTGGTCATGAATTCTAATGACTACATTCAAAGCTAGCCTTTAAAAAAAAGTTACAGGAAAAACACACTGGTTTATGTACTCACTAGCTTATTAGGCTACAATAGGCATGATTTAGGTATAAAAAAGCAGACAATTCAGATTTAAATAAGACTGTGTGAAATCAGAAAAAAAAATTAGATTTCACTATTAAAAAAAGAACACCTATAATTACTTCCCGCCCTACAGCTACAGTTAAAACAACTAACAAAAATAATCAAACTATTTCTGACAAAAGTTAGGCTAGAATATGTGGCAACAATCAAAGTTCATATATGTTTCTATGTAAAATGAGTCCTGATTTACTATAACATAAAATATGAACAAGAGCACTTCGTGACTAATGAAAGAGCTATTAGTAGAAACACTTAATGTCAAACAGTCTTCAGCCCTCCTTTAAGTCATATCTCCAAATCAGTATTGACTTCTTTTGACCAGATACATCATTTTTGGCTTGTCACCCCAGTATGTCATGTTTTACCACTTGCCACAGGCAGCAGGAGACAACTAGCTGAGCAAACTACAAGCACTGACATGCAGAAATTAACTCGCAAATCTGAGTACTTAGATAAGGTGATATGCAAGCGCACACTAGGACAAAAGGAATGGCATTCGTCACCCAAATAGGCTCATCATCCCTTCCCACCCCCCTTGAACAGTAGTTGCAACAGCAATAGAGAAAGATCAAGATGTCTGTTCTTCAGAGTCAACTGTGGAAAAAAGTCAGCAATATATAACAGCAGCGATGGACAAGGAAGAGCAAAATGAAAGAATCTTGAGTAATTTGTTCATTTACTTTTTCTGAACACAAGCCCAAGTTTGCCACACTGGCTTGCTCTGAACTTCAGATACAGATGTCCTATTCTCCTTAGATCCTTCACAGATTTAGAATTCAGTCTCCCTGAGGCCTCTATAACCAGGTAAGAAAACTCTCTTTATCTAGCTTGGTGGCTGCCAAGACAGATTCCATGTCATTAAGGATGTCGGAGCTCAAAGCCTCTTGCAGACTTGGCATCAGTTCCTCTCCTTCTATGTTCATCCCATCTCCTTCCAGTGTCCCAAGGTCCACATTCGTCCCTGGAATGGCTTCAAGGTAGTCTGGGAAACGGTTCTGATGGGACGGTATGTTACTTTGGCTGATACTGTCACCTAGTCATAACAGAGAGCAAGATGGATATTAAACACGTTGGAATTACCAAGCCCACTATTTATCGGGTCAATTAGCCAAAAATTAGTCTCAGCTCTCTCACATCATACAAGGAGATTCACAGAAATCTATCCCAATACCAAAGATGACATGACTGCAGAGATACAAAGAACATGCCTTTGTTTCAGCTTTTTCCACTTCTGGACTTTAATCTCTACTAATCATATTTTTGTTTTTGTTATGTTTATATTTAAAAGACAACACTGACAAGTCAAGTGTTTTGGAGTAATATTACATGGCAGTAATGGACAAGGTAGTGTCCTTAGCTCAGAACAAGCAATATTGACACTCAAATAAGCAAATGGACACTCAATTTCTGCTTAATTACAGATGTGGTATCATTTATGAGCTCCTTCCGGATAGAATTTATTACAGGTGTATTTGTCACAGATCCAACTGTAACATTTCTAAAAAGAGAAGGTGGCAGAACGCTGGGGGGAGTACCACAGCGGAGTATTCAGTGGACACAAACATTTCTGGAAAACATGCATTAAGGTAAACAAAAAACAAACCTGTATCCATCTCATCAACACTGTTCAGAAAGTCATCAGGGGTTCTGGGTACACTGTAACTGCTCATGCTAAGTCCACTGTCTGTGCTTTCATCTCTGGAGTGATATGTTCCACTATAACAGAGGAAAAGCAGCAAAAAAAATGAGGGTAGGGTACTGAGGATACAAAGTTAAAATGATTAGAAGATGCAAGGTTTAGAAGAAATCTGAGGGCTTTGATGGCACTGCTATCACAAGATGTGCAGTACTCTAATTAAAAGCTGAAGTCTTTGTCTGTATGAGACGAAGGCTTTTACCACTTAAGATCTTATTATTTGGATTGAATTCTACTTGATGAGAACATACTTAAGCAGCTTTAAGTAAGTGCCTACCAAAGCTCTGCATTGTTTTAAAAGCAGTTTCACGCACACCCACAGCCACCACAAACCCACTACAGATATATCACAGAAAGTCTCTAATGATTATAAAGCTTAATAATGGTATAGCATTTCACACTTCTTTTATAAGGATAAAAAAAATATATATATAAATGCTCACATCCTGTTGTTTAATCACCCACTGAAATTATTTTTAGTTCTCTACTGTTATAAAAAGGAGTTAGAGTTGGAACTACTTTAGCAATTCTTCAATTGCTTCCTACTGTTGCATTATTACTAGTTCAGTTATACATGTCACAGCAACAGAGCCCTAATATAAATCAACACTGGTACAGAAGCCATCCTGCAAACAAACCCTGTTCCAAATGACCTTGTTGACAGAACAGTTAACAAAACAGAGGTGGCAAAAGGCCCTATATATATTGTGTTCTTATTGCCATCTCTACTAGAGGAACAAGCAAAACCAAGAACACTGGTGGAAAATCTTGACGTTTAGAAGGAAATTCAGTAGTTAACTTCCTTATAAAGTAGATAAACTATTTCTCTACAAGTAGAAGAACCACAAAAAAAATATATATGCAAGACTCCAAGTCATTATCTTAAGTAGAATAATTATTTTCAAAACTTTTTTTCCCCCCTTAAGCTACTTGCTATGCAAGATAGATAGGCACAAGTCTGCAAGCCTGAAGCTCTGAGAGCCTGGAGATGCAACAGTCACACTGTTAAGCAACTGCAGAAGTACAACCGTGCATGGTTACTATGAGCAAGCTCCACAGTGTTTTTTCAAATCTTTCACGTGTCTTCATTTGTGGCAGCATTCACTAAGAAACCTTACTGATTTTCCAGCTTGAATATGAAATGAAGTTTAGCTTCCTGTGCAGCTCAAATCTGAAGAAATACTGTTCCTTCTTGTAATGTGCTCATGACACATATAAGTCTATACCTTGTTGTTAAGTACACAGAATCAAACAGAAGATAGTTGAATAGCTGTTCAACACTGGATGCAAGTAAAATGCCATCAACCACGAACACATGTTAGATTTTATAAAGTAATTTTTGCATTGTAAGAGATCTAACATTTCTATATAGTTGTAGCACAAAAATTTAAGCATAATATCACCATGCATTTGATAACCACTCAGTATATTATACTTTTTTTTCTTAATCCTGCAGAAGTCATATTGAAGCAAGCTATTTAAAACTTCTGTGAAAATGCTGGACTTTGTGAGGTGAAAAGCTAACGACTGAGACTGTACTGAAAATCACTCTAATTGAGAAGGTTTTTTGGCTGCTGCTATCACTTCAAATGGCCAGCACTCCTTTTCCTTCAAATCACTCCTTAACATACACTTTCTCTGCCCTTCATTTCAATTGGGATCTCTTCCCTTCATTTATCAGTCACACCACTCATAATTATTGCACGCAACTTAACAGCACTGTCCAAGGAACAGTGAATGCTCCTTTAAGAAATACTTGCTAAAAACAACCATACACAAAAGAAGAAAGCAAAAATTAGAGGAGTTCAATAGAGTATTATCACCACCACCAATATACAAGATACATCTGATAGACAAAAATATATAAACAAAGTGGTAAATCAAGAGGTGAAACTGCCTAATAAGGATTGTACTGTGGAATGTCCCATTTTAAAAATAAAATATGCAAAGACCATAAATACTAAAGACATAGGCAAAGGATTTAGTGGATAAATGAACACACCACCATACATCATCTTAATCTGCTCCAAAATAGCACTGTTTTCTGATACTCTTTGGGTGTTCTTTTTATGTAGGCAGTGGAAAATATTCAGACTACTTAAACTTTTGATATCCATCAAACCCCAGCACCCAAAATAAGACAGTCTCATCAGGAAATGTATGCAACTTAATGAGATAAAAGCACCACTGTAGGCCTTAGTGTAAGGGACATTACGGAGATTTCTGGAGTAAAATTACTAGACTGCTGTATCAGGCAGACACAGCTACTCATACCAACAAATATCCTTTCAGAAGCCCCCGTTTCCGTTAGTAATATGCAGTAAAATGCAGTGATGCACAGAATGTTATCCAGAAGAGGACAGTGCTCAAAGCAAAATGAGAATTAAAATACTTTGAGCTCGTCAGGCACAGATTTTTCGGATTTACAGCATTTTGTCTGGGGTAGGATCGACCCACCAAAGAAACCAAATCAACCAGGCAAACACCCTTAGCCATTTGCCAACTGGGCAAACTGTAACTGTGCTTTGTAGTAAACAGTCCACACTAATCAGCAGCCTTTCAAAAACGTAAAGGTTTGAATTTGCCCCTGTGGCCTTCTTTTCATTTTTAACTCACCTAATCACACAACAGTTGAGGCTGAAGCAACCTTTAGGGATCATCTACTCCAACCCTCCTGCTCACGCAGGGTCACCTAGGGCTTGCTGCCCAGGATCATGTCCAGGTGGCTTTTGAGTATTTCAAGAAAGGAGAACTCCACAACCTCTCTGGGCAACCTGCTCCAGGGCTCAGTCACTATCACAGTACAGAAGCTTTTCCTTATTTCCTCCTCCTGTAAGATCAACCCTCAGTCTTTTCTCCAGGCTGAACACTTCTGCATAGGTAAGAATCACAAAAGACTCCAGAGTGGATTTCATGGAGAATAACTCCTCCTTCTAACAAAAATGAAGTGTTCCAATCAGATTTATCTGTGTATGTGATAATCTTCCTGAAGCACAAGCCCCAGACTTGAAAGCAGCACTTATTTCTACAGCAATTGCACCATTACTTCCTTCTCCACAGGCAAGGTCTGTGTTCTTGATTTGGTTTTCTCTGATATGTGCAAGCACAGCGTGCCTTGAGAAGGAACCTTTCTCCCTCTCCCAAAACATTAGCACATGAGATAGTTTGTGTGCAGAGAGAAAGAGCCAGCTTGTGCCAGATAAAATTTGCATCACCTAAACTACCAAAATGACTAGACTCCATTGGCAAGAGAGCATAACCTCCACCTTGACTGAATTTTACTTCTTTTGAGAATTAGAATGAGAATAGTGCAGAGAGAGACAGAGAGAGAGACAGAGAGAGAGACAGAGAGAGAGACAGAGAGAGAGACAGAGAGAGAGACAGAGAGAGAGACAGAGAGAGAGANGACAGAGAGAGAGACAGAGAGAGAGACAGAGAGAGAGACAGAGAGAGAGACAGAGAGAGAGACAGAGAGAGAGACAGAGAGAGAGACAGAGAGAGGGATATAGAGAAGTCTCCTGGAAAAGGCAAAAAACAAAGGTAAGCTGACAGAGTATCAACCACTGCAAAAGGTGCACACACTGAAAATACTTCCTTAAGGATGCTAAACCTAACTATGAGAGATGGCAACGTATCAGTTATTTAAAAGAAGTGGAAGGAAGAACAAGAAAGTGATTTTATAATTGCACAAAGGGTTTTCAAAGATAGTAAAGTATGAGCTTCTAGAATTACGGCAGGTATCTAAACTTGTCCAACTGTAAAATCATGCAAACACTATATAATGTTAACCTCTTACCTTACAAGTAGGTTGGAAACTATATTTATGGCAAAAAAAACATGAAAGTTATGACTTACATTGAAAGAACAATGAACAATCTTGATGGCTTTTTCATGAATATAGTAATATACTATTTAAGAGAAGAAGGAGCATATTGTTCTAACTCCTGGGCACTAACAATAAACATCCTAAAGCTAGGCTAACATTTCAAGGTAATACAGAAATACATGATTTCTCTCTCTTATGCTAGGAGATACTGAGTTGCTACTGCTTTAGAGTGCAAAACAGTCTGATAAACTACTACAAAATTAAGTACTTCAGTAAACACAAAACCCATAAATTGACTGTGGTTTAACTGCTTGATACTATGAAGCAGATTTAAAAAAATTACATGGCTCAAAGATTTTATTCTTTTATCAATTTGATCTTTTCCTCCTAGTTGTTACACAAAAATATGGATGTGACGTATCTCAAGCCACACCAGTTTGCCCAAAATTGCTTTACTTACAGCATTTGCAGGCTGGAATTAGAATTATTATTTCCAACAAAACAAACACTCCTTAACTCAGAGGATTTAGGGCAAAAGTTATATGAAGAGCAAGAGTCTACCTTGTAAAAGCTTTAACTCTTGAATAGAGAGCGAAGGAAAACATGCAACTATTTGCAGACATAATATTAACGAAGTAAAAATACTGTTAGGCTAAATACCTCAAGTGCAGGGAAGGGGTGAAGGGAAAAACCTTAAAATGAACTTCAAGGTGCAGTTCTGAATGAGCCTCACAGTTCATTTATCTCATAGCAAGCTATTCACAAATTCTTCTGAGTCAGTAATTTGAAATGACTGTTAGTCAACAGATTATGCAGTGGCAAACAGAATATGACTTTGAATAAAAAACCTTCCTACAAGTCTGAACAGACTACTTCCTCCCACAGGAGACAGCTTTTAATCCTCAACTTTTACTAGACTTGCCATTTAAGGAAAGATTCATTTACAGCTGTGGCTTTTGGCACAGACAGATGTTCAAAATAAACTATTACATGTACTGAACAGAATCTTAAATCAATTTCCCCCCCCCCTTCAGTAGCTACTCCTACAAACCTGTTAAGAAAGGGGTCAGAACTATTTGTAGTCATTGTTCTCAGTTCCTGAGACATTCCAGGAGATGACACGGGATTTTGAGAACCACCGTCTTGTTCCATTGTTGGAAGCTGGCTACGCAGAGCCAATTCCTAAAAAACGGGAAGGAGGAGAAAAGATGTTAGGCATGTCAATATACTTTTCAAATATGCAAAAAAAATGACACTATAGGATAATTGATGCTTTAACGTTTTCGGTTACAATATATAAAGGAGTTAAGTTTCTGCACACAAAGCAGGAATTTTCACCAGCTGCAGTGAAAAAATGTTCATCCAGTCATGCCCAGTATTACAGGGACTTCACTAAATACACATATGTATATTAAAATTTTATGTTTACATATATATTTTCAAGTTTAGCATCCTTTTTCTAAGTCTTTTCTTAAAGTCAAAAAGATCTGTCAACACTTTCTGACTCCTAAGACACAGCTGTGTCTGCTCTCTCTTTTTCCCCTATTCCTTATAGTCCCCGGTTAGTTCTAATTTCCTTCTTATTCATCCAGTAACACTTGAGAGTCTTTCCTTAAAAGCTCCTGTTCACTCCTCCTGTTGAGGCACATACTTTGACATTTCTGTAAATCAGTGACTTCTTCCATCTATAAATCTTAAAATTCTTCAAATCCATGACAACTTCTTAGAAAAGAGAGTCTGCCTTTTTGAAATTAAGAACCTCAAATTATATCTGTATTTTTATTTCTCTTACTGTACACCAAATAATCAATGTATAACCATTTGATCCATCCATATAAAACTTTTCTCATCACTTTTTAACATAAAATGCACAAAATTGAAAGTGGAGGTTGTGCAGAGATATTACTTCCTTGCTTTCGTATTACTTCCATGGCTAAAACAAAGGAAAAATACACTTTCTTGAACTATCATCAGTGGCTCATGTCTGTGTTTTGTTAATACAGAGATTGGTCTTGTGACCACTATTAGTAGGATATTATTTTCTGTCTCTGCTTAGGAAGCCAGTCTTTTATGAAGACACCACTCGAGATTTCTCAAGTTGTAAAACTAGGGGTCTTTACCCACTTCAAACACAAAACTGAGGACCGCTGCAGATTTTTAAAACTGAAAAATAAACTTTCATTTCCTAATTTTTCTAGTTCCTCACTGAAGTGATTTAATTTAAAAAAGTCTACGGTATCTTTCTTTTCTAGTAGATTGTACCTAACATACAATGCTCCTCTACCACCTGCTTTTCTTTTTTTTCTAAACTGCATGTGCTTCACTCACATTCCTATGCATTATAATTCCACATATTCCTCTAATAGCAAGTTCCATGTCTTGCAGTAGAAGGCTTTCCCACTCCAGGTGCTCAGACCCTGCAGAAATATCCGAATGTACCAACTGTTTTTGTCAAATGCAACTGTCTCCCCTAAGTAAACACAGTCCTTTCATTACATTATGCAAAAGGCAAACATATGTTATATTCTAATAAACAGTAATAACATTCCTTCCCCTCATTTTCTCATCAGAGGAAAGCAGACACCATTTATTCATTTCTATAGGCTTATTCAAATGTCTTTCCTTTTCTTATGTAATAAAACTGAGTGCAGAGAGTATATAAAAATTACATCTTAGTTTACAAGCTTTATCGGTCATATTAGGCTTGATCCAAGAAGGGCCTGATATTCATACGATATACAAGTGGAATCACCATTTTGTTTTACTTAAATACAGCTTGCTTTCCAGGAATGCTTCCCTGGTGGTGATTGGAGGAAAGCCTTGAAACATCCCCAGAATTACTCACTTTCATCAGGTACTTTATGTCCTTCCTCTGGAGAGCAGGAAAATTCCTCCAAACATCACCTGAGCCTTCCCTTCTCTGATGAACTTCCTCTATATGATATCACTACTTTCAATTAAGTTAACTATTTTCCCATTAAAAACAAGGGGAAAAAATTGTCTGATTTTGCGTCACTGCTTTTAAATTCTTTGCAGCCTTGGGTTCACACTTGGCAACCTTCCTGCTGGACTATGCCATAGTTGCATTCTTTACTGCGACATCAGAACAGTCAGTTAACAACCCCCCCGTTTCTATATTCCTACAATTGTCTAGATGTGGCAAGAATTCCCTGGCCTTTCCCCTTTGCTCTGCACAAGGCATTTTTGTCTTGTAAGGCTGCAGTCCCTGACTGGGAAACAGGGAGCAGAGGGCACAAGTGCCACTATGCAGAAGAACCCGAATCAGAGACCAGCACTCCAAGAGCAAAGCCAACCGGAGACCTTTCTGCCCACGAAGCACTGAAATGACATTACCTCTCATGGGAAGGGCCTGGTCTACCACACCTTCAGCAATGCCAATGATCCCACAGTTGAAAACACCACCACAAACCAAACAACCCCCAAAACACAACAACAAATCACATGCAGGTCCCCTTGTCAAGGGTTAAATCTGATGTTTCTTGCACCACAGTGGCAGGAAAGAAAGAAAAATGTCTCCTCTGTACCTTAAACTTAGAGGTGAAGAAGAAATCCACACAAAGGAATTAGCAATATGCAAAGGGAGAAAGTTACCTTTGTATTTTCTAAACACTTGAAGGGCAGGAGCAATTGAAAGTAGTTTTGTCAATATATCACCTTGAAATAGCACAATTAAAATAAGTATAGCTCAGATAATGGGTAACTACAAAACAATTATATTTCACTAAAGACATATTAAAAAGACTCACAGAAACCAGGAGACAGATTTAATATTAACACTAATTTTATCTTTGTTTCAACAAACAATGCCAAAATGCAAATTTATAACATTTTGCATTAATGCTATTTATTCAGAGCAGGAAGAACTACAGGAAGTAGCTGGGAGGAACGCAGGATTTATTCTAATCTACTCTAATGAGGAAGAATGCTACCCCTGACACTCACTTGAGCAACTAATTTATGTCAACCTTCTGGTCTGAAAAAGGAATTACCAAAGTGAAAATATGTTGAGAAACAAACGCAGTGATTTTTAATCACTCCATAACATATCTGATGTTTTCTACAAGCCTTCAAGAACATGCTGTCTACTGTTTTTTTTAAAGATGCATAGAAAGAAAATCACATAGCTTGAAGAATGGTCTTTTTCTTCCCCTTATAAAATGTTTGGGAGGGTACAAGCCTCCCAACAGAGCAATGTGGACTTTAGGTTTTAAATCATGCTTTAAAAATATATCCTTTATTAGAAGTATACAAAGTTTGGAGGCAAAAATGCAACCATGACAAAATCCTGGCTTCAACTTCTATGACTTGATCTCATCCTATTTTTGTAACTTTTTTTTTTTTCTTCTTTTTAAAGTACTGTCAGAAAAATAACAGCTTAACATTCCCATTGTTAGCACAAAATACGATATTACGTGCAAGGCCAAAATGATCTGTCATCTCCTTGGGGAAAGTAACTTTAAAAATAAGGCCAACATTGTGTAATTTATCTGGTGGGCCTTTCCCAAATTTTTTTCATAGTTGCTCAAGGATTAAGTTTTACACAATTCCAAGTCATTCACACCATGTCCAAATTAAGTTTATAAAACTACTCTTGTCAGAGCACTTTTGCTTTTACCTTCATCATTCTTTTGAGGAAAGGTGAAGACCAACTCCCTTGTGTTACTTATATACCACACTGTTACTATATTAAAAAAAAGGCTGATCATTTTGAATTAGTATATCCTTACATTCTTATAATTGTCTTTCCAGAAATTTATGCTTTAAAAGGCCAATTATTAGTTTTCCTGTCCTGCTCAAACTATCACTAAACACTGCTCAACTATCACTCTTTCCACAAGCTTCTCTGGGATGGGGAGAGGTAGCAAGGGGAAGAGAAGCCCACTCCACCTCTAAGCAGACCACCTGCACAAATTACTTCTTCACTTTAAATATTTATATTCTTGTTGGAGAAACACAAAGTTCTAGCATATGTAGAAAAGAAACAGGGAAAACACATGGACAGAAGACAACGAGCAAATTCAGAAACGGCGTTACACAATTAATGAGGAGTAGGGGAAAACACATATCATCCAGTGTTGCAATCATGAAAAACCAGCAAAACTGATGCAAGAGGAGCACCAATAGAGCAATAGTTAACGGCATCGCACACGCTTGGCACAGGACTCGTTTCTGTGTGGTGTCTTTGGCCTATCTGTGAGCAAGAGATTCTGGGCAGCTGCCTCCTTCCCCTTTGCGAGAGCAGGCAGGGCAGCACGGAGCAAAGGAGATGAGGGCAGCTGGGCTGACTCCCAGGCCCTGCTGCGGCTCCGCGCTGCGGCCGGCGCCGCGTGCGAGGAGGCGGCCGCCTCGCCGAGGCCGCGCGGGCCGAGGCGGCTGCTCCGCCAGCCCCCGTTTGCTCCCGGCAGAGCTGGTGCTCGAGGCCACCCCATACTCAAGAAGGATTCACTTCTTCACTGATCAAATGCTTTAGCAGTAATTCTAGCTTAAAAAAAAAAAAAAAAAACTTTCCTTACAATTACTCTGTATCTTAACTGTGACAAATATGTACTCTAAATGCATTACAGTTAGACTGAGCTGACATGACAAGGTCCCTGCACTCCACCGTGCACCCCTGTCATGCAATCCAGGGGTCTTTTCTACTGTGCAACTTCCAGCTACTGATGCTCAACATTTCCATTTAAACTGGAGTATGAAACTATAATACCAGCAATATATTGTAATATAGTTTGCCACACAAGCTAACAAAAAAACATTTAACTCAAATCTATTGCTTTCAATAAAGAATAAGGCTATACTGTCTCAGAAATCAAAGAACATTTAAAAGTACTGTGTTCACAAGAAGACTCAAGAACTGTAATGTTGCTTTTACAGTAAAAGTAACCGAGTTTCACATTTTGTGTATTTTTGTGCCAGTCTGCATAACCCCTTCCCCCTGAATGTAGCCACACAGGACTCCCTTTCACTACTGCATGACTATTTATGTCCAGTTGTGTTTGCATTTTCTGGGCGCTCTTTAAATAATATCTTAGAGTGCTGCTCACAACAAGTAAGATGGTTTTAAGCAATAAACAGGTTAAGGAACCACTTAATTTCTTAAGAACATCCAATTCTGAGTTGTACTTTCCAATGCTTTGGCAAAACTTATGGCTATATTTAATAGAACTTCAGGGCACAGACAGAGTCAGTGCGGCTGCCTTGACTTTTAGCCGTTGGGGGTTACACACCTCCCCAAGGACACAATTCCTCAGGATTGCAGGTGGCCTTTGCGTATTCCCACCCTCTCCGGAGCTGGAACTACCATTTGTATGGCTGTACGTCAAGACAAATTAGAGAAGTGCCTAAACTGAAAAATAATTTTTCTGATAGCTGCCTTCTGATAGTGCCTTGCCATGTAGCCACACAAATGCTTTGGCTCCTAGATTAGGAAGAACAGCGAGGGAACACAACCATTTCAGCTGCCTTATTATTTAAGGCGATCTCTGGCAGACAGCCGAGAGCACTAATGTTTTTACCTGCTGCAGTCCAGTTTGCCAGAGCTTGTCTACCAGAGCTCTCAATCATTTTATTCAGAAGCAAATATTTTGCTGAAAAACACTACACAACTTCCCGGTCACAGTCTTCAGCTCCAATTTAGGCTGGCTCTATATGGATCATTAAGTATTACATTGCATTAATTTCTAGAGCCACTTGCACAGGCACGCTGTCGTATGTGTAAGCCTAGGGGGACTCTATAGTCAGGCTCCGTGCAAGCGATGCACATCAAAAGACATACTTGACAGAGTATCCAAACTAACTTCTAGCTATATAAAATGCAAGAGCTTTCCTACAAGCAGATGTCTAGACGGACAGAGATAATACACTAAGATTTGTTGTTAGAAACTCAATTTAGTGTAACAGACCAAAAAAAAGTTACTTCATTAACCGCAAAGACTTTTAGTGGTCCATTGAATAACACAGCTTGTTACCTACTGGAATAAAATATTCCTGCCAGAAGTAAAATATGAACAATTCAAGGAAATTTGAGACAACTACACCCCAAACTGATTTCTGCCTACTTGGAACCTTCAAGATCCACTTCTGATATTGCATGGGCTGCTTGATATCCTTAGCGCTGTGCTGCTGCTCTTCAGCAACATTTCAGCACTGTTTTTGGAGAGTAAGCAATTGGGTACAATTTTTGTTCACTATGCAAAAGCAATATTAAAATACTAAAACAGAACAGTCAAGGCTTGCTATTAATAAAAAGAACAAGTGAACAGAAGAAAAGAGAAGGAAGGATACAATAATAACATCTAACTCCTCTGATTTTAGTAATTTGTGTTATTAGAAAAACAAAACTTCAATCAAGAGCAAAGTTTGAAATGGAAAACCTTGTTGGAAGGACTCTTCACTGCATCTCATCTACCTCTTCTCTAGACTTTGTACATAGTTGATCTCTTTTGGGATAAGACATATCACAGACCACTGTCCCTATCAAACACCAAGAAATAAAGAAAAAGGAAACCATGGGGCACAATGCAGCTATGGAGTTTACTCTGTGTGACTTATTTTCCTCTTGAACTCTGTAAATATAATTATTGAAAAATGTCTCTGCATATTAGAGTCAAAAAACGCTGCGTTTAAAATGACTGGTCAAACGGCTGGGTTCAGTACCTTATCTGTGTTTAAAAAACAAAAACAGCCCCGGAAAACAGACTTACATATAACAACTTGATGAAAACAGTTGCAAATCATTTCTATCTCCTTAATCTAGGTCAGCTTCAGATAACATGTGGAGGGGAAGGAGGAGAGTCAAGGGACAACCCCATTAGGGATTCCCTACCAGTAAAAGTGGTCACTGGGTACCATTTTGCCTGAGATGTGAACAAAAGTATAATCGGTTATGAAAAAAATAAAGCACTTGAAAGGCACAGCAGTCACCTGAAATGCACCAATATTCCTGTATACAGCCTGGATCTTTCTTTTCCTATGAAACACCTTAATAGGATAAAGTAGTACTGCACTCCAGTTCATTCCCCAATGAAAGAAGCTATAAATCTGCAAAATAATGCTGATTTATCGTATACACTTTTACATTACTAGTTCCTCTTATTTTTCTACTGATGTATAATGGTGTATGAGGGGACATAAAATCCCAAAGTTTGCAGTAAAACAAACTTCACTACCACCACAGAAAGTGCCTGCAGAATTTGAGCCCTTGTTTTTAATGCTGCCTTCCTTGCTTTCTCCTGAAAAGAATGTCACAAATCTGACAGTAAAACAGCTTTATACTGAGTATGTACAAAGTGACCAACAATATTTTATTGATGAATTAATAATAGTATCCTGTAAAACTAGTATCTTCTCCTCTATCTCAAGATTTATCTTAATATTGAAAAAATCTGCCTGATTGCTGATTAAAGGACAGAGAATCAGAGAAGCATTTTATTTTTTAAAAATAAAATTAAAAATCCACACATTCCAGGTATGCAGAACCACCAAGACTGTGGCCCAGAGATAGTAGAAAGGTAAGCCAGAGAGCATAACCAGGCAGAGGGAAAAGGAAGAAGCAGGACGGCACCAGGTTCTGTAACACAAGGACCTTATTACAGTGGTGAAGGAACAGAACAGACACTCAAAGGAGCTACAAACTGGTTGTAACAAAGTGATGATACTAGCAAACATGCTGTTGTCAGCTGCACTCAAATTAAAGAGAAATTAAGCAAAAGCAAACAAACAAAAACCACTTACAGCTTGAGCAGAGACACAAAATAAACAGCCTGCACAATATCTGAGAATAATGCCAAATAACAAGCATGCCAAATAATGCACTTCAGCAATATCTGTTTCTCCTATCAGAGATCCTATCAACAAGCCTGTTGCAAAGGATCGTTACCTAACACCTAACTGAGTTTGAAATTTATGTAACAGCTGACTTAAGCAGAATTTAGATGCCTTTTTTTTTTGACAACTGGGTGGTAAAGGGTAAGTCTCAACTGGGTAAGAATGCAGCTTTAAGATGACATAAATAATTCATGATGCTGATAAGCATAAGGAACCAGATGGATGTTTCTTTTTCAAATTCCCTAGATGCATCAATAGCCAAGAGTTCTTCTGTAGTGCATAGTTGCTACGCACACTAAGTATGTAAGTTGCAATTTTTGCTTCAAATATCTTTGATTTAGTCATTTTTCTAATTATGAGAAAATATGTCCTCATTGTCGTAGAAGAGAAGAGTCTTCTACGGGACTTACTACAAAAGATGAAGCTGAGAAACTGATTCATCTTTCAAGGAGGAAAGGCTTGCATGAACTCATAATACTCTGAGTGTTAGTAACACCAAAGAGATATTACAGTATCACAGAAGAATAGAACCTGGCATGGACACAGCATTTGCCCAGCACCAAGAAACATGACCATAAGTATCAACATATCGCTGGCCCCAAATCCAACTACACAAACACACACGTCAAGAAGAAAGAGGAAGTTGGACTAGATGACCTCTCTGGTCCCTTCCAACCCACTAAATTCTGTGATTAAGAAAATTTCAGAGGTCCCGTTGAAAGGTTAAGGAGTCTTCCAGTATTTATCCATATAAAAGAAATGCTTCATGAGAAGTGAACTTTAAGAATTCTGATATTTGATGATTTTCTTTACAAAAGTAAGACCCTGACAATATCATCCCAAAGCAGACCAAATCTTCCTAGAATTAATAATACTGAACATCTCAAAGATTTTTATCATTCCTTAAGACAACATCTACAAGTTGGCAAGAGACGCCATTATTTGTCCCCCAAACACACATGTATTATCATAAAACAGATATTTTCTCTCAACTTCATGAATTATTATCGAAGGAAGGAAAGATTCTAACAAGAAGAAAAGTCTGACCAAAGAAGCTTTATTTCTATCTATAGATGTTTCCAGGTTCACTAGGCTGACTATGACCTGGCTTAACTTGGCTTAACTAGTGACTGCAGACTAATAAAACCTAGCCAGGTGAGTATAGAGCAAGCCTGATAAAGTCAATTTAAATATAATTGGAAACTTGAACTTCGGGTATGTCCTTTTACCAGTTTTCATCCCGAAAAACAAACCAAGGGAGATTACTGCATACATGTGTAGTTACATTGCACATATACCAGGATAATACAAGCCAAGGTAAATGCTGTCCTAAAAAACATAGGTTAAGAACTTTGGTAGCAATAGGAAGCAAGAAAATCTCTGAACATATCCATAAATTCACCCTTTCAGGGATATGTTCAATATTCAATTTCTTAAGAATCTGAGAAATGCACATTCAACTTCTTACTGTGCTTTACATTCTGACCAATTCTCTTTTCCTCTAAGCTGTCAAGACTTCTAAAAATTGTTTCCTACACAAAAAAATGCATCTATGCAGGATGCTGTTAAATTTCAAAATAGAATGACAAGTTATATCCCCTTAGCAAGTATTTTGTTAGTCTAACCTCTTAAGTATTTGTTATATTTCACATGCTTAAAGAAAAAATCATAAATACTTTAAGTGATATTTTATTGACTGATTTGCAGATATCCTTTAAGATCAAACCTGTTTAAACAAACTGATAAGAACATTCATATGAACAGTACTTAAAAGTCACAAACTACTATCTTAGATATAATAGTTTGCTTTAAATACACATCTTGATGACATCAGGGCTGAAACAGTAGTATCCACAAGAATGCTAAACAAGAACGTTGTTTTCAATGTAGAAAAACGTGCAATGAATTCCTCATTTGCTTTTAAATATTGATATAAAGTTGTGGTAATGCTGCACTCAAAAACAAATGTTAGGGTCATGATCAGAGAAGTGGTTCAAAAACGTGCATGACAGAGCTTGTTTCTAGAATGTTTTTTTATGTAACAAAGTTCCTCTGCTAGCCTGATTTAATGCTTTCATTTTTTCTAATTATGCTGAAACATCAGTTAAGAGCCTACCTGATGTTTTGGAGAATTTGCTGTGCTGGGATTGATATTCCGCAATGCCTAAGAGTAAAAAATAAGATGGATAAAGATTACTTTAGCTGCATAGTTTGGCTGTGCAGGCTATCTTATAAACACCATCTTGTAGTATAAAGTCCCCAAGACAAGCCAGATGAGACAGGATAAGGGAGTTGAGAGACTACCAAAAAAAACCCCAAAAAATAAATTAAAAAAAAAAAATAAAAAAAAAAATCAAGAAATAGGGAAACAAAACTCACAGATTTACTAAGACTGAATATTGACAGAAAAACTTAACGGCCAGGGAGAACAACACAAAGGGAACTGGCTGTCACCTTGTCCAAAGTTAGTCAGGTTTCTCAATGACAACTGAAGCAAGAAGAAAATTAGAAGGCCTACCTAGAAGCATGCTAGCAGAGGGTAAAACATTTGTGGGTGGATTAATAGCAGCAAAGCAGGAACAGCAGAAGCCCAGGTGCTTAAGCAGACAGCGAAACTCCTGATGCTGTTTTTGCAATGTGTTTTTATCTAGAGTACCACAGGAAGTACTGGGTTTTAAAGATGACCCATCTTACATCAAGAGATGCTAAAGATTCCTAAACCCAGACCTGGAGCACAAAAAGGATAATGGGAGCCAGATTCCAGGACAGAATACTGCAGGTGATGAAGAAGGAAAAAAGTTGTCTTTGAAGATGTCTCCTCTCCTGATGCAAAGCCCATCACCGAAAGTGAAGAAGGGAACAGAGAAAGATTTTTTAGAAGTTCATTTTCCTAAAAGAAAAGATTAGTGCTTTCTCTGACAGTGCCGAAAATAAAGAATATCCTAAGCATCTGGCACAGATGGTAAAAAAACTCTTAGTTCTAATGAAGCAAAGGGTTTAAATAAAGTCAAAAAGAAGTCGGAGCTGGAACTGAAAATCCAGAAATCCCAGTGTCGAGCCCTACACTCTGTCACTCACTATGGCTATATTCATGTACCAGAAAAATTCTAAAAGGAAAAGTTTACAGCCTAATTATGAAGTCTGAAATTCCTCATAATAAGAAAACCACAGGTTCAAAATCCAGTGTGATCCAGTTGTTCCATACTCCACCGTTACACAGATGAGATTTTAGTAGCAAGGAGTCTACTCAATGCATCACATATAAACTTGAAAAGTACTTTGGAATCCTGCAGCCTGTGACACATTCTAAAAGTGAAAGACTTCCCTCCACTTCAAAGGCAGAACTAAAGAAGCTGTGGGAACCAAACTTTCTGCCTTTTTGCATGACTCAGAACTCAATGAATGTGAGATATATTCTCAAGAGGAATCTCCAATTAGATCAACAGTCCATGATGTCATCCTACTAGTAAGGCAGCCTGCTCTCTGAGTGGTTAGAGAGGAATGAGGGAGGAAAGCAAAACGCTTCTGTCTGATAAATCAGACACTTTCACTACCAAGCTGATACCAGCAAACAGAAAAAAATTAAACTTTTTCACAGCTCAAAGCCTTTTGTACAGTCGCTAGGTTTAACGCACACCAGAACAGCAACTTAACCAGAACAAAAAACATAAAAAATAGTGGAAGCGGGTGTCTAACCTGCGGCCTCACCTGCCGAAGCAGTTCTTGATGCTTCAGTCTCAGCCTTTCCTTCTCCATCTGCAGCTGCTGAAGTCTCATCTGTTGCTGCTGATTGGAGCTACTCCCACCCATCACGCCACCCTGGGGACTCTGCGGAGCCAGGGGGGGCGGCTGCTTCACTGGGGCGCTTTGGCTGATCCGCTGATTCATAGCTAAGAAACCAAAACAATAAACATTTTAAAATTAAGTTCAGACAAATACTTGCGAGCAAAGTATTACGCTTAAACAGCGTATATTAAAAAAATTTGTAACTCATTACAAGCTATGACAGTACAAAACACGCAGCTATGCACGGATGTTCACAGAATGGAAATGTTCTGTTCATAGTCAATGCAACATTCTCAGGTTAAAGAGTATACGCTCCAACTTCTGAAAAGAGCCAAACCTGTAACACAGTTTTTTTTTAAAAAAAAAAAAAAAAGTCCAAAATAGTGATAAAACATTTCAAGTGTAATTGGAATGATTAATTCTCTCTTATTCTCTTCTTTTTAATATACTTTTCTTGACTTAGATGGGGGAAAAAAAAAAAAAAAGACAATTCTTATTCAGGTACATTCTTAGTATCATTAAGCTCTATAACCCAGCGAATAACAAAACAGATTGTCTCCCTTACACCCAGCTACATTTTGTTACAGGCTACATTCCTCCATCTGTGCTGCAGCTCATGCAACAACCATTCACAATGTTTTCACATCAAGTTTTGAGTGTGACAAACAACTTCATTTGGAGCAGCATGAGATGAAAAACTGGGGATGGTACAGAAATGGTAGGTAAATGATACAGCCAGAAATATTGCCATCAGCACATGGCATATGTTTTGCTGAGGCTTCTTCCCCCTTCGCCTCCCCTGCAAGGTGTGCAGTATCTCTTTTCTGGGGTGGAAAGAAAAAGCTTCTTCCTATATAATTAATGCATAATGAGAACTCATCTCCCCTCTTCCCATGAAAGTAAGATCTAAGGTAAATTTTGTTTCATAAAATAAAGTGTGATTTAGACCTAGCTCCTTTGCAGACCTGATTATTCCTCTCACAAGAGACCACTGTGCAGGTCAGCAGATGCCCTGGAGTCTCTGTAGTGGAACAGAGGGCTGGGAAAAGCTGAATGTGGAAGGACACTATTTTCAGAGGCTTTCAATCCTAGAATTAGCTCCCCATCCTGCTCTCTGGAACAGCCTGAATCTGCTAACACTTAGAACATGTTGCAAAACACATTTGCTGGCACAGTAATGGGAGAGTGGTAGGGATTTTTTTATTTTTATTTTTTTTCTGGGAATGAGATTATGGTTTATGGGAACTAAGGAAAGGCAATGAGCTTCTTTTAGGATAATGGACTGTTTTGGTATAAAAAAAAAACCACATCTGTTATCTTCAGTTTAAATGAATTCATCATATAATAGGATTCCTAGAACACTAACATTTTTAATTAATGTAAGCAAGGAGCATTATCTTGTAAAGATTCTGTATAACCCTTTTCCTTTAACTCAACTCTGTGTGCTCCACTAACAGCCTATAAAGTACAGACGTGCCTTTCTTTTGCTCCAAGAAATTCTACATAGATTTAACCATGTCATAAAAAGCAGTAAAAAGTGCTGCACTCGCACAGTCTTGCTTCCTTTCCCTTGGCACAACTGTTCACCAGTTCATCTTTCCATTGAGAGGGAACATATGAAGAAGAAATACTGTTTTACTTGCTGCAGGGAGAATGGAAAGGGAAAATAAAAAATCTCAACCAAGAACAGTGACAAACTTAACTCTCCAGTCTACACTTTTAACCATTCTATAGATCAGGCACAGAGTCAACAGTCTGAACTAAACATAGTCCTATTTTCATGAGTCTAAAGTCAAAATAAAATGAAGTGTCATATACTTAAAGTAATAAATAATCTTTTAGGTAGTTACTTGGGAGAGCTTTATACATATCACAAATAAGATAAAATTTCCAGCAAGGTAGGTGAATGGATGAAGTGGAAAACTGCAAAAAGAGTATCCCAGTGCCAAGCAGAAGCAACAAAATGAATGCTAGGGGCAGGAGGGTTCCTCTCCAGGATGCTAGGGGCAGGCGGGTTCATCTCCAACTGGAAGTCCAATCCTGATGGAACAAAAAAATAACTACAGGAAGTTGTGAATAAAGCTTAAAATTAAGCAGTTGTTCTTAGAAGACATCCAGTGTGTCATCATCAAAGCTGAACTTCAGCAAGAAAGTGATGGGCATCCGTCAACCACCCAACTTTGCAATATGAACCACGACTCCTAGGCCAGCAAGAGCCAGAGGGAGGACAGCTTGTGCCCCCGCTGAACAGGACACCGGAGGCTCGGAAGGCCCAAGTTATCAGAAACTGCTAGGCAGAAGTTCCAACAGTGGCCCTGCAAGGACATGAGCGGTGAACACGAGGAAGTCTACTGGGCAACCTGTGCTGGGAGACTGATGGCAGGACAAAGGTTAAGGAGAAGATGACGGTGCAAAAATGAAGGGCAGTCCTAGCAGCAAGAGACCTAGCAGCTCTCTTAGGGGCTCGACATGACACTGCTGGATGGGGAATGCATTTGCTCCTTTCTGCCCAGAATCCGACGAAACCTGCAACCAGGATCATGTCTTTTGTTTTTTGCATCCTATCCTCTCATCTTGAAAGCAAAAAATGGAAGGGAGATAGAGGATGACAAAAACCAGCAGCCTTCTGCTGCTAATTCTTGCAGCCATCCCTCTAATTGAAGCAGCAGTCTGGGCTGCACCTCAGGAGCTGCAGGACTCAAGCCCTGTCATTAAACACAAGGGAAGGTCAATTACAGTTGAAAGTAAAAGGGGACAAAGGTTGGAAAATAACAACTACTTATGAAATCACCTAAAAAAAAAAAAAAAAGAACACCCACACTCTTTTAAGTTAAAAGCAAACTACCCAACTTGTAACACTGAAGTACCCAAAGCTAAAGAATTTCAGTTTTCATTTGGTTAAAACTTTGTCTTTAACTATCTAGTATCAATTATACAATCAGTTTCCAGACCTGCTACCTCCTGCAGCTGACAGCCCCACCACATCAGAGACGACCTGGTGTAAATTCAGCAGTTCAGAACTTCAGATAAAAACACACGTGTATCATCAACAGGCTTTCAACATGTTTTCTGGTATGCAACATGCAAGCATCGCTTCATTAGGTCTCTCTCCCACCAATACAGAGCTTTAAGAATAAACTTCTCATGACTTTTTTTTTTTTTTAAAAATATTTTATGTATCTGTATGTATCTTCCTGACAATTGCTTGTATCATTTCTGTCCTCTCTGCTGATCATAAAATCAACTCCACTCTTCCTATCTACTGATTTTGCAACTTAAAATGTAACAAAACATGTAACAAAAATGTTTGTCTGACACTGCATATTACTCCAACATCCTAGACCCCTGAAATGCTTTCTAATGTGCATATTGAAACTAGCGTTCATAACTAAATGTGCATCTAAAACAGGAGTATCACAAGATATTGAGACTTCGTGTATACTTTATATTTACCAATAAATCTGCAGAGACAGCTCAATTACATGATTATATATGAATTCCTTTGTTACTCTTTGGAAGCTGTATCTAAGATCTAGTTTCTGTATTCATTCAAATATCTATTAAAAGGGTTTTTTTTTTTTTTTAAAAAAAGCATTTTAGGAATGCAAGTCCCAGAGATTTCCAACTGACATGACTTTAAACTAGTCTTGGAACAGATCTTTGAGATGGGAATAAGAGGGGAATACTTCTAACTCTGAAATTATACTATAAGTTTGGAAATTAAAACAAGACATTGATCACTCCATTTTACTGGCTTAACACACTCAAGTGAAGAACCAGTGGGGGAGATAAATAAATGAATAGATGAAGTACCAGTAACACTGAATGATTTTTAGCCATCCCGGATGATTCCACCAGTATGTCACCTTCAAGGGAGGTAGAAAGAAGAATGTAATTTTCTATCATTTGCAACACGGTATTTCACAAAGAGGACAACCAGTGGTTAAGGGATTTTTTTTTTTAACTTCTCTCTTGCAGGCTGAGGACATGACCGCAAGACAAATCTGTGCTCCAAAGTTCAGGTGTCATACAAGCACTTCTTGTGCTTTCACACCTATCGGTTTTGTGAAGCTCCTTAAACTCGTTTTAAATGTCCTGAATTCAAAGGCAGAGGGTTTTGCTTATGTGGTAGAGCCGCGACTTATCAGCTTTCTGAAGCGCCGGCTCCTTAGGTCCTGGGGCAGGGAAGGTATTTAAAGAAGGGGCTCTGCACCCACCACTGCAAGAGCTGCGAGACCTCACAGGCAGGCGAGGAACAAACAGGTCTTTGTTTCTAGAAGAGGGGATTTGGGGAAGGAGGAGGAGGGGCAGGCAAGTTAAAACACACTGGCAACTTAAAACAATAAAAAAAAAAAAAAAAGAGGATTTTGCAGCCCTATAACATGGCTGCACCTCACAATCTGCAGAAAGAGTCAATCGCAGGAGTTGCAATGTGCTTTTCAAAACTATCCGAGAGTTGGGGGTGTTCAAGTATTACACAAATAAACGTCCTGCTAGCCCAGCTCAAAGCTGAACACCAGCTTGGAGCTGCAGTGGTAACGAATACTTTACAGCGACAGGAAACTGCTCCAGACCACCAGCTCCATCTTGCCTGAAGACAAGAGGCAATCGAAGAACCGGCAGCCGCTGGTGTCCCAGGGAAAGGGTCGGCCGCAGCGGGCAGAAAGGCCGGTTCCTCCGCAGAGCCGGGGCCAGTGCAACGGCGCCCGGCGGCAGCGCTGCCCTCCCCGGGCGAGGATCCTGCAGGGCACCCGAGTGCTCAACCAACGGGACACGCTGAAGGCATCGGGGTGGCTGCTCACAGCTATCCCTCCACTCCGCAAAACTAAGACCCAACTTAACCCCAAGCGGAAGGACGTCATCTTTTATTTAAATAACTCAAGAAGCCCCAAACCTTGCTGCCATCTGAGCAAACTATAGTTCTTAAAAGCAATATTTAAGTTTATAGAAAAAGGGGAAACTGAAAGAGAGCACTCTTTGGGCATCACTTTGGCTACAGCCAGGCTTCTGACTGATGTTGGTCTGTAGCACTGTAACAGAGGGGAGGGGAGAAAAAAAAAAAAAAAAAAAAAAAAAAAATTCTTTGATTAATTTGAAAAGAGCCGTGAAGAAAAAGTTATAGCAGGATTTAAAAGAACGAGCCTCGGAAGTAATTAAAACTTGCGCCACATAGCTTCCTTTTTTCCCAGAGATTTGTCAACAGTTCGTTTAGTCAGGATGCGAGATATGTTTTTCAGCCTGCTAAATTATTATAGGGAAATTCACGTTGTTTTGCATTAGCAGCATTAATAAACACCAACCTACAAATCATCACAGTAAAGCAACTCCATTGGGTTTCATTTTGCTCAAAGATTTATCTGAGAATCCTGGAGCTGAGAGTGGGGCAGGAGTGAGAGCGCTCCAGGCTCCTCCTGGCCGCAGCAGCGCACCTTGGTAACAATAACAACTCTCAGCCCCAAGCTGGACTCTTGCTTAAAAAAAGGCATAAGCCATGAAAATACTAATTATTACAGTAGCACGTCCAAATTATGCCTTGATTATTTTGCATTTATCAATTATTTATATTAAAGTGAAATCAGTATCTTCCTTCTTGCTCTTCTCTCACTAACGCACTCTTTAATTTAAAAAGTGTTAGTTGATATAAGCAGTTCTTGGTCTGCTTTTGATAAAGCTGCCACTGTGCTAAAACCTTTTTTTTGCATCCTGAAATGCTGAGGTGCAACAACGTGAGACCATTGCTATGATTCTCCAACATCATCTGATCGTCCCTTGAAACTAGTATTTAACACTTGAAACTATAAACTGGAGGAAAATGGAGTAAAACACAGTAAAATGTTGCAGTTGTTCACAGATCTAGCTCTTTCCCCATGGCAGCAAAAAAGCATGTTTTATTAAGTGCTTTCACTGAAATCTATCAGTTTCAGAAGAACTAAAATATTTTGGTCAGACAGAAGAGCAAGTATAAACAGAATAATATTAATAGTAACTAGCTGTAAGAAACTTGCGTCCAGCACATGTTGTACGTACCAACACATTTTCTATTCTTTAAAAGTAATTTTAACTTTGGAAACCTAAACAATTCAAAAGACTTAAATATTTTAAAATCTACTTACTGAACAGAACCGTCTTCCCAATGGGATTAGTACTACAGGAGAACTACTTAGCAGATGACTGTAAAGGACAGATTATGAGAAAACACCTCTACTACTGCCAGTTACCTTTACATGCTACACATGAAACACTGCTAGGACAATAGACAGCGCAAGACTCTCAGTGGACCAGTATCCAATACTTGACAATTGAAGATCTGACAAAACAGACTTAATCTAAGTTAGTCTCCATTTTACAGCACAATTAAACCAGCAAAGAGTATCCAAAAGAATACTAGCTTCCAAAACCTTCAATTGTTCAATCACTTTCAATATTAATTCCAGTGTTAACTAGGCCAAAAATCAAACTTCCTTTTTTCTATAAAATAACATGAAATCCATCAAAGGAAATCTGCATTTAAAAATAATTCCATTTAAAAATAATTAAAAATAAGGTGACTTATTCACCTTTGATTTCTGATGTATTCTGATGCATACCTTGGGTACACGCATATGCACGTGTGCACCTATTTTCTATTTCCATCAGATGCCAGTTACAAATAGTTACATAAAAATTTCAAAACCCAATTAAGAAAAAAAAACATATTTTTTTAAAAAATAAGCAGTATATGTCAAGAAATGGTACAAAATTCTTAATTAAAAAAATTCAAGAAAACACCAATATCATGTTTCAAAATGACTGAACTCAAGAAAACTAACATGCTGAATTTTAAATTATATAGGAGTACCTACAGAGTACATAACTTTATATACTTGTAACTTTATATGTATATGTAAATATATATTTTTTTTTCTTAATTAAACACTTACGGACTGCAGGTAACAACGGAGGATGTGTTCAAGTGATGCACCTGCCATTTCCAGGCTGCAGAGACCTGCAGAGAGTGGTGCTGGCAGGTGATGGGCTGAACGAGTCGCAGTGCGCGTGTGGTTCCCGGCCCAGCGATGGACACGCGGGGTTTATACCCCTGCACATAAAGGCATCACTAGCAGCAAATCCCCTTTCTCATTAAAAGATTAAACTGTTTTGAAACAGAAGTAGCTATAAGCCCATATAAACCTACTGCCCTCAAAAATCTTTAATAAGAGTTTTTCACTTTATTACTGCACCAATATTTTATGTATTGTAGTTTCTAAGTTCCTTGTGGGCAGATTTAATGATTTCTTCAGTGAACTCTGGTCAGTAAGCAGAAATAAACATTCACTTTTCACGCAAAACATCCTTTCCTTTTCTGATATGCAATGAGGAATAACTAATAAGCATTTATTGGCACCATTGTTTTATAAGGCAGCACCCCCGCTACAAAGGGCTGCTAAGCACCGAAACCTCCCGCGGTCACGGGGACCTCCCTGTGACACACACCAGCATTTCTCTGGAAACTCATCCTGCTCCCTATGTCCACATTCCTTGCAATACGCAGCAAAATAATAAGTCTCTTCTCCATCTTGAGCGATCTCCTGAAACTGTTCTTCCGGAAAAACAGGAACTGGAAAAGGTGACTACCAAGAGACCTTTGAGATGAGTCAAAACCATTTAGTTTTAATGATACAGCACGGAAAGAGAATCTGCCACCGTGTCTACAAAGCCGGAACAACTGTGGCCTATGTCCTCACGCTCTGCTTCTGGGCAGGGAGAGAAGACCGATCTAGAACTCAAAAAAACAACAATGATTTCCTTCTCTGGAGATCTTCCCAACCCTCCTGGCTGCCACCCTCTGCTCTGTGTGTCCCTGCTGGGGCAGGGGGTTTGGACTAGATGATCTCTAGAGGTCCCTTCCAACCTCAACCATTCTGTGAATAATAATAAAACCTGAGAGGCCTAACACAAATCTTCTGGACTAGCGCTCCAGTTTATGATGCCCACAAATCTGCCTTTAGTGAGGCACGTTTAAATATGAGTGTTAAACCACCTGTTAGACAGGTGAGAGACAGAGCTATGAAATACTCCTAATTCCCAATAGTGAAAAAACAGTAGAGACTCCAAAGCTTAAGTTTTTAAAACTTAAGGTGTTCTAAGTGCATTCAAGTTTTTTGAAGAAAACAATAGATATATGTTCCAAAGCATTTGGATGTTCTTGTTCTTCATAAAAAAACCCCTCATGCATTAAAGTCTCATGGTTTTTTCTGCTTCTGACTGCTAACTGCAATGAACCTGCAGGCCATGTTCCCCTCCAGTAGCTCTGCAGGAGCCCTTTGCAAGTTTAAAGGTAACTGGTCTCACACTATGATCACCAACACAGAAGGACCATCACTTTTATCACTTTTATTCCTTTTCTATGGGTAGCTTAAGCAACTACTTTCCACAGAGGCTCTGTGCACCTTTCCATAATGATGCCAAACAGTGTCTTGCCTTTGACCTTACTCAAAATCCATGCAGAACTTAATAAACATTAACGTGATCCTTAACTGGGAGTGATAAAAATGAACTCGTGGCAATGACTTCAATCTGAGGTCACATCTCTTGCTTCATACCCCATTTGGCAGCTCCAATGCTGGAAAGAACAGAAGGAAAAAGGCTGGACATGTGTAAGGCTGGTGTGACTGCTAGTAACAAACCTATAAAACTGAAGTTTGGAATAATCTAACAACAATGTGAAACTGTATCTTGTTTTATTCCAATTCGCATAGACAGATTTGTCCAAATATTCTAACGGAGTGCTTGTGTGAAAACATTAAGACTCAGGTTAAATCAGTAAAGACACTGAAACGAAACATCATTTTCTGATGTTTTCCCCCTTTTTCCAGGTTCACCATCCATCTTCAAAATTAACAAATTAAGTATCCTCAAAGGGCCAATTATTTTTGCTTGTGTTTCAAGCACTAGTCCTACCATCTGCAAACTGAAGTAATAGTTAAAAGCCCTTAATGCTATTTGAGGCAAAAGTCAAATCTTGGAAACTTGCAGCAATAAAGTTGGATGACTCCAAACTTNTTTTTTAAAACTGATTCTAGGAAATTAAATTTTATAGAAAAAGCAGATGTTCTACTTCATCAACTCCAAATCCTCGCATGCTTAGCTGATCTACTTCCTACTGAGACATTCTCTGACTATCAAGAACTACTAGGATCTGTGAAGAATGACCAGTGTACAACAGCAGAGGAGGGAAGAAGATGGAAGACAAAAAACTCTCCAAAAAGGCTACCTCAACCTGACTAATTCCCATAAGGAAATAACCTGCAAGAAATAAACCTGCAAAGGCACTGCAAAAGACTGGACAACATATTTGTACCAGATGCTCTGCTAGCACAAGAAATCCTGCAGACAGAGGCCCGAGGAAGCTACTCCAGCCCTATTCCTTTCATCTCATGTGATCTTTTATGATGGTCTGTGCTTGGCATGGAAGGCTCTTCCTTCCATATTTAGTCCCTTCCTAGATTTAAAGGTTCAGCAATTCTCCTAACTCAAAACTGCTCTGAAGCCACATATATAGACTAAGAGGATTAGTATCAGAACCACAGCAAGACCTCACTCCAGTTTTAAGTGATGCAGCTGAACACTTCAAGCCCACTTGAAAGGTGCTAGAGCAAGCAGATTTTAGACTCAGCCTACTCCACAGCAGGGTATTCTGATGGGAACTCTTATCTGATGCCTTAGTCTTTAAAGCCTGTTCCAAGAAAGAATCCATACCAACCACATCCTTTTGCTTTCTGTTTAAAGGCAGGAATGCAATACTCAAATGACCTTTACCAATTAAGTCAGGAGGTGTGTTTGCCTTTAAAATGATTCTCCTTCCTCTTTTGTAGCCACATTAATTAATAGTTCCCAGCACCACTTTGGAAAATAAAACAAACTTCTGTGTGCATCTATTAGAGAAAATGAAGATGAATGTGAAGCTTCCATCTGATGAGAAACATACGGAGAGATAAGGGCCGCCTCCCTCAAAGTGGAGAACTCAGAAACACCAAAGGGAAACACTCAACATCCTCTTTGTTTCTGAATTCTGCAACAGAAGAGTCAATTTGTACACACCATTCAACAAATGTTACTGTTTTCAGTGTTTTCAGGAAAGGCAGCACCAAGGAAGATCTTGAAGAAAATGAAGTATCTCCTTCATTTTCAATTAACATGAATACCACTCTATTGATCAAGAATTTAGCATTATGAAGATGCATTCACATATTGCTTTTGAAAGATTTAATAGTAAAAACAATGAAAATGAAGCTCTTATATTAAAGCACCAGGATGCAAGAGTATGGCAATAAGAAATAAACAGCATTGTCAACTCATCCTGAGCACTGAAAGGAAAGTTCCGAGCCATTCTCATTTTATTTAGGGTCACAGCACGTATTTCTTGAGGATCTGTACATAATAAATAAATGTCCGGCACAGTATGTTATCTCTGTCAAACAGATTTTTTTCTTCTTTACTGGAGTGGCTTAAGAGGGTCACAAGTGAGAAAGCAACAGAAATAAGATTTTCTATTTTCTTGGCTCAAATGATAAAAACATAAACCACAATACACTGCATACAACTTTGGATTTCAAGGAAAACTCCTTCAAGCTCAACAGCAGCTAGCAGCTTGTCTCTATTTGCTGTCACTCTAGATCAGAAGAGCCCACATGCTTTTTTTTTTTTTTTTTTTTTTTTTTTTTTTTTTTCCCTTTCCTGCCCCTTTCAGCTACACTTGAGCTCTTTGACTGAAAAGGTCTGGAACAGATTAAAAATCCGACCACAAAATAAAGAGCCTTGGCATGTACTCAAGCCTGTCTGGGATACACATACACAGTGGGCCCAAAAAGGGAAGCTATGCAGCAAGCAACCCTTATGCAGTCTTTTGGCCATTTCTAACTTCTTTCAGTTTAACTGCACAGCCTTAACATTTCATGGAGCTTCAGCAGAACAAGACAAGTAGCTTTTACCCATATGGCTTGATGTACTATTTACAGGAACACAAAACAGCTCTGAGAAACAAGATTCATCTCACTCGTGACCTTTGTCAATTAAAACCTTTTCCACACTGCTTTCTAGTTCCAGCTGGCCTCTACAGCTCTTGCCATTCTGAACACTACAGTAATACAAAGAAAAGCAATATACATATACTGCAAGATTACTTAATATAACCCGCCTGCCTCTCTTCACTGCAAAAGGCAACACAGATTTTCTAAATTACTCCTTCCTCTTAAAGCCTTAGCTGGGTATTCAGTAACTGTGAAGCTGCAAATGACCCACGCACTCCTCCCGTGATGCACAAACCTGCAGGCGAGTGTTAAAGCCAACACGGGCATCTGCCAAAGCTGATGATCATCAAAATAAATAAATATATATATATATATATAAATATATATACATGCGCCCCACCTTTGGACTCAAGTTGCACAGTGGTTCAACCTGTCTACAAGCTAGAGAGCAGCTGATAAACAGCGTGACAATCTAGTGTTTTCCGTAAGAGCAAGCGGATGTTTAATGCAAGCACTTAAGCCTGCAAAACAAAACCGCTGAAAATTTTAACAGCCATTTCAAAAAGACAAAACAGAGCAGCCACTGGTGAGCACTGCAGCTCTCTGTTTATATGGCATTCATGGAGTTAATGCCTCTCCCAAAAGGGGCCCACAGTTGTTGTTAGGTCAACCCCTGTAAAGCTTCAAAGGCTTTGAATCCCCTCGGCCTGACCTACTCGGTGATCTGCACACTGTTTTCATTTAGCTGCTCCGAGGCCAAAAGCAAAGCTTGAAATCTACAATGATTTTTTCTTTTTTTACCCTACTGTTTTTTCCATTGCTGTGGAAAAATCACTAACATCCAAACAAGATGAAAATAGTAAGTTACTGGGAAAAGAGATCAAGGACAAATTAATAAGTCTAATAGAGTTTATACACGCAGGTCATGACTTCTTGCAAAAATAAAATAGCAATTCCACTATAAACACGTAAGAACAGTCGCTTGGATGATCTAAGGAGCTCATTTAAATGTCTCCAGCAATGTTATACTCTATTGCTATTTGTATCAATAGTGGCAGTATTTTACTGCAGTTTGCAACTCTGCTTTTAGCGTACAGAGACATTGCTAGAACATGAGCGTAGAAAAAAATTGCCCCAAACCCAAAATACCAGTTCTAATGCATTAAATATTAAAATTAAGGATCAGAAGATCTAGATGTAATTTACTATTTCTATGTGCAATGTTACATAGTCTAATTAACATTCTTTGCCCCTCAAAAGAAGATTACGATAGCAGCAACAGAACTAAATCTTTCTGTTTAAAACAGATTTTTTTTCATGATCATCAGTGTGAAAAGCTGGAATTATAAGCTGGTATGTGTTTCAAGCATATTTAAAGAGAATAAATTGTTATTAGACAACAACCTCTTTAGGACAGCACAAAAGAAAGCATTGATTTGGGAATTAAAAGGCTTTTCTGGTGTAAAATTTTGCACGTTTAAGGGAGATTACACAAAACTGACAAACAAGATGTTTCTGAATGCCACCAAGTTCGGGAACCATATGGATCATATGGCAAAATCCCAACCCGCAGCATTAGCACCTTTGGTGACACACACTCCTAAAAGATATAAGGTAAGCCTTCAGAAGGGAAAAAAAAAAAAGATTTAAATAAGGTCTCTATGATTCAAATTAAAATATATTTTAAATCTTATTTGATCTTACTACAAAAAGTTTCCAAAATATGTCTGCAAAATGAAAGCTGCTAAGTGAACTGAAGCGGATCAAAAATGCTGAAGCGAGATGAACTTTTACCAAAGCGTGGGTCAAGCCTTGGGTCTAGCCAAGATGTGGTCTTGTTCTTATGGTTTATGTAGTAAATTTCTCCATCCTGGGTCATAGCTTGTTCCCATCCATCGGGGAGTGGGCCTGCAATATAGAAGGAAGGAGTTCATGGCGCGCTCTTGTTTGCTCCAGCTGAAAATTGATCTAAAAAAAATTTCAACATTTTACATATATAACAGTACATGAAACAAGAGAGTTCCAAGCTCATGTCTAACATTTCTGGGATAAGGACAAAGTGGAAGATGGGAAATAAAAGAATAGGAAGTGTTTCCATCAATTTTATCTAATATTTGGAGTTCAATTTTGAAGAAGCTGTTAGCATCCTTTTATTTAATTCTGACACTTCCTTTTGCTATAGCCGCATAGTACAAAACCAACAATAAATCAAGCCTGCCAGAATGAAACCAGCATGAGTACCAGAAAAAAAGAATGAGAAGAGCCTACCTTGCAGGGAAAAGTTCAGCTAGTGAATAGAGGCCAGCAGCAAGTGAATATGACAAGATTCTAAAATTGTATTTGGCTCTTCCATAAGCAATTAAAAAGTCGGGACTTATTTTCCCCTTTCTTCATACTGTAACTTGCTGTCAAAGCGTTAAAGGATGCAGCAAACACAAAAACACAAACCGTAAAAGCAGGAGACAAAAAGCAAACGGAAAAGCTAAGGTCAAAACCGGCAGGAACGGACAGGAACATGAAGCACTAGGAAGAGCAGTGTCACCTGTACGAACAGGACAGCACGTGCACGGGAATCTATGTTTAGGAAATGGCAGAGGGGGACAGATGTGTTTGGAGTCCAGTTAATGCCTGAATATGCAGTGTTGAGGGATTTCTCTTATGCTCCAAACTACAGCTTCCAAGAAAACAACCTTTACTTGGATACTGCCTGTGACCCACTCATTCCCATGTACATAGGATCATGTACATTCATCTGTATTTGCTTTGTTTGAAAGCTATTCTCCAGGCTGGCTTCCTCTCATCACAGGTGCTTTACAAATGCATGTTTTAGATTCTTAGATCTATCATGTAGACATAGACTAAAAATTATCTAAATTGGATACAGGAAATTTTACTCTTGTTTCTTCAGAGTTGAATGCAATCTTAAGACAATTTATCAAGAGATCCACTACAAATGTTAAGAAAGTAAGAGAAATTAGAACAGGACCAGGAAACAGGTTAACTTTTCTTACTGCTCTTCCTCAATGCACTATAATAAAACATTAGTAAGAGTATTAAATTTTGACTAACAGGCTATTCAGTACAACTTAAGGTACATTAAGTATGTACAGTCAGTAAGATTTCACACATGAGATTCGAATATACACACAAAAATTCGAACACGTGCCTGAAGTATCTACTCTATCAGTGTTTGAGCACACTAATTCTTCCCTCCTTGGCTTGTTCTGAAGTCAGGCTCCTGTCAAAGATTTCCATTGTTTAAAAGCCACTGGGGGAAAAAATAGACTTGTTTGCTTAATCCCTAACTACGTTCTCAGGGGCATGTCAAAAAGAGTGAAACAGCCACTAGATTGCATTCCAGGAATATCCCAAGGCACAATCAAAATTTCTTACTCTAGTATGTGGCCCAAGTGCCCCACAAACTATATTTCTAGCCTATAGTCTTCCATTTTGGCCCAGAAAACTTTGTATTTCCTCAAACCCACCACTGCATTATTAAGGATACAAGTTTTCAAGACAGGACAAATAGGGATCTAACAGTTGGATACCTCCTTCCTATTCCCACGAGCTCTAAATACTACACATAAAGTAATGAAAGTACCTTAGCTTTTATTAGAGGCTAGTGATGGGCAAGAGAAGCGTTCCATGAGAACACTGGAAAACATTCATAAATTCTAAAATACCCACAGTATAAAAGGACATCTATGCAGAATTCAAAATTCAGAATTCAAAATTGAAGCTTGAAGAACCTGGCATGTGTTGTCATGCCCCAAAGTCCATGCAGCTAAACTTCCAATGCTCTTTCACAAAACTCAGGCACTTGCCAAGGATCACTGAAACGCAGAACCTGACAGAGCACCAGACAGGTCCCTTAGGCGTTAAGCCACTGCCCTCGCCACAAGGAGAGGCCTCCTCACTACCATCCTCCCCAGAGCCCTTCCATTCCACACGTCTTTAGTAGGTGAAGCTCAGTGAGAATGTATCCTCTAAACTCCAAAGCTAAGGGAACAGTTGGTTCTAGGAAAACCCAAACCAGCCTTGGGGTGCCAGTCCTGCTGAACATCAAGTAGAGCCAATACTGGTCTGGCATGTTCCTTTGTAGTAAATAAGAACAAAATGCCTTTGAAGCGGAACGCCGGGGTTTGTTCGGTCCACCTACCTTTTGGAAGCACACTGCTTATTAGACTCAATGATCTAAGGCCTATTAGTTTGCTAGACCCAAACCTGGGCAGGGCTCCATTTCCAAATAAAATATACGAGCAGCACAAGGAGCGGCAGAGGCCTCTGCTCACCTGGCTGCCACAGCAGCTAGTCTGCCTTGCTAAGTGCCATCAGCAGCTGCAGAAACAAACTTTCATCTTCTGAAACTTTCGGCATTAAATACTACATTGCTTTCTTCCCTAGCCAGTAAACTGTTCTATTCCTGCTGTTGTCCCTATGCTTTGAAACGGTAGTTCCAAATTCGATTAGTATTATTTTTCTGCGAGGTGTTGAAACCAATGAGTATCAGTCCAATTTTCTAACTGGATCTCTGACCAACTCTCTGTTAGAAGCAATAACAGAGGAAACATGAAAGACCCCAGCGAAGAGCACCAGACACATTCACCCAGGTACATCTAGGAAAATTCTTGTGCAATTAAATGTCCCCTTTCGCCAAAAAGCTCAACAGGAACAGAGTTTTCAGAACTAGCTCAAGCTATAAGGCATCTTAAATTATATAAGCCCTGTTTTGTTCTTTTGCAGCTCTATGAACTTAGAACATCAATAATTATTTTAACCCATGCTACATAACCACCACCATGCTGGGTCCAACCAAGAGTGCATCCAGCTCGGGTATCAAGGTCACAGTGATCACCAAGCATCACAAAAACGGCAGGTGAGGCTGGAGAGCAGACAGAGTCCCCCAGAGAAATGTGTCCAGCAGCAGGAGAACCTGCAGGGAGAACCAGCGCTTTGAGCCATGCAGCCTTCGCCCCCATGGACCTGGCTGCTGCTGAGGGCAGCAGCCGCAGCCTCCCAGCAGCCGGCGTTAAGCGTCGTCTCCTCGGTGCTCCAGGGGTGAAGAGAGCAGTTACAGGAGGCCAAAGTGGTCCCTAAGAGCAAGAAGCTGCAAGGAGCATTGTGGGGAACACACCAGCTTCCCAAGCACTGACTGCCCAGCATGAGCCACAGCCGAGCAGAGAAGGTAGTGATTTGTTCTGGGAACATGGACTTATTGATGGTAGCTGATTGAAAAATAGCCTATTCAGTAACTGTCAAACTCTAAGTTTTTAGATAAAGCACTGGACGCCCAAACACATTTAAAAACAAGCAACCAACCCCCTCAAAACATATAAGATGGTGGCTTTAAGCACTCTCTCAGCCTCCAGGTACCACAGGTGATCGAGCTAGCCAGGGAGGACACATCTCTCGAGCCCCCCTCCAGTGTCCCCCCGAGGATCCATAAACACCCACAAGACCCTGTGACGTGGTTCCCTGCTAGCGCTGTTGGACGCTGAAACAAACATGAGCACAGCTACAAATCTGCAGCTCTATGAAGCTACTTGTACAGGGAGAGAAGAGTCGTCCACTTCACTCTGTCATTTTTAAAGACAGTTATCTAAAAATTGGATTCCAATTTTCAAGTGTAAGCTATTTTTAGAGAAGTACTGATAAGGCATATGTTTGTGACTAAACATTTATAAAGAGCTACAGCTCTCTATATGTGTATAAATACACATGTAATTTTAAAGGTGTGTATGTGTGTCTCCTTTCGGCTGGTGTCTCCCTTTTTTTGGTGTGTGTTTTTTTTTTCTCCCCCCATCAATTTTTAAGATACTATTTTTATCTAGAACACAAAGCAAAGCTCATTGCTGGCAGAGAGAAAGCCATAGAGTAATGCTAAAGCAAAAATGTAACAAAGCCAAGCTATGCAATATCCTAGGATAACAGTCAATCTTAGCAATCATTATAATTTCTGTTAAATAACTAGGTTAACGTATACTAGAGAGTATTTCATTTAGCTATTAAGAGAACATATATGAACAACCTAGGAAAACAAATTCTGATGAGTTGGTAAATATTAAAGCAAGGAAAAAAAAGTTTTTGGGAGTGGGCAATATTTGAAGTGCAAAATGAGCATCACTGCCATACGGATCCTTAGAAACTTGAGTTCCACAACAGGACATATGTGTTGCTGACGCACACAAAGCAGAGTTTGACAGATCACACAGACGAGGGAAAGCTGCATCTGAAGCAACCAAGAATCTAAAGTGAAGAGCTTGAACATGGTTTAGCTGTTGGCATATTTTTCCCTCTTCGTGGGGAGGAGGCGAAAAAAAGAGCTATTAACCGCAGTGTGTTCATTTTTCAACCTACCTTAAGAAGTACCACCATGACCTACTTTAAGAGGTGCCCAAAATGATAAAAGGGCTAGGAATTTTCACCAAAAATCTCATTTCAAAACTGTAGTCTAAGGTAAGAGAAAAATGCACAGAGACAGGAATCTGCACCCAAGCTAAGCAGGGGCTAAGAGAAGCAGTGCAGTCAAACATGATTCAGATGATAAAACTATCTGGAGAAGGGCAGTGTATTAATACACTTACATTATCACTCTAATTTTATGAGACAGACACTTTATTTTCAAATTTCAACTTTTATCTCAGTAGGGGTTGCATAGGACAGGTTCCTCAGTATAGTGACCAGCTTTATTACTATATATTTTCTTATTACTGCATATTTCCTTAAAAAGAAGACAGATTTTTTTTTCTATAAACATAGGGGAAAAATTATACAAAACGCAGTAAGAATAATCAGATTAGTTGAAATAAAACTTTATCTATTTGTTGCATACTCAGTAATAACAAGCTTGCTTTCTTTCCATTACTGACAGGAAAATGCATATATTTCCAATCTTTTCATTTGATTCTATTTCACTGAAGATGATTAAACGGCAAATGCTATCTAAGAGTGTCGTGTTTTTCCTCTTACGCATGGCCCAAAACATTTCAGTTGATTACATAACATATGTTTGGCAAGACTGAAAAAAATACTCCCCCGAAACAGTCACTTTCCACACACCAAAGCACTCTTTCCTATCACAGACGTATACTAAAGAATACTCAAAACTGCTCATTCACAAAATCATGCTGGAAAAGCATGAAGCTGTTTGGACACGTACTCATTTCCTTAAAGAAATGCAACTTGCAAAGAGATATACTGTGTTTTAGCTGCATCAAAAAGGTGGAATTTCTTAAGAAAAGCAACCTAAAAATCTCAAAGTCAGCCAAAACAATATTCCCAGTTCTGAATTTAGTTTTAAACCCTTTCTTTTGATTTGCCATTGCCCTTACCATACCTTTTGGTTTTGCTCTCTTCCTACTTCCCTTGAGCTCCATTTGTCCCATTCACCAGAAGGGGATGTTGCCTTCAACGTGCAGGTAGCAACTTTCCGAGCTCTGCTCTACGACTCCTTCTCCAGCGTGTTTTCCCATTCTTAGTTAATGGAAACCTTCCAAGGTTTTTAAGACTGCTCCTAAAAATCTGCGATTTGAGTATTTTATCACAGTACAATTGTATTCAAGTGCCCCTAAGGGTACACTTGACTTGTACTAAAATTTGGTAGGAACTCCTGATTAAGAGCTACAATTAACAAGGATGAAAAGAAAACATTATTTCTCTTGTGACACTGTGGATGCTTCTTTACAAGTCAGTGACTTCCAACTGTCACAAGGCTTATAGCTGTGGGTTTTTTTGTTTGTTTGTTTTTGTTGTTTGTTTGTTTTAATTGTTGTTGCTTTCTTTTCTCCTTCTTCTTCTTCTCTCTCCCCCCGGTATCTTTCATAAAGGCTCTCAAAAGCATTAGGGCATGTTTCATTGTTAGCATTTCATATCAGGAAACTTGTGACTTAGAAGTCTCAACGTTATTTCTTAGTTCTTGGGAACAACTATCCAAAGCAGAACTACTAGAATAGCTTATGATTTTAGCACTCAGCTTTAAGTTCCACTGTGCCCAGAGGATAGTTAGTTATTTGCTTTTCCATTTCTTTCACTGTTTAGGAAAGCCACCAAGGAAGCAAACATTATGTAACCTCAGCAGTAAAAAGTAACAGAATCAGACATAAGAAGCTTTACGAAACACACACACACACTCCTAATTTGAAATTAGTAAAAAACAGGTATCAGAAGTAGAATCATATACATATAGAATCATACATAATAAATGCAGGTTCAATGTTATTTAATTCAAAACAGACTTCTGTTAAACAAAAGGAAGTTAAGAGCAAGTGCAACCAAAGAGTAACTTCTAAATCACATTAGCTCAACTGATTTGAGCTTTAAAAAAAGCTACAGAAACTATCAATACACATAAGTTTTGATATCTTCATGAACTTTATCAAAGTGAGAGCACTGGGAAGAAGGGCTTTCAATTCATCTTCAGTACAAAAACATTTATGCAATTAAACAAACATTCAATGAACTTGTATTGAAATGAGTGATCCCTCAAGCCACAAGACAACCCCACATAGGTTTATTTCACCTCTACTGCATGAGCAGCGAGATCGATTTAAGACCACTTGGATCAGCTTGCATCAGTCACCTTCATTTAAACCACTGATTTTTAAATAATTCTAGAGTAGTAATTCTTTTCCAAGCTTTTTACTGTCATAGAAAGGGTGTATTTTTTTTTCCTAAGGATCTTTCACTGGGATAATACCTGTGATGATACCTAGTTTTTTCCCCCCACATACACACAGTAAATTTTACTTCACTACCAACGTTTGTTTCCCTATTCATTCTTAGCACAACAGAAAGTTTGAGGAGCTACATTAAAACACACAACTTGTGTTGATATTCAAGCAAAGAGCATCTAGTTTTAATATTAATATGGATATAAACCAAAGGCAAGGCACACAAGGGAACCATCCCCTTTCTCCCATTCCTGCAAAAATATGTTGCCATCTAGTCTAGTCTGATGACTGTGTTGTCAGTCTAGTGCTGAAGATTTCCTAAGATAAGCTTACAGGAGAGAAAAAAAAATATATATATGTATATATTTCCACATTATATAGTGAAAACTCAATTGCTTTGAATCACAATTTCTTAAATTCGAACAGGACTCCTTCATTTGTTTCAGGACAGTCCAACCTCTTGGCCTAGCCAACAAGAACCTGAGATACAGTTTGCTCAGCTTCCCCTCTAACATTGTCGTGAACGGCACAGCTTGCTCACGCCAGGTAATCTTTTGGCACTGCCTGGCAGCATGTGAATTGCAGCACAAAACAAAACTTTCTAAATGGACAACAAAAAGCAGCATACAAGAATAATCTTTGCAAAATACAAGAACAGCAGACATGCACAAAATAAAACTCAGACTGCGAGAAAATAAATTAAACACAAACTTCAGTGACAGACAAAACTAACAAAGCATAGGGAAGATTGCAGCAAACTAGCACAGGGCTCAATTTATCTACTTGTTCTCTGCACATCAGGACAAGGGAGCTCTGGAAATATGTAGCAGTATTTAAGATCAAACATACTATACTGCTGTTTAGTCATGTTCCCAACAGACTATCTAAAAAATAAAAATATAGTAATAATAATAAAAATATCTACACTCTGGGAAGAGACCCCCTGACTTCCTCAGCTGAAGGAACAATTGCTATGACACGGGATTTTGGAAATGACAGGAGAGGAAAGAGGAAAAAAAAAAAAAATCTCTGCTACTAAATAAGATTTTTACATGTGTTTGCTGTATTTACTTAGAGAAGACTGAAGAATGGGCTGTTCGTAACGAATGTGGGATATGTAAAAGAATACAAGAGCATCAAACCCAGTAAGCAAGGGGAGGCAGAAGAACATTGCAAAAGCATAACAGCTTTAATGGAAAATAAGAATAATTTAACAGAAATCCTGTTTTCTGTAAATTTAATAGCATTTTCAAGCTAGAAGAAATTAAGGTACAACTTCTGCTCCTTTAAATGTCTGAACCATCCACTTGGGGGGAAAAAAAAAAAAAATCACCCCACCATACATCATCCTCATACATCAAGCATCAGCCTCTTACTTGATACAAGAGGCTTTTCCAATTCAAAGCTTAAAATCAGGATAGCTGGAAGGACACTGAGGAGATTTAGACCCCCCTCTTCAGAATTCACAGGGCTATTTCACTTGCATGTTCCCAAATGCTGCTGTTGCTTACCTGATGCCGAGTTCATGATGTTCTGCTGCACCGGAGGGCTGGTGGGTGCCGTGACATTCATCTGGGATAGCATGGCCTTCCGAGGGTCTTGCCAGGTTGTTGTCTGATCAATGTGACTAAGACAAAACAAAGCAGGGGTTAGGACAGGCGTGGATTCACAACAGTGACCTCCTAGCACAGAGTTTAACAACAAAAGGTTAAGCCAGCAAACAACAGGCACGCTCAAACCCAGGCACGAGGTCTTTCTGGATTCTTTCCAAGCTTTACTGCATGTCAGACGCTCAAACTCTCACTCCAGGCACCACAGCTGCACCGATTAGAGCTGGTCAGATAAGGGTCCACACAAATATCAAAATCTAGGGTCTTGTGCTGTAAATTTTATCTACGAATTAAACATTCTCTTCCTGTTTCTCTTTGATTAGTTACTTGTCATTTTGCAATGTGACTTCTGAATTTTTCAGACCAAGCCAGTTACCTCTGGAATCTCGAGCACAGTCGAGCACCTTGGTGCGAGGTTTCGTGCTGAACGCTTTGTGCAAACTTTCTTGGCACACACCAGGTTCTCGAGATGGGTCATCTGAGGGACTCCCCCCTTGCCACCCACAACCCAACAGCCTTTCTGGGGTGACTTAAGTCATTGGCCACACTAGAGCAATAACTAAAATAAAAACTCTGCTGCCTTTCAGCTTAACAGCAAAAGATGAGGACAGTTGGATTGCTAAGTATCTCTGCCAGCCCTCTGCAGAATCTAATGGTGAAACTTTTAGAGATTGACTTAGCTTGAGAAGCTGGTGAACACATTCAGCATCATCATTCACAAAATTACTCAGGTCAACCAAAAAAACAGATTACTACGCTTTGGAGTATGCACCTATGCTTTGCAAACGAGTAACACATGCAGGCTATTCTTCAACAAGTATCATAATATCAAAATTGCTCTGAAAAGTATATGCAGGCCAATATTAAACTACACTAAGCTTTGACAGTAAAGCTTATTAGTTCAACCAGAATTGTTATAAGTTAGAGCTGATCTTTCAATAGAATTGTTATTTTTCAAATTAGCCTGCTTCCATTCTTTCCTTATACGAGTCATTCTTAAAGTTACTTTTTTTTTCTGCATTACCTGGAATGTCACTTCCTTCAGCAAAACCTCTATTTATCTATTTTATTTAATGCTGAAATATAAATTATACTGGTCAATTAAGTTCAAAAAAGAGGTATTCCAGTTCATACCTCTGCCTTCTACCTGTGTTGTATGTTGTGCCATGCATGTGTCCTGGTGGAACAACAGAAATTCATACTGAAATACTAATCTCTCTGTAAATTTATTATCTTTGTACCTTAGACACTTGAAAAGGGCAGATAATTTAGACCTGGTCACATTCAGCACAGATGCTCTGGGGACATCAACATCCGACCTCGTCACTGCTGCCTAGAATACCTAAACAAACTCTGCTAGGACGTAACCACCTGGCCAGGTCCGGGAACATATTCAAGCCTGAGGTGAACCAGGCTCCAGGAGTGCCTGCTTTTTCCATTGACTATAAAGGGAATCTCAGGCAACTAGGTCAAGTATACTGCCTAGAAGAGATGAATCCCAGGCTTTGCGTAAGTACATGCATGACTAGTGCAGACAGGAGCTCTGGTCATAAATTAAGACCTCACCCTGGGCCCAACTGGACAAGCAAAACAGAAGGCTGTTTCCTCCCTGTCTCTATCCCTAGAAGCTTTCTAAGGAAATTTTTGACTCTGATTAATCAAAATATGCTCCAGTGCCTTAGTGTTTTCTAATTTGTTCCTTGATGTTCAGAAAATTGACTTTTCAAAAATAAGAACTTACGGACCCAGTTCATTATTTCAAAGTTCATAAAACGGGGCATTACTCTAACTACTCATGTAGAATCATTAAAGGGACTTTCTGTTATAAGCAGGCAAGCATCATGAGTGGTTTTAAAGCCAGAGTTTTATTTTAACTTATGTGACTTTTTTCCCTCCCTGCATTTTAACCTCTCCATACATGCATGCAAACAATTTCAGGCCAAAAACTTACTGACACACTCTAAAAGGTTTACAAAGTAGGTGAGAATGGCATTGGTATGAATATATATATAAATACGTATTAGTAAACAATTCTCTACTTTCTCCCTGTGGCAAATATTGCCAGTTTTCCCCTTATCCCTGCAGCACAAATTAAAATGGTGTCGCTGCCACATCAGCTTCCATGGTAAAGCTCAGTTAATACAGGCAGCACTGAGCACACTTGCAGCTTTGATTGAGAACGTTTTCCAACACCCAGCTCAACTGAAAAGCATCTATCAAGTGCAGCAAAACTTCTTTATTTCCTTTTCAGCCTATTTATCAGTATAACAGGGCTCAATATAAAGACTGACCTTTACACTCTTCTACGCACTGGATTATACACTTTCATACTGTAAAATGCATTTTTTCCCATTTTCCTGCTAGTCAGGTTTACAAAGCTATGAAAGCAGGTGAAGGCAGTACACATGTGAGAACACTGCAACACTAATGCTTCACAGGCTGTGTTTAAACTACAGTACCAGCATGTGCCACTCCTCCCCTGTATCTCCCATTTGTCAAGGGGGCTTAGCTCGGGCTGGAAACAGTGGGAACGGTGGGAAAATACCACTTCATCCAAGATTACACATTTGTTTATTTCCATTTAACTCCCCTAAAGATAAATGTATATTGCATTTATCTTTAAAAAATGTGCCTATAAGGTAAGTTTTATTTATAGCTTTCATTGTTATCACTACTTAAATACTGAATAAAAAAGGAGAAAAGTTGTCTCACTGCATTATAGGATACAGGATATTTGCAGAGTGAATTATTGGAACAAAAATAAAAAAGAAAAGAAAACAAACAAACAAAACCCACAGTTCTCTTCCAAAACTCGGAATATGGGATAGATGGAAGGTCCCTGGAATGAGTAATCTCAAAAGTACAGCAAGTTTTGTGCACAAGAGCAGCATTACTGATTCCTCAAATCTGCTAACACAGCTGGCAATTCCAGGCAGCAGCTCCTAGCCCTTCGCTTGCCGAACACCACTGGAGAAAAGCTCGTTCCTCCCTTCACCAAAACTCTCCAATCACCAAGAGCCACAGAGGAAGCAAGTCTAGAGGAAGCGGATTACACTAAAATCATGCTAATCACAAGGTTGATTCAATATGAGGTAAGTCTTTGCCCTCTCCCTCTCAATTCTCTGCTTTCCAACCTGCGTTTCAGTTCCCTCCACCTCCCCTCAAAAACCTTTGCATCCACCTCCTCCAAACTCTGCTCCCTTCACAGACTGCTTTTTCTCAACTCCCTGGATGATGTTTTTTTGGAAGGGAAACAAAGACAATAAGACAGACATAACAACAAAACCCCAAAGCACAAAACATTTTTTTACAACTTGAAAACATGCAAATCAACTTAAGGAATGCAAGCTATCATTTATATGGATTTTTTAAATAATAAATTATAGCACCAAGCTAACAATTACAGTTCTTAATTCTATTCAGTATCGGCAGCATTTGCAGCAGGGTAACTAATTTATATGTTGCAAGAAATACATATTTCTTATTACCTATGTAAGTATTTAAATTAAACTTAAATTCCACCTGCCTGTGAAGTCAAATCACAGCTCTGCATTCCAAACACAGCACAATTCTTTGGTATTAATGCAACATACCGCATGCCAGGAAGTTTGTCAAATTAAATTTCTGAACAAATTTAACCAGGAATCAAAAAGAAATCTACCCCAAACAAGGGACCATTCCTACAGTCTTTGAACTTACACGTCTTCATACTAGGCACGACATGAACTAAAACATTGAATGCCATGTCAGCTTCATAACTAACATAAAAGGATGCTCCAAAAATTACTTAAGCCCCTCAAGAGAGACCTTAGGAGGTACATACCCGGCTGACGTATGCAACCAAACAGGCAACTACGGGCGTTATTTAAGGGTCCTTCAGCTTTGATATTGGGTAGTATTGCAACTATAATGTTCCAAGTTGTGAACACTCTTCTCAAACTATGTTGAGGACTTCATTGACTCAGTGCAATTCCTGCCTGTTAGAGAAGGGGGCTTCTTTCTTCCTTTCTTCTGCCTATATAGCATAAAAACATTTCATATATGGTGCTCACAAAAGCACTCTTGGTGTGAGCCTCCCGCAGAAGTTCAGTTCAACGGTTTGCACTGAGAACTCTCCTTTCCTGAGAAAGGATCTTATCTGAAAAGACAAACTATTACTAACATGATCAAGTCAGAATTTGTCAAATCATTATACTAAAATGTGCAATACAAATGTATCTCTAGGAGAAGGGGGGCGGGGGGAAGCAAAGAATATTTTAGTTTTAAGCATTAGATAAACATATTATATGAAATCTCTGCAGCAGCAAAACCAGAACTAGTGTGTATGATCTAAGTATAAAAGGAAACAAAGTAAACAATAAATCACCTCTCACTTCTCTCTGTTGTTTGGACATTATTCTGCATAGAAGAAAGTCACAGAACAAATAAGGCACAAACTTTCAGAAACCTGCAGGAAGAAAACTCGTTGTTCAGTTAAAAGCATCCCCATAACAAACTAGATTGGTATTTCTTTCTCAGTACTCGGTAATTTTCCTATGTCTTGCTATGTAGGCAACCTTAGATGTTACAAACAAAGTGTAGGTTTTGGGGGGTAGATTTAAGACTTCACTGGAAGTCCTTTTTTTAAAAAAAATCTTTATTTATTACTAAAAACAAAGCATAAATACACACCAAGCACACTGTAGCAGACCTAGCGCAGCATCACTTATTTTTTATGGGTTGGAGGAAGATGGGAAAGCCTTTATACAACAAAAGCAAGTGCACAAATTAAGTTAAATCTTACTATTTTTGACACTTGGTGTGAAATTTCAACTTCTCATGGAACCTCAAATATAAATCTTTGTGAATCTATAGTACAGAATCACAGAATAGTTGAGGTTGGAAGGGAACTCTAGAGATCATGTAAAGCCTGTCCAAGCCCCCTGGCTCAAGCAGGGACACCGAGAGCACGGGGCACAGGCTGGCAGCCAGGTGGGTTTGGAAGATCTGCAGAGAAGGAGCCTCCACAGCCTCTCTGGGCAGACTCTTCCAGGGCTCTGTCACCCTCACAGCCAAGAAGAGATGGGACTTCCCGTGTTTCAATTTGTACCCATTAGCCCTTGTCCTGTCACTGGCCAACACAGAGAAAACAATTTTACCCTAAACAACTGAGCTGCAGATGCTATCTTTTCATATATTTTTTTCCCTACCTTATGTGGCTGGTTTCCTCAATTTACATACTGGGTAATAATCTGGAAAGTTTCCCTCATTTATTTCTTTTTATCCAAGAACTTTATAGACCAGATAACTCATGACCAGTGTTTCTGCTCATAACTGCTACCGCTAAACTATTTTGGAGCCTTCACCAGTATGTTCTTATCCATCAGGAGTGAATATATTTACACTGAAAGTTAAATGTTCTGGTTGTACTAGTCAAAAAACAAGTGTGTAGCTTTTTTCTTATAACTACCATAAATGTTCTCAGAGAACCAACTTCAGGCTAGACTGTCAAATCTCCTGAAGCTCTGTACTGTTTCTAGGCAGTTTAGACAGGGCAAGATTCCCACTGAAGATATGCTAGAAGGCAGAGAAGAAGCCCACGTATCTGCAACTTCAGAGAAATAAAAACTTTAAGTGAGGCTCCCAAATGTGGCAGCCTGACAGCAGGACAGCTGTGAAAGTGACGGTTTCTATCAACTCAAGAACAGAGCTGAACAGCAATTCCTCCCCAGGGCAGTAACAGCTAGGAGGCCAAGATCAGCCTGCAGAGGCTGATGGGCTATGGGACCAGGGGTGAGTTTTTCAAGGTTTAGATTTGGGAGAGAATAAAGTTTCAGGGTAAAAATCAGCCTAGGCACAAGCTGCCTTTATGACCACCCAAACACCCAGACTGTAGCAGCAAAGGTGCCTGGGTTTGACTAATGGTGCCCTTAGGAGCCCACAACAGAGTGGCCTCAGCCTTGCCTGAGGGTGGAAGCTGTGAGATTCTTCCTCCACCCTTTCATCCTTCCTGCACCTTTTTTTCTATGCTATTCAGGGGGTTTCAAAAACTTGGGGGTGGGCGAGGGAGGATCACACACACACACACACACACACACACACACACACACACACACACATAAATTCAACTTTATTGGCTTAAGTGTAGTATGGTTCCTTGCAAATTGTGTAACAGAAAGCTACAGCTGATTTATATCTTAAATAGCATTGCAACATTATTTCAGACGGCAAATTTGAACCCCAAGCAGCAACAGTAAAGAGAAAAGCCTGAAGGTGAAGGAAGATAGCTCTTTTGGCAATTCTCTAGGTCCCCAATCTAGTAATTCAACAACACTTTCCTAAATCTGCATCACTGTTAAGCAAGAGGAAACCCTCTAAACAGTTCAAGCCTCTATTGGACTTTCCAGCTGTCTGTAAATAAAAAATTCAACAAATGTAAACAAGTATAACGAAAATAAAAATTGCTGATCATGCAGCAATGAAAATTCTCATCTGCAGAGAGAGATGATATTCCACCTACGGGCTGGGAAAGCAGCATGTTCCCACTTGTCCTCTCCACATTTAGTTTCAAAGTTTCTGTACTATTACACCCA
>VZSV01000083.1:2040553-2074431 GCA_013398735.1 Nothocercus julius | reverse complement strand
AATATATATATACTTATGGTTTCTCTCTCCAGGACACTAATGCTTCCAGCCATGGCTTAATTGTTTCAAAGAAACAAAAAAGTGGATAAAGTTTCCGTATCCCCATAGAGCTGCAGTACATAATACAGGGACATTTTTGGTTTTATTGTATTTCCTTCTCCTAGCTGACAGGCCTTTATGCTTCGAACTGAACTGTTGGGCTTCCTGATTTACACTGCGGACGAGGTGCTCACCAAGCCACACCGCTCGAACCGTGACAGCGAGCACCCTGGTGTCATGGCGACGTGGGCAGCCCTACCCTACCTTCAGCTTGCACAAGTGTGTCCTAAAATCACTACGCAATCATTGAGTGTGTAAACAAGTGCTGTGTCACAACTCTGATTTCATTCACATTGAGACAGAATGGTATTAGCGGTTGTACTAGAAGACTGAGCAGACTGTATTAGAAGAACAGTGAGCACAAAGATCCCATTGATGGCTCCATCACCAGGTGGAACAGAGCTCCTAAGGGCTCTATCCACTCTGTTAATAAAAGTATCAGACAGAACTGTGCTATATACTACCTGAACAGTCCTAGGCTGCAGATATTCAACAAATGAGCGGACTGAATCTGAATAAGAACCAAGTAACAAGGAGAGCAGGAGTCTTAAATGTTCCTAATTAAGAGCCTAATTAGTTCAAAAATAGATTTTGCACACAGTCTCTAATAGTCAGACGAGTTCTTCTACAAACCTCCCTGAAATTTAGTCCTAAAGTGCTTCCACCTCGCAATATGCTAGGAACTACAAAAAAAATCCTGAGTGTATATCCCACATGCCTACAAGTACTATAGCATTTTTACAGGTACATAAAATACGACATTCAATATTATGGCATTCAAGGCAGACATCATTAGAACTCATGTATACGCACATAGTCCACAATAAAGACACATTAAGGAGTTGATATTAAGCTTATCATTCTAATTACAAATATCTTGCTGCTTTGGGTTGGCGGAACAGCACTGTTCTCCTTCGGCCCCTGCTTGCAGGGAAGCGATGGACAGTGGGCAGGCTACACACTCCACTACAGTGAGAGCAGAAGGCATGAGATGTTCAAAGGTTTGCCAAGGTTGCCTCTTATTACAACAAACTCTTAAAACAAATGTTATTTGTCAAAGCAAAAATGGAAGATATAAAAAGAAATAAATGCAGAAGTAAGCATTTTATCCTGATTCTCTTCACACTTTGCATAGAAGACTCATCTAGAAAAACAGGGCTAGTAGCACTGCCCAAAATATTTTAAATTGATCCTTAAAAGTATGATTTTCCAGATTCCTATGTGAATTTCCAAATTAAAAAAAAAAAAAAATTATATGTTCCTGAGTTTAAAAAAAAAAAAAAAGACATAATTATTTCCAGGACCCCTTCTATCTCAGATCTGTAAGAAACAGCATTATACAAACCTTACAAAAAGCGTAAGTCTAAGGACCTTTTATGTGTTGAATCATTTTCTAAGCTCTGTAAGATTAAATGCTAAATAAGACTAATTTATTTAATTTTAAACTTGCCCTCTCAGTTCCACAGATCAAAAAGAGACTATATTTAAAAGGAACCTCCGGACCTTCCCCCACACAAAGATGAAAAGTTTGTTTCCTCTGGCTAAGTCACTCAGCACACTTAAAATTCATAGATTTCTTTCTCCTTAATGATAGATGAAAGAGATAAAGGCAGCAGACGGAAGACAAATCTAAAGCAAGAACCGCCTCTGCTGCTTTTTCAAGTGAAACTGCTGGACTCTCCACAGACGTTCTCCTATGCCCTCACTTCGGAAGTGCGGAGAACATCTCCTTAAGATGCAACCATTTTGTTTTCTGTAGCAATAAAGACAGGATTAAACAAACACGAACTTTCATGTTATTAAGGGCAAACAATTTCCAGAAGTGCCAGGGCACAGAACCCCTTATCACTTTCTTGTCCTTTTATCCTTTTATCTCTGTGCCTCTTATCTCATTTCTCCCTCCCTAGTGAGCTCTTTAAAAGGAAACAAAGAAAGTAAGAGGAAAGTCTTTTTTTTTTTTCCTCCTCTCTTCACCCTCCCCTTCTCTTTTGGAGCAGAATCCAAGTAATTCTACGCCCCTTTCTGTTCTGCACGCTCTATTTTTGGTTGCCTGAAGCTTTTCAAGCCGAGCGGCCTGCCCGAGCACGCTGCTGTAGCCAGCTGCCTCAGTACCTAAAGGAGGTTCCTAGCAATCCTGCTGAGGTGCCCTGAGGCTAACCACCACCAAGGAAAGCAAAATATTGAGATAAAGAGATTCCTTGGTTTGCTTCCTTATTGCTCTGTGTAGGAAGTCTCAGAGGGCAGCACAAACTGGTTGCTTATGTTTTCACACAACGCTCGTTCCGACATGGCCTTATGATGTTGGCTCTGACCATCACGATGGACCTACTGCTAGTCAATGCACAAGGTTTTCTATTGAATTTCTAGTGAATCTGTTTTTATTGCTACTCAAACTTCTGAACTCCCACTTCACACCTTAAACTGACCTGCTGTTTAGGTGTTCTCCATTTTATTCACACCAACAGCCTCGTGCACCATCTCTTCCTCATCAGAGACCTTTAGAAAGGTTTAGCAAAGAAGAATTCCCCTACTTGCCTGCTCTACACATGAGTGTTTTGGAAATGGCAACTTTTTTTAAAAAAATCTGATTATTAAATACTAGATTTAATCATTATTATTAAATATTTAATAATTAATATCTTCACTTTCACTTCTTGTATTATATATATATTTTTTTCCTTTCCTTCCCTTTTCAGGGGAGGGAAGTTCGCTAGAACTTGTTACATTTCCGATTCAAATTCCGAGGTGCTGCTGGTGGTGGTGGTGATTATTCATGTCCATGAAGACTCTACAGGCTGCCACAGAGAACAGAAAACCTTCCAGAGGAGGGTGCCTCGGCACCCCGCACGCCGTCCCGCGGCCTGCATCTCTCAGCCGCCCAACGTGTGACACCTTTTCCTGCCCCACACCCCAGACCTCAGCCCCTGGGGACACAGCTCTCAAAAGTTCCAATGCACCACAAGCAACAGATTTCTCAGCAACTGGATACAACATAAAGACTAAAGAACATGGTTTGAAAAATGATTTTTCTTTACTTATTTAATTCAGGCTAAAAAAGAAAGCAAGTGAAAAAAGATGGGAAAAGATTAAGCTTACCTTACAGTTTTAAATTATGGCTAATACGAATAAATGTATAATAAATTTAAATAAAATTATTAGGTCACTTTTTGGAATAAATGTATATTTTCAACCTGAAGAATTTCAAGCTTCAAGGGCTATACTCTGTCATCATCAGTGACAAAGCGTTCAAATAGTATTAGTTCAAAAAATAAAAATATAGGAGCTTATGGTATAACTAATAGGAGCAAGGTAAAACTAATTTTGAATTTCAAAAACTACTGAAGTCCATGAATATAGGTTTTTTTTTTTTTTTAAAGTATTTTCATTTCAACTTTAGAATTTTTCATTTGTATTTTGTTATTTGAAAATGCATTTTGGGAAATGATAAAGAAATTTAAACTTTAACAGTGAACTCACCAGGAACAAAACAAACCCTATATTCTTTCCAGAGAGAAAATTTAAATATTCATGTATTCTTTAAGGCTATTTATATCTGCACTGCAGTACTAAGAATGTCTTCAAAAAAGACCTTACCTTTTAATTTATTCCATGAAACAAACAATAAATACTGATACCTCAGCTTTCATACATTTCATCTGTAGTAAAGACACTCTTTGCTTTTGGAATATACACACACACACACAGACACACACACAGACACACACACACACAGACACACACACACACACACACACACACACACAGACACACACACACACAGACACACACACACACAGACACACACACACACAGACACACACACACAGACACACACACACAGACACACACACACAGACACAGGAGTATTCAAAGGCATATAATTTAAGCTACCAACAGTTCTTAAAGAACAAAAAATTAACAAATACCATGCTTTATCAATAATCTCTATAGGCAAAGTAATGCCTGTGTTCTTACTGCAGAAACACAATGAAATGCCTGTTTAGGGAGTGTTTAATCCTGCCTCAGATGCAAAACAAAAAATGTGGATCTCTAACTTTCACTAAACTTCTGTGGGAAATTTGAAATAGGATCTATCTGCAATTTCTTCAACTCTCAAATAACTGAAAATTATATTCTTAGTAAAAGTTAATTCCATACTTGGAATCTGAGCAACCTTAACCTACCGCTTTCTATAATTAGTATTCAGCCATTGGAGGATGCAGGGGAGAGAGATTATTTCTACTTATGGTCATACTTTACACAAAAAGATACAAACAAGACATAAATCCAGGATTGAATTTAAATATTTTTATAAATAACAGACCTCTCTGAATTAAGAAAAATATTAACATATCCAGCCCACATAAGACAGCACAATACAGGTAATACTTTTTTTTTTTAAACTAATTTGTGTCTGCATATTTTAAGTGGTTAGAAACATCATTAAAATGAAGGTCCACCTCCAGCACAATCCCTCTACATCTAACAGTCCAGCCAAGCAAATTCCCCATCTAAAATTCTATGCTTAATAGTTTGGATTTTATTTTCTTTTGGGGAAGTGAGGCCTACTCTCGATGCAAGAGCTCATTTGCAGAGTTTGCTGACCATCAATCAAGGCTTCTCCATAACCCCCTTCCCTCCACTCCCTTTCTATTCCAAATGCCTTCCCTCTCCTTATCAAGGGTGACTTTTCCTTTTTTGCCTGCAAAATTTGAGAACTGGTTTAAAAAAATCCCTTCTCAGTAGGGGAGTTTTTTTAGATCATGTTAAATCACCTTGAACACGTGGCACACCGAGCTCCTTTAATTTCTTCTAAAATACAGGTTTTCCTCTAGTTAAAAGAATTCTTATCACTATTCTCCAGGGCTTTTCTGACCGATGTTCATCAACCAGGTGGCCACAACTGTCATAATTAGAGGCTTTATAGCCTCTTAAATAAAATTGTAACTGAAAGCAATAAAATTTGTTTTGCTTCCGTCTACTCTCTCAGGTTCAGCTTACCCAGTAGCTAAGCAGGTAGAATGACAGATACAAAATGCTTTTCCTCTATAGCCTGTGCTTGGAAGCTACATTGCTGCTCATCTCCAAAGTGCCAATATACACCAGCACCTATCAGCCTTCCATCAGCGGAGTACTAGGACAGAACTTTTCTGAATTTTGAACAGCAAATGAGAGCTCAGAGGCAACAGAGCGATATTCATCTCAATTCCAAGTTGGCTTTTCACAGAAGCCTCTATACAGCTCTGCCCCGCGTACACCTGCCAGGAAAAGCAGTGCGAGCAGCAAACACGTGCACGATTACACCCCGACACTCATTGCCCCAGCAAACTTGACATGTCAGAAGTATAAACGGGCTAAAAAGGACTACATGTTTTCATGGAGAATGTGCCCACTGTTGTGTTTTAACTCAGCAGTCTAAATTATCTAGATTGCAATCTCCAGACCAGGTGGTCCTAAATCACTATTTACAGGAAAAAGGAGGATATATAGGGAAGGGAATGATATCTTCTTTTAAAGTTAATACTCTTCCACTGTCACCTAAAATTGCCCTGTAGAAACCAAACTGAGCTAATATAGGGCTTTACTGTGCCTGCTCTAGTGGCTTTTACAAAATATCTGATCTGTAATTAGTGAAACCATGTACTGAAAGCTTTGAGAACAGATTCCATCTTCTCTCATCTAGTTTGTATTCAGAGTACAGAAGACTGAAACAAGCCATCCTGCTCTTCATCTTCCCTTTTCTTCATTTTGAATCAAGAGGCTAGAATAAATTGGAAAAAAGTAAACATTCACTTGGCTAATGTTTTCCAAGCTGAGGTTTAACATTTTCCAGTTCAGATACTCATCCAGCAGCTTCCAGAATTTATCACTCTCTCAAAATCCTGTACTAAACTGGTACTGCTTAGTGTTATCTTTAAAATTTATCCACCAATGATTTTGCATCACTAAGCAGATCATTTTAAACTTAATTTCAAACATTTTTGAAGTAAACTGTATAGGAAAAAATCTAGCCACCACGTGATACGTGTTCTTCTACAAATTAGCACATTATTTTCATGTCCATTTGTTCTCAATAGATTATCATCTTTTAAACACACTTCCAGAAATCTCTTTCTTTAGAAAAATGTAAGAAATTATTATATTCAAACAAGCAATAAATGGGACTGCTATGGATCTGAATGTATCATGCTCTAGAAGCTAGAAGAAACCTATTGTACAAGCATCAAAAGTCAGGACCTAGGAGCCAAGGCCCTGCATTGAGCAGGCTCCCTTTCATGGCCCTCCTTCCTCTGACTCAACTCCTCATATTCAGAACTCTTCAGTATTTCAGTTTATCTGCCCAATCGAGTCAGCCTTGATACAGGGCAGTCCTAGAGCAGCCTATCCTATATCCTATGGCACCTCTCACAATTTTGCTATAGGGAACAGGGGCTGTCCCCCACAGTGATGCCACACTACACTGTCACCATATCACATCATATCAGTGCACACAAGACAACTAAATCCATCAACTGAGTCACTCAACTACACTTTACATGTGAGATTTACTTAGAACCACATTTTACTTAGAAATTAATTGGTGATAAGGGAATTTATTTTATATTAATTACTTTCTTGCATATCTTATATCTTTCAGATATCTGTATATCCTCCAGATATTAGATAACTTATCTGGAATAAAATATCACTGTACATTTCAGACTAATGAATGTCCTGCAGGGGAGAAAGATGCTAAGGAATAATTTGCACAAAACTAAATTGTCTTCTTGGAAGAGATTTACATCCTATCTAGGACTGTGCCAGAAGTTATTTCATTACGGAAAACCTGCAGGTACTTTCTAACACGGGTTCGTACTACTTAAAAAAGTTTGAAGAGCACAACTTCAAAACAATGTGTATCTGAAAATATAGTTTATTGAGCTCCATAACTGAGAGTGGAGTTTGAAAATTTACTTTCAGTCACACAAGAGCGAAGAAACACTGGCTTTACGTGACTTAGGCGCTGTCCTAGGAGTGATTAATCTGGGAGTGGCAGGGGAAAGGATGAAACATCAAAAGAAAGTGAATGGTGGAAGTCTAAAAGAGGAAATATGACTTGCACAGGAATCTGGCATTCTGGTAATATCAGCATCTCTTAAGGAATCGAGTTCCATCAAGCAGAGCTGAAACAGCAAAGGAAGGAGAAGGTAGAAACCTTCAGGATTGCAAAGTGCAGGAAGAGGGAAAGAACTCAGGGTCTGGGCAGAAATACCTTAGGCTGGGGGAGCAAACCTGGAGGCAGACTAACTAAAATGGGAGAATACTGTACAAAAACCAGTGGGAAGCCTCTCCTACACTTGGGCAGGAGAATGGGGAGTATTTCAGGCAAGGGAATTAGCTGCATTTGCACAAAGCAGGCACAGAGGAGGAGCAGGGCTTAGCAGCGAGACTAGACCCGTAGCAGAAGGGCACGGCTGCAGCTAAGCTCAGGGGTCAAGAACAGTAAAAAGAACATAATGAAGAAGTGATGCTAAAAGGTGGCATAAAATGCTGGCAAAACAAAACAAAACAAAACGAACAACAAAAAAAGAAACACAATTCTTTAGCTCTATGGATCAAAACAAAATCATAGATCTACATCACTGAATTCGTAAAAACAAGGCCTTTGTTCCTTTCACTGAGTTTCAAAATATCAATTCCAAAACACAACACAACCATGAGTAGAAAAGCAGTAAATCTCATAGCAAAAATACATGCCAGACACATACATGAAACATCTACCTCTCAGTACTGGAATTATTAAAGAAAAAAAAAAATGCCGTGCAAGAGCTTCTTTTGAAAATCCTGTCCCAAAACACAGGGAAGTTGCTTTGCTGTCACACTGCAAGCTAGTAGATGAAACACTTCCAACTCCACTCTCGTCTGTAACGAACAAGATTTCCCTTTACTTTTGCACGTGAGTATTTTCTACAACTCTGCAACAAGCTATCCCAAGCCCCCACAAAGCTCCAGGCGCACATGCGCGGGTGCCTGTGTGTGTGTGTATGTGTGTGTGTGTGTGTTTGTCCTGCTGGAGGTGGAAACGCTGCTCCCAGCGCAGAAAAGCGAGCACTGACTTAGCAGTTTTGTGCACAAAGCTGCCCATTTGCTCCTTGCTCTCCTTGTTTTTGCTTTGCTGATCAAAGCAGTTGCCAAGTTTTCCTTCACCATTACAAGGCAGGAAAAAGGGCTCTCCTCAGCGAGGCCCCTCAGAGGTCAGCAAGGTTAGCGCCACAAGGCTGGAGCCCGCTCCCATGCCAGAGGGATTGGCTGCCTTCCTGCAGTTCCCTGCGCTTCCCCTCCTTCACAATAGCACATCGGTTATGGAAGCTAAATATGAAGGAACGTGCTGGGGGATGAGGGAAATGCTGTGGAAAGACAGTCAATAAAAATACTCACAAGTTCTGCCTTTGCGACCAGTCTGAAACTCCAGCATGCTAAAACAGTGCATCTATTTCTGGAAAACCTAAGAAAAGTTTCAGCAGGCAATTCTTTTTGTTCTTTTCCCTTAACTAAACCTCACAAGAAAAAAAAAAAAAATCTATTAGTGAGTTTGTTTTTTCTTAGAAACAAACAAGTGCTTATTGGCCTGTCTTGATCTGAGGGAAAAAAAAAAAGGTGATTTCTGCAGCTGTTTGCTTTCCCTATCCATGGATGCAAACAGCTGGACCCACTGTCACCCCGTTCTAAGGAAGGCCCAATAACGTTGCCTGATCAGGGTCCACGTCAGCAGCACCTCCCAGCTTCTGAGCAGTAACTCACTAGGGGTATCTTTTAGAATGGATAGAAGATACGTATTTGGGGCAGCTTATACATATAAGCACCACTCTCCTGCTACATTTAGGTCCTAAAGGTACTTTGGAATAGCCTGCATAGCAACAGGTACATATCAAGCCATAGATCAAATACACTCCCCATTTTCTATAAATTCAGCTCCCACCAATCCAGAGTCAAATGCTGCTACATCTTTTTTCTTTTTTCTTAAATATCAAGAATTTAACCCGTATGTATATATGAACCTATGTGAACCCTAGTCAGTTTGAAGTATCTCCTCTAAAGAAACAGAGGCCAACTTGTTTTAAGTATGGATAAATGCCATAAAACTGATACAGAGAAAACTAAAGATCTTCAAAATTGAACATCAACATCAAAAAAATATATATATATATGCAAAGCTTTCAAAACTTCAGGTTGCTCGAGACCACTATCACCATTTAACATCATCTTTCACATGCAGGTCCTACACTAGCTTTCAGAGGCTACCTAGTATCCTCTGACCCACATGCTCTCTTCTTTTAAACAACTCTAAGCAAAGACCAGTATGTTATCTTTCTGTAATACTGCTCTGTTTCACTACATTTTTTGGTAAACTGTTCCTGCATCCCTAGCAGGCAGGACAATAATATCCAGTGAAGATTATTCTGTAGCCAGAATAGAAAAAGAAATCTTGTAAAGTACTGTGCTATACCAGCAGAAACGCTGGTTTCAGAGATACAGTGCTCTTATCCCCAGAGCCTGCACTGTTTCAGGTTAATGATACTGAAGCAAAAACACCCCAAACAGCCAAAACTGTTTGCGGCAACTCCTGCTAGTAGGAAAGTCTGCAGAACAACCTGAACAGACTTGAACAAACATGTCCCAGAACTCACTTATCTAAACTGCTTGAAAGGAAGAGGGTCGAAGGTGGGGAGGAAGTTGATACTTGCAATCTCTGGGTTGAAAACAAAGAATGAGTAAGGAAGACAATTCTGATAAGGACTATGTGAAAACCCTATTTTATGTAACACCTTAAAACAGAGTCATATTTTGAAAAAGGAACTTTTCTAAGAGCTCATAGTTCTGGGCTCTGATTTCATATCAGATTTACCTCATTTCCCAAACTATTCTGTCCAACTCTCTGCATTGCTTGCAAAGCTTTCTTACCACCCTGGAAATCAAGCCAGGCTCCTTTCTGTACAGTGTAGGTGTCAAGTTCTGCCCTCAGTACCATCCAGTGCCTATGGTGAATTAGGTGTAGCACATCAGAATTCAGCAACCCATGTATGTGATGCTAACTTACCTCAGCAGTTATTTGAGGATCATTATGATACCAGTTACAGACAGGCTCATACTACAGCCTTCTTTTCCTCAGAGAAATCAATCGGATTCCTCCCCTTACCTGTTCACAAAACTCCACTTGTACTGAGACACAGCAGTAAGTGACCGATAGTGCAAAAATCCTAAAGAAACTACACCAAAAACAATAGAGCAACATTAATTAAGAAGAAATTCTTATAAATTCAGTTCATCTAAAAGTGCAGAAGTGCACGTGCGACTCACACAGTTACTTTGTGCTGGTCACATGTGAAGACATTTAGGCAAGACAACGTACAGGCAAAGGGCCTCCAAAACCGTCCCATCAACACGTTCACATTCAAATGCAGAAGTATCAACCCAAAATGCAGACATCCTTACACTAGCCATCTCATAAAACACCCAAAAGTTGTATACAATAGCTGCACCTAATTATCAGTAGTCATAACTGGAGCTCTGTTTTTTTTTGTTTTGTTTTGTTTTTTTAATAAAACAGAAAAAGACCTAAAACCACTGCCAAACTTCTCCTTACCTCTTTTGTAGGAGGGCCTTTACATCCAACAGTTGCCTATTTTTTAGCTGATGCAGTAAGAGATCCTGACTCTCCCTGCAAACCTTGCCAAATCTCTCAAGGCTCTTGGAGAGACAGTGCAAAGGCCAGAGCACCTAACATCTCCCAGCATCTGCATTCCTCAGCTCCCACATAAATGACACCCACACACTGTCTTCACGTGCAATCCAGTCACCGCAGTACCTGAAACAGGTCACTTATCCTCTAAATGTACCAGGAGAATAATACCTCAGAGGAGAAAGAACTGAGCTAAGAGCAGAAAAAAAAAAAAAAAAAAGCTTAATTCATGTAGTTTTGTTGGCAGACACATCTTTTTCTTGACAAAAAAATCCAGTCTGGTGTTCCTGGCAGGTGCTGCTGTGCAGGTAAAGCCTCATCCAAGGCATCCACCATGCCAAGATTAGAGCCCTTCCCCTGGCCTTCCCTTTTTTCCTCAAATGGTAAAACTACTTGGGCAAGAAACTTTCTTTTGCCTACTGATCCTACTGATTGCGCATTAGGGGGCTCTGCTGGTGTAATGAGGCTTCCTAAGAGGCGCTTCATGACTTCATTAACCCACTCTGAGCTAAGTAATTAAAAATTTGGTATCTGGAAAAGGCAGAGCAACTATGCCTTGCTGCAACTCTCGCAATCTTACAGACACCAGAGGTAAGACAAAGGAGAGAAGAAAAAAAAAAAAAAAAAAAAAAAAAAAAAAGCAAAACCAACCCACCCACCACAACACACAACACTGAAACCTTAAAATAGCCAAGATTATCAAAAGCAACCAAGGAAATGAAGATACAAATGAACAAAACTTATATAAACAGCTAGACCAGGACCCCACACAACCTGTAACACCGGAGAAGGCTAAAATTTTAGTCATGTTTGTGTAAGTTTTTATGCTAAAGGTTCATACTGCATTAATTTTTTCATGATGACACAACTGGGCCAAGGAACTGGCACACTGCAGCCAAGCCCTTCTTTTTGCTGTCTGTAACATAGAGGCAACTTCCAAGACAGCTACTGAAAGTAACCCTCTCCCAAGGGGCATTTTAAGAACACACTCCAGTGCTACCTTGGTACAGGACTTGGGCAAGATAAAAATCTGCCAAGGGTGTGTAGCACCAAGTGCATACATGCATGCTGAAACTGTACAACAGAAAGATGTTCGGAGCTTTTGTAAAGAAAGTCAAAATTAGAGGGAAAATTACTAACAGCTGCCTCCATGCCTCTCCTTCTCCAAATGTGAAAAATATTTCAAGTATGGCAAAAAACTTAAACATTTCAGTAAGTACTTTAGGTTTCTTTCAGCTGCATGGCTTATGTCATAAACAGGAGCTCAATACACTTAGAATTTTTAAATTACAAAAAAAAAAAAAAAAAAAAAAAAAAGCAAATTGACTACACTGATAACGAGAGGGGAGGAATACAGACAAATACAAGGCTGTGACCAAAACAAGCTGAAGTCACAATTTGTTCCAGCAGTGTGGCTCAAGCTGTCAAACACATCTGACCTCTTCCTTCACCTAAACTAGATCTTTAAAAAAAAAGATCTTCACACCAGAGCAACTGAATCAAAGCCATCTAAACACTATTTAATTGTCCACACCAGACAAAAGTTCATACACTCCAATGCAGTTTAACCTGACCAACTAAAAACTTAACTGCATTTATTTTTCACAGTGTTTTTTATATTTAAATATACATGAGAGTAAAAAAAGATATTCTCCAAAGAAGGGAAGATGGACAAGAACAAAAAGCACATGATAAAATGTTTGCTACTAGACAGCTTGGACTGTTCTAAATGGTGAAGGTCATCCTGAAATGCCCTGAATTTCTGACCTCAAACCATGAAATTCTTCTAACATAGTTAGAAAACACAGTTACTTAAATTGATTTTCAAAAGTACAGGTTGGCCACTCTTATGTATTTGTTGTACAACTAGTGGAAAGACAGTTAAGATCTACACCAAATCTCAACTAATCTGGACTAAAATCACATATGTAGGGGTAGCTTTGTTCTTAACAGTCTTATTTTTAAGAAGGATCACGTTTGTTATACTCCACAGAAACCTGCTAAGACTTTTGGTGGTGTAGGGAGGGGACAAGGCAAATCTGGCAACACGTTAATCTCTACAACATTTCATATTTGTGTCTCTGCAATTGGAAAATCTAATTAGACACATTGTGAATACTATCTGAGATTAGGAGTCTTACACTGAAACCTTCCCAAATGGCTGCTGTGCCCTGCTCCACTGGTTTTTACAAAATATCTGATCTGTAATTAGTGAAACCATGTACTGAAAGCTTTGAGAACAGATATCATCTTCTCTCATCTAGTCTGTATTCAGAGCATAGAAGATGGAAACAAGCCATCCTGCTCTTCATCTTCTCATTTCTTCATTTTGAATCAAGAGGCTCAGAAGAATTTGGAGCAACTGGGACCCAAGGTCCCATTTCTACATATGGATAGATAGAAAAATAGCAGGTGCCCAGGAAATCAAGTGCAGACACTAACTTGCTTAAACTTGTTTTGATCTAGCCCTCTTTCATCCTGTTGTGGTAGCACCCTAAGAGCGTCATCAGAAAGACTCAAATTCTGCATCAATAGAGTTGATCCCAAAAAACCTAGTGAAGTGGCAGGCTGGATTATGGTCCCTCTTACCAAGCCTATATTTGTTATGCGAGTGCTATTTGTAATGTCACATGCTGGGGCTTGTTCTCAATCTAGCTAAACCTACATGCTTAACTGACTCAAGAGACAATGCTGTATTGTTGAGACTGAGCTTTTCCTACAGGCCACATTTCTAACACAAATGTATGCTTTTATACACTGCAACTGCATTAGCAGCTCCCAAACCAGGCAAACTTCAACACAGATGCACATACGCATACACACATGCAAAATACGCATTTCTGAAACTGTTTCTTTGCAGTCAATACAACTCATGATAAAGTCCAAGCATCTTAAAAAACACAGGAGTCTACAGGCTCTTTCATGCATCTAAGACTAAAGGGACCAAATTAGGACGAAAAGGCTAGTACCAGACTCATGTCACCATCAACACTGGCCTAAGTCACCTTCATTGTTTATTAAATATTTGTTTCCAGTTACTTCCAAACAATAAGGCTTTTAGAAAGAAATTTATCAACCGAATTTTTAAAAGTTCAAAAAGTTGTTAACCACGAACTGATTTAAACAAAGATTACCTTCACTGTTCCAGGCAGCCCAAGTTCTTAACTCCTAACAGATCAGGTTTTATTCCTATTGATAAAATGCTTTCAGGAAAAAGAATGTGTAAGGGAAAAAAAAAAAAAAAATAGAAGAGAGATCAGAATATAAAAAAATGTTAAGGGTTTGCACAATATAAAAATCTGTGAAGTAACTGAAAAGTGAAACAGAACATATGCTTTCCAATATTTATCAACTACCAAAATAGCTGCTTAATTTTACGAGTTGCAGTTGTTCCTTTGCTCTTCATTTAGAAATAAACAAACTCAAACTGTCCTCAAACCTGCTTAGAAAGCTGCAGTTCAGTATCTTGGTATCTACTAAGCAATTATGTTTTTTTTTAAATATACCTTCCCACCCCCCAAAATTAACAAAGACGCTTTAGAAGAGAACACCGTTGAATTTCAAAAGCTCTTGAGCAGCTTGAGGAAGAAATAAAAAGGAAACAATAATTAAACTGTGCCTTTTCAAACCACTGCCAGCTGTAAGTGGCAGAACTGAAGTCTTCGCAATGCTGCCCAACAGCTCTGATAGGGGCAGACAAGTTGTCAAGGATCTGAAAGTCATTTGTGATCTACTAGTCTAAAATTAGCTAGAAACCACCAAATTAAATCCACCCTACAGTTACCAAAAACACAGAGACTAAAATTCAACTAAATGTTAAAGTTATCCATTTGGGCATACACATATGTTTTTATGTACAAACCGGTCCCTTAGCGAGTTTACTTTCCATATTTTTATAGTTAGTAAGACAGAAGACTGTCTTTGAACTTGTTCTTTTTGTTGCCATAGATGAGACCGCATTCAACAACAGGCACCTTTCCCTTTCAAGTGATACTCATTTTGAAGACAGCCTTTAAAAATGATGTATTGAAGTACGTGCGACATTTCTTGACACCTGCTTTGCACGACGTTCACAAATGACACTGCTGAGCAAGTTGCATCTAATACAGCACTGATGAAGGCGCAAAGCGACTGCCACAGCTTGTGCTCGGCATCCAAAAGAGGTTTCTAAAAATGGACAGTTAACAACCAAAATGTCTTTGCTCTAGCACAGCTCTCTCCTTGATTTTCCATACTAAGCAGCTGTCAGGTTTATATTCAAGGATGGAACGACTTTGTAAAAACAAAGTATGACTCCCCTTAATAACATGGTGAGAGGCATCTGGACTGATTTGTTTCGTATTTTTTTCCTGATCTTCACATAAACACCATTATTCAACTTTACTGCAAAAATTACAATAAAATAAAAAAAAATGTAGATAGAAAGCTACTAAATTACACAATGAATAAAAATAAAAATTAAAAAAATAAAAATGGACTCCAAAAAGTCTAATCACGTTGGGAAGATGCTCCTTCAATTGCTACAGGGGCTAATGATATTTTGACAAGACTGCAATTACGCGTCTGTTACAAGAACAAATCTTGCTCTCCACGTCTTGCCAGGATCATACTGCTTTTAATTAACGCTTTTGTTGTGAAGTGTATCCGCAGGCAGTAATAAGTTTTATAACAATTTCAGTATGTACTATACATTTCCTTGCACCAGTTATTCTACAGTTCTCATCATTTAACCTCACAGATAAGGTTTCTGCCTGGAATTCTTCAAAACATGGCTAAACACTGTTGCGTCTACCAAGAACACTGTCAAAACACATCTTCAGATCTTCCTTTCCCTTCACTTCCTTGCAGGAGCAAGGAACATGAAGATACTAAGTGCCTATCAGACTGACACTGAAGTGTATTTGCTTTTAAACCTAACTGATCTTGAATTCACTCTCTCGTATCAGCCTCTAAGTCTCCCTTTTACTAACAGATAGCTGATACATGCTTTAAGCATATTGCCTTTTAAATAATATTAGTAACTATACACAAAGTGCTGTGAGGTGCTGATCTTTGATTTCATCTACTGATGAATAAAACTGCAGTTTATAAAGTGTAGCTTTTGCTTTTACAGCTCACTGCATAACCCACCTCTCCAATTTGAATAGTCTTGCTAAAGGAAGTTGGAAACCAGAGCTTCAGCAAACAAACAGGCAATTACTGAAGCCACAGAAATCTAGACACACATTTATCCGACGTCTGAGACAAGTAAAGTACTGTGTGGGAAATGTTATGAAATCCCTGTCAGGAAAACTAGGCCTCAAATTTAATCTACTGCCTCCTTCTACAATAAAATATCTGTGAAGTAACTAACTTTTTTTTTTTTTTTTTTTTTTTTTTGCTTTACATGCTATTAATTAAAATAAGACTAATTAAGACTCCACAAAAAGGTAGAAAGTTCCAAACCAATTTTGATACGCCAACTAAAATTGGCTTTAAAATGTGTATGAATCGCTTGCATCAGCTTTTCAGCGTAAAACCTATATACAACCTGCTACCTGTCCAGGCTGCAGAGACCCACCTTTATCTGCCATTTATATTTTCTGACTCTATTCAACAAAAAGGAAAACTTGAAGTCTTGCTTACTTTGTCACATCCCATTTCTATTTTGGGCCTCTATTTTGACATAAACTTAATTGTCCAAAATGTTCAAGGACTAAAAGAAATGTGAAGTTTATACCTTCAAGAGAGGGAGAAGATTTAAGGTTAACCATTATTTGCAACTACTTTCCACTACTGCTTTCATTGCTCTAATAATCTGAATCAATTTCTTCCCAGAACCTCTCAAAAAGAGAAGTTAATTTCAAAATCCTACCCCTATTTGACGTATAAACAAGCTCCAGGCTCCCCTGCATGGTCCTTGCATAACTTCCCCAAGCCAAGTATTTTAATGGGACAGAATTTGATATGAATAAATCTACATATTGTCAATGGAGAAATTCATGGATTAAGTTGCCCAGCCTGGGTTAAGAAGGTCAAACTAGGTGACAACAGTCTTTGTTGCTTCCAAGTTCTCTTGCTATTGCTAGGAGATATGTCCATCTAGAGGCGCACAATCTGATTTTAAAGCCAGGTTGGACTTGTTCGTGCAGCCTAAAATCTAAAGAACTAGTAACAACTACAGGAGGTTGAATTCTGAGTTACGTGATTTTGATTTGCAAAGCAATCAGTGGAAGAGTTATAAGGCTTGCAACACATAGAAAATGATGTTGCTCAGCATGAAATATATTGAAGCAACTTAACAAGATCAGGCCACTCATACATGCAAAAAGAACTGAGTATATTTGCTTATTTTTGGAATCAAACCCACCACAGCTGTGAACTTTTGCAATCTTGGAAGCCAATTTCTTCTACCACTAAGCTATCTGACCAGCAAAATGACCACTGATGGGCTTAATGAAAGAAGTCAAAGCAAAACCAGAAATAAAGACTGAAGTCCCCAAGGTTTCCTTGAAAGCTTTCCTTACAAGGGGTAGCTGAGTTACCACATCCAAAAGACACCCACTGGTTGCCTCGGAACACAACACTAACAGCATTAACTGATTCATCCTCTTAACTCTTCCTTTTTTCCACTAAGGAGAAGCTACATCGTGTTATTCAGTTCCCAGTATACTTCTTAGAATCAAGTAAAAGATAACCTTGGAATGAAAACAGATTGAAACAGAAGCAGATCAAATTGAAAGTATTAGACTTTTAATAATTAATTTTAGTACAATTAACACCGAATCATTCAATAAGGAGGAAGTATTTAGCATCGACAACAATACATTTGGCGTGGTTAACTGTACAATCTAAAGGTTGATACAGAGCATTATGAAAAAGAGTAAACAAAAGTTGTCTCTCCTGCTATTAGCAGGAGATATCATTGCCACAAAGTGTGCATCCAAGAAAACTAAAATGAAAAAAATTTCTCCCTCTGACTCTTTTCCCCACCAATTGATTTTTGGCTAATCTACATAAAACTACATAGAAATACAAATAGTTCACTAAGATTGCTCATAAATACCTGAACTAAAGTTAAATACACACATTTCTGGATTAGAACTACAACATTTAGATCACAGACACACCTGAAAAATTCTGCTTTTAAAGCACAGGAATCTCCTGCAAAACAAAGACCACGAGTATCACTACATTTGCACAACATACAAAAAACTAACAGTGCTACATCTTTCTATTTAGTGGATGTGTTAATTACTGAAAATTCTATATTGAATATTCTGTCAATTTTTATGACATTTATTTCTAACAGGGTTGGGTGTTGGAACTTCTGCTTAGAATAACATTCACCTTTTGATTTAATATATCCGACTAAGCATACATATGGGCAAGCAAACGGTTCATAAAAGCGCTGAACACATCCTTCTGCAAATGAACGTATGCACTGAAACTATTTGCTCAATCATCATATAGTAGAAAAGTTAATTAAAACATTCTAAGTTTACTTTAGTTTTACACAGCACAGCAGTTAAAACAAGCAGATCGACTGGAAGAACAAGTCATAAATCAAAAAGCAGCATGTTGCAGGGAACAGTTCAATTTTTGTCCTGATGTTTGAGACTAACCATGACTGCAGAAACTATTTAAACAAAGAACCAAGAAGAGATTTTAAAAAGCATCAAACTTGATATCAAGTTTGTAAAATACTAGGATTTATTCACATCTAAAAGGACTACTAGCTGAAGAAACATCAATGATGCAATTAGTATCAGCTTCCTATCAGCTTCCATGAGAACAAACTGCCACTACAAACTCCTTCTCTAGAAGACCTGCACCCACATATGGTGCTTTCTTGTTTTCCCAGATCAACTAAATTTTGTCAAACACGCAATATTTTTCATAGTCCTACTTGATATGCGCACGGCAAGGAAATAAAGATGATCTGTATTTCCTAAGCAAAAAAAATGGAGTTCAAAACAGGCCTAATCCTCTTGTCAGGCTTCAAGACAAAGACTAACTTCACTACAGGAAATAAAGAGCAAACTACTTGTTATGTCACTGAAAACATAACACACTATTGTATAGTGTTACAACATGCAATTAACGCTCTGAACCTTCACTGCTACTTAGAACTAAAGTCAGTCATCCCCTGTTTTATCGCTTTTGTGGAGCAGCTTTGTTCAATACAGCAGGGAGAAAGGAAGAAACGCCAAGTCTCACTGCAGGGTCTCCCTGCAAATCCTCCCTCACACCGCGTGCTACCTGCATATGCAGGTTGCTCTGCACTTTCATTTTGCTGGCAGTTGTGCTTCAAAAACTTGTGAGCTGTTCCAACAAACTGTGGTGCAGAGAGTCACAAACAAAATTAAGTTAGGGCCCTTTCCTTTTTAAAACTTGTACTGGTTATGAATTGTTCTACTGATAGAAATTTTACGTCCAAGATCTCTGCTTTCCCAGGTATCTTAGTACATTTTCTTTCCTCTATTTTCTGAATACCAGTTGTACAAAATCTTCACTGTTAACTGAAAGTAATATTCAGATGCCCTTATTAAAAGTTGTCTACATTAAGACTTATTCTCCAAGAGATTTCAAACCACATAAAGGGCTCTTCTAGGCTTATATTTTTAAAAAATAAGAAAATTATATATAGTGACAAAAGCTAAGCTATCTTCCCTCTAAAATTCCATCCAAAAAAGGAAGTACTTTAGTTTTCTAGTTCAGCTGGAGTTTTTCAGTGCTAATAAATTACATGGAAAACAGAACAGAAGCTGCTATTGAAAGCCAACAGTTTCAAAACAGCTTAATTAGCTGTGATATACACACCACACTGGCTAACAACTCACTTTAATACCAAGGGTGGTTAATAAAAATTTGTATTTACTTCAGCCAGATTTGGTTCACACATCAAGTTTATAACCACAGCAAAACNCTAGAACTTTATAAAGCCAACCTTTAAGTATCAGCTATAGAATGCATACTGGACCATAGCAACTCACTCATGGGTCAGGAGAGAGTAAGAACAAGCACCTGTGATATCTAAAATATATTTATTGCTGACAATACAAACAAAGCAAAGCTTCCCAGGATAGGACAGTATAGTATTCATGTACTTATCCATAGGAAATGATAGCAGTATGGTTTTGTATTGCACAAAACTCTTGAAACAATTCTAAAGAGGAAAAAAAAAAAACAAACCAAAACACACACACACACACACACACCTCAAAACCCTTCACATCCAGAAGAGTCCAACAAAAGGATTTACTGTCTCCCAAATTTAATTAGGACCAGTACTTCAATCGACTGAAGTTACTGTTAAAAGATTGCTTAAAAAAAATAATAAAAACCCAAACTAACCATGTATTTTTGCTTTATTTAGTTCAAAAATCCTTAATAACAGAACACAAATATAGCGGATGATCTCACAAACAACATTTTCTTCTGCCTTAAAGAGGATTCCCTGCTACTGTGAATTAACACACAACATAAGTCACTTAAGTCACTCCATGTGCTAGCTGAAGTGTGATTAGTGTGCTGCCATATCCAATAATTTGTCAAAACTTCAAGCAAATTAAGGATGATTGCCTAAATGCAATTCCAATACTAACCCAATACTAAGCAATAACCTATAAAGCTTTAATATATAAATATTTATATATTATATATATGTATATATATCGTATTTATATATTATATATGTATATATATCGAGAGACACAGTGTCAGGAATGTCACGAATCCAAGTCCCCACATAAACTGAACATACAACACTGCAGCAGAGCGTAGCACAACCACTTGGATAACTTGTTCCAAGTGAGATGGAAAGTAGAATCTCACCACACTGTCCTATGCATATGAAATAGGCAAGGCAAGTTGGGGGGAGGGGGATTTAAAACAAAAACAAAACGTACCTAAAGAATCGCACTTCATTTGCTTGACTAGAGGAGATACTCTAGCCCATTTAAAACATCATTAGGTGCAGGCTTTCCATCAAGATCAATGCTGGATGCTTGACTCAACTGTAGAGTCGTTTTCCAAGGAACCACAGAAAACAGACACAGCTCATTTTTGTGAGCTTCAAGAGACACACACGTACATGACTCGGTAAAACCACGGCTCTCAGTTATTTCCAGTCAACCTACGATTCTAAGAAGCCTAAAACCTCTGCATAGAATTAATGAACCTTCCCTGGCAGGAGAAGAAAACTTTCATCTGAATTGCTCTCTTTATAGACTTGGACAATCACCTGGTTTTAGCTGACTGAGTACAGACCACTACATTTCAACCAAGAGCAGTTACAAGTCAGGTTAAAGAAAACCACAAATCTGAGTGCCAAATACTCTCCTCTTGGCTACTGTGCTCTTTACTTACAGTCTCGACATACAGACATATTGAACAGCACAGAAAATAAAGTATAAGCATCTGGCACTGGGATACTGAGAGGTAAGGAACAGTATTGACAGGTATTCAGTTGCATGAAATGACAATTCTAAAGCAACATTAAAACAAAGATTACTGGAATTAGTGGAACTGAGTATATAAAAAGAAACAAAATACCTTTGTTATGCTTAGTAATGTAGCAACCTATTCATTCAATTAAAATACAAACAACAACAAAAAAAAACCCCACACTACCTACACATGTAGCATCAGCCATGAGACATACTACTCTAAAATTGAATCTCTTGGATTTTTTTTTTTTTTTTAATGACAAACACAAATATCATTTTATCACAAACAGATTTCATTTTCATTGGAGTGGATCCCAGACATAGGCTGGAAGCGAGTACAGAAGAACTCCTCCTTTCAAGATGAATGCACCAACAGAAGTCTTTGCATCCCAAGTTCACAAGGAATACTCCTCTCCTAGAGAGGCAGCAGAAAGCTCACCTATAGCAACAGCCATTAATTTTCAAAAACTGACAACTAGATCTGATTAGAAACAGCAAGTTTTTAAGAAAACAAAGAAGGTGCAACAGGGTAAGGATGGGCCTTGTCTTGACACGAACATACAATTAACAGTATTAAAAAAAAAAAAAAAAAAAGAGTAGAAATCAGCAGGTTCTGCAAGAGGCAGATCCAAACCTCCAGTCAACTTGCACTGGGATAGATACAGGAAGAAGGAGAGCATAATCATGGCAAAGTCTCACAACAATGCAGATTTATTCATGGCCAACTGCAGACTGAATAAACTGCAGAAAAGCCCTAATGAGTGAAGGGGCAAGAGGCAGTAGAAAGGACACTTTGAACATGTTTTTCTGATGGGTTGAATGAAGGGTTTAGAATAGCAAGTGTTGAACACATCTCTAAGCCTTTCATCTGAAAAATAACATATAAAAGCTGGAAAAGACTCACAGAAGGGCTACAGGGCTGACTAAAGAAAAGCTATCTCAAACTCTTAGCAAGTTAAGACACCTCAGGCTAAAAACAAAAAATCACTGATGTTCAGCAGCATGGATAGGTGTCAACTGTTTCACTGTCCCTTCCAAAATAGGAACAAGGAGGCACCATGGAATGAAGCTGATAAAAAAAAAAAATGCTTAAAACAGAAAGATGTTTCTTTGTGCAGTGTGTTGCAGAGGCTGAACGTTTGCACGGGTTCAAGAGGAGAGAGGGCAACAAGGCTTGGAGGAGGGAGGCACCAGACAGACAGAAACCTCACCTGGCTCAGGAAATTTTGGAGCTGAAGGCAGCTGGAAGTTACAAGAACTCTCCAGGGAAGTATCACACACGCTTGCCCTGCTTTCAGTCTTCCTAGGAGCTTGCTCATGACTGCTACTGGAGACAAGATACTGGGCTGGACAAACCCTTGGTCTGAATGAGCACGGCCAGATCTGGCAAGAGGCAGACAGCAAACTCTCATAGGAGAGCAATGCTGGAAGGGTCTAATAACTTCCAAAGTTTTGAAGAGTCCTGGCTGAAACAGCTGTTCCAGAGCTGCAGATGAACATCTGGGCAGAAAAACCTAATGTCAACTCCTGTCTCACCACTGCTAGGGATGCTTTTTCTCGTCTCCACTTCAACTACACATCATCTATTTTTTCTTCCTCTATGTAAACATTAAAATGTATGTAAACTGGAGATGTATTACACAAGGTACATCAATAGGAAACTCCCCCATCATCTTTAATTCTTTAGTTTAGCTTCGCATTCTGAAAGCCAAATATTGTCTCTATAACCCATGAGATGCAACAACTAACAAATTCTCAGCTGATCTGTTCAGAACCTTGAGCAAAGCAGCATAGGCAATGTTACTGAGCCTTGAGATGCATTTTTTTATAGTACTAATATTACCTCAAACAGTATGCAAGTGTTACATTAAACTTACAAAAAAAATTACTGGTCCTTTTTATTTAAAAAGTGCTAGTGTAAAAATAATGAAACATTTGTTTTACAAAGCACAGGAATGAGACTGTATCAGTTGCTACTGCACTGTGATATACCTTCTTTTCTTAGGCTCAGCAATTTGATGAAGTAATTGCTTCCAAGAATATACATTTTTACTTTCCTGCACCTCACAAAATGGTCAAAGGTGTTTAGCTAGAATTCAACAATTCGATTATATCCGTACAACACAGGAGTGTGTTGTGTATCTACTTATTTTCACAGCCACAGAAACCTCAAGGTGTAGCTTGACTGAAGTAAAAGACAAAAAAAGTACCTGCAAACCTCCTGGCACATGGCAGGTGGAGCTGGATATTTTATCAGCAGTCGTAAGAAACTGAATGGTTAGCATTTTAAGCTATCATCTTGTAACTTCATATCACAACTGCAAGTGAAGGCAGCACAGATCAAATATATTATTTTTAGAAGTAGGTGCATGCTAGTTATTTTGATTACTTCTGAAGTAAAAGCATCATGGCAAAAAACATACACAACTTTCATGTAAAGAGCTTTACAATGCTACAGGCAAGCAAGAAGTATCAACATCAATCTATTTTGTTTCCAATAAATTCCAGATAGGTTATCTTGTATAATATGCATACAAAAAGGTTTAAAAAGGCTTTCACACTCTACAGCGTCATCCACTACTAAAGCTTTCTTTAAAAATAAATAAAAGAATATAGTAGCAGTTACAATAGCAATCTTTACCTCATTTGCAACTCCCTAAACCTCTTGATGCTCTTACCTCGATTTAAAAAATGCTCCAGATCCTACCCCTCAGTTCCCCAGAACAAGCACTTGAAGACATTTTAGAAAGCTCAAGACTTGGCACAGCCAAGGGCCAACCCTCCCACTCCAACAGGACCACAGAGTGGGAGGACTCGAAGTTCACACACACTCTTCAAGTCCTTGGCCATCACTTAGCAAGAGCCACAGAGATCTGCACCTCCAGAGACCCCCACCACCTCCCTGAACACACTCTCGTTCAAATGTAGCCTGAACACCGAAGTTAAACAACTGGCACCGCAATTTCTAAGCTGAATTATGATTTTTTTTTTTCCATGCACAACTGACATTTAATTCACTAAGCAAACAAAGAGCTGTTCAAGTTCCACAACAAATCTCTACTGTACAAATAGCTGACAGTGTCAAGATCCTGCTAACAGTGTAGTAAGAAACAAGCATAGATCTGAATAGTAAAATAAGTTTCTTAAGAATATAATTAAAACTTCCTTTGATCTTGTTAATAAGGATGCTGAGAAGTTGATTCTGAACTGTTTAAGCTAAGGTCTGTTTCAAATTTTCTTTCTTATTCTTAGCTAGTGACTAACTTATCAGGATATTGTGAAACAGCCATTTGAATTTTCCCACTTACTAGTCATTATAGTAAAAAAGACAAAAACAAAACCCCACAACCATACAGATTATCACATTTATCTGATTTCAAATCTGAAAATTACTGTCCTCTCTTCATAATTATTTAGGGGCAGTATTTCAGGCCCGATTTATTTCAAAGAAGATACATATTAAGTATTCACAAGTTTCAGAATAAGATTCCCATAAGGAGTAAAAACCTGAAAGACCAGTTTGACTCCTCTAGCCCATGAGCTTAAAGTGACATACACAGGTGGAAATTAAGTGCACGTGTATTAGGGACAAAAGTAGGAAAATGCAGTGACCTACCCTGATGATAAAAGATACATAATTAAGTCACTAGCAACCTAATCAGAAGCTCTCTCAAAAATCTATTAAAATACAAATTAGAATACAAGGAGTTTCACTTTAGTAGGGCTCATGTGTAAAGTACTATCAGATGACTTCCATGAAGACTGGAAGCATTTACAACATTTTACTCTTACAAGGCAAAATTTATCCTGCCCCAAAGACCAGTAAAATAGTCAATGGACATCTAAACTCTAAAAAGCAAGGCAACTTTATTTTGTTTTACTTACTTTATTTTTGTTTTACTTCGTTTTACTTACTAGTGTTTTTTCCTCATATACACAAAAATTGCTTGTAAAGTTCGGCACAGAAGATCCTTCCAAGTCTACCAACCTAGACATGAAGATATTTTTTTCTACATGCAGTCACTAGTAAGTATTTCGGATTACAAATGTATTTTAAACTCAAGCTAGAAACCGAAAAAGGGCAGGCACAGTCCCTTCTGAACAACAGTAAGGCATGCAACTCCAAACTGTTAAGCATCCCATTCAGGGAAATATTAATACGTGTTTCAAACAATAACAGTCATCCTAGAAGTTTTTTACACTCCTGAAAGCCTTTACGCTAAGAACAGCTTTCTTGAGAATCAATCCTTAATTTTACCTTTTCTTTAAGAGGTTCTTTCATACTTCAGACTACATCCTTGTAAGTACATCTCATTTTACATCCTTAGCTCCTCCGAAGCAGTTTAGTCTGACTGCAACACAAGTTTCATAAATGAAAATGAAGGGCATGAAAACTGGGTATATAAGTCCATCAACCTATCAAAGGTCTTAGTAAATATGGAAGAAAGGTCCTTTAACTCTACTTCTCAGCATTCTAAATAAATTACATCAATGTTAGAATAAAATTACAGAGGACTCAAATAGCAAACCAAGTTTTTGAAACAGGAACAATAAATGAGAACATTTTTAAGTGAAAAGTTCTGAGAACATACGTCTGCTATATTAAATTTTAAAAATGGCATATGGTGCACTAGCGTTTTTCCTTACTCAAGGAATTCCATTTTGGCTATACATTCTATCTGTTTGCTTTCAGATAATGTTTTATTATGACATAAATGTGCAATTTTAAAACATCCCTGGAAAAAGGAAAAAGTTTACTTAGTATTTCAGCCACAATAGTTAATTAGACAGGGGAAGGCATTCTCAAAGCAATAATGCTATTTAAATAAACTCCAGCATAGTGCAGACAGACTTCCAGCAAAGCTCCCCATAAATCAGAACCCTTTGCAGATAAACTAGCAAGAGCAAATGGCCTTTATTTGACTTTACCATAAAACAGTTCAGCAAAAAAAGCAGGCTTCACAACCCCTGTGTAATAACCAATAACTAAACTTACTGCTAATACTGACCCAAGTAACTAACCAGCAGGTAGAAGACTCAACAAGAGAGATCTGGTCTTTCAATAAGACACAGCAAAGTCTCATTAGAGAAATTAAAGCAAAGTCTATCATTGTTTTCAAGACAGTTTTGTTTCCTTGGCAACTGGCATGTCTGACATGCACTGTATGATAAAGGTCTTTCTTTGCAAGGCAGCTTTGAATTATTAGCTTGACTTAGCCAACAATTTAGACAACCTAGCTATACTTGTCTGAAACACAGCCTGGAGTAGCTTAGTTAAAAAACAGCCAAAACACCAGTTGAGCAAGTCCTAGAGCTAAAAAAGGCTTCAGGAAGCACTTCTGAAGGCCATGGGCAATGTGCTCTGGGTGGCCGTGCTTGAGCCAGGGGGCTGGACTCAATGATCTCTAGAGGTCCCTTCCAACCTCGACCATTCTGTGAGGAAACACTGACACAACCAAGCCATGCACTTCTAGTCACCTGTTCTCTGAAACTCTGGTCTTAATTAGCAAAAAATAACTAACAGATACCATTTTCATAATGAGGACAGACTTCTCCCATGCTCTAGATTCCTAGTTAACTGTCAAACAAAAAGTACAGAACGCCTGGCAAACTTCCAGCCATGCCCTTTGACGAAATGGGCTTTAGCGAGCACCCTGTGCGAGGACATCCTGCCATCATCACGGCCTCTACCCACTCGCGTTCCTGCAGAGCCTCCTGTGCAGGGGCTGGCTCCAGATTCTGTTGACTCCCGGGATGTCGGGTGTCCCCTGCAGCTGTTTCCACCTTCCTTGCAGGGTGGCTGCTGGCTCCCCTGTCCGTGTGCCAGGGCTCCCGGCAGGGGACTGGGAGTTACAGACACCCCCTGCGCTCAAACGAGTCAAATTTTCTTCAGAGTTTACAGAGCAACCAAACCATTTAAATTTCAGGGTTTACATAATCCTGTGCAGCCTGCTTAAAAACAAATACCCTTCCTCTCCCCCCAAAAAAGAAACAAACAACTTCAAAGCAGAGGCAATATTTACACAAAGAGTGAGAGCTCGTGTGCTCCACCATTAATGAGTTTTTACTGAGTATCTGTGACTGTACTGTACAAAAATACATATATGTTGAAATTTACCAAAATAGTAGGAAATAAATTTATACAGAGAATTGTTTCAAAAGGTTAAACTAAATTAATTACATCATCTGAATTCATTCCCAGCTATGATGATAAAAACATGCAGGGGTCTGGCCACATATAAAAAGAGGAGCAACATCTTTATTTTTGGCTGGCGGCTTCTCTGTAGCTGTTTACCTCAATGGGGGGGAAGGGCTTGGTTAGTTGGGAGGAGTGAGAGGATCCTACTCTAAGGTAAGAGCCTCATACAAATCATTTGTAGTTACTATCAGACTAGTTTCAATAGCTGCTGTAGTATCCGAGTAACATATCTTGTTCTTCTGGGCATCATCCAGCAATTCCTTATGTCTGACATAGGGAAACGTTTCTTTGGAGCAAACTAGAAACCACCTCTCTGCTTTCATTTTACATGTGACCCCGTTTAGAGCTGCAGTCACATTTCAGCACACCCAGGGCTCCTAAGTTATTTTCTTGCAAGTCTACTGTAAAAATGGATAAACTGACTGAAAAATCCACTTTGTTTGCTCCATGGCAGCTTTAGAGAATTTGCAGCTACTGCGTTAAAACTGCAAAGGGAAAATGAGCAAACTGTAAATGAAGGTTTTACATTTTGCATTTTAAAGCTACTGATTTGCCTCTTTTGAGATTGAAAAGATAGGGTAATAAAAAGTAGGTATGATTTATGCCATACAGCACTGGTCAGGCTTTAATCGCATTCACTCATTAGATTTTTTTTTTTTTTTTTTTTTCCAAAAATTGGGAAGTGACACCCATGAAGTCTTACTTCCATGGGAACTTTCAAATTAACAACCTTTTTTTAGTGCTTTCTATTGAGTGGCAATTTCCATGATGTGACTGATGAGTTACAGATTACCCCATGCTACAAACCAGATGACTACCAAAAGAAGAGATAAAAATCGACTATAATTCATTGTCATCTTTAGCATTCAAAAGAGGAAAGGAGAAGGGATGGGGCAGCCCAGAAGACGCTCATCATGATTTATATTGGGTTCTTGTTTGTCTTTAGAAGAGGTCAAGACCTGAGCAAACACAAGTCGTTCCGTGGTGGCAGTAACTGCTCACACAAACTTCACACTACTCCTACTTTTAAGCAAAGGCGGCCTGACACAATCTTTAATATGTGGAATAGCAGAAGTATCATCTTAAAGATAAATTTTTATTAATCCTGTATGAAAAACATCTTCCTATTATTATTGATCAGAGGGACTCCAAGATTTCTCTTTGTAAAACACTAGTAAGCAAAGATCTGTGTGATGATTATAGTTGTTAACATATTGCAAAGTACTTCAAACCACAGTAAGAAAAAATTGATCTTAAATTTGAACCAGGAGATATGAAAGTAATGCTTTAAAACGGTATTATAAACAGTATTATATTTTTAAAATATATAAAGAAAAACTACACTGCTGTTCTCAACAACTAAATCAAAAGTAATTTTGATAAAATCTGTAAGGAAGTTGAAAAGTTTGCCAATTGAAACAGATAGGTTTTCCCACCTTAATGAAAATGGTGTTAATACAATTTTGTATTTCCAAGTATGCCATTACTTTCTCTCGAGCGTATGTACTCAGTCAGGCCTTACTGAGGGTTGTAAGAATTATATTCATCAAGCTGTAATTTCTACAGTCAGCCTGTGCTCTGCTACAGCATTACTAGCTCTCAATAAAGGCTTGATCTGCTGCCCCTTTTTTTTTTTTTTTAATAATTCATGGAAGAAAAATAAATAAATAAATCAGTAGGCATCAAATGAAACACTATATTGCACACATAGTTCTTATGAGAGATATACTGAAATGCAAAGCATCTGCGAGGAGAAAAGGTGCAGACTATTGATCTTATACCTATTTTAACAGTCCACTAAAAACAGCAAAGGAAACACTCAGGGTTATTTAAATTGATTATCGTTCAATTTAAAACGGTACAGATCAATAGTCCATTAAAATAGCAAAGGAAATCCTCAGAGATACCTTAAATGATTATCTTACAATTATCTGCCACAATCTGTATTTCTCCTCAAAGCCATTTTTGTCTGAAAATTAATAGCAATATACTTATGAAAAAAGATGAAAATATAATAAGCTGTATTTTTAAAATTTTATTTTACCTCATCGCATCACCCAAACTTCTGATATTTTTCTAAAAAATCACCTTGTATTATAGGGTTTTAAATGCACTATGCCTGCAATTTTTTCTTAAACAAAACCAAGAGCTCAAGTAAAGTGTTGCGGGCCATTCTTGCCACTTGTGCCCATGCACTCAGTTATGCGTAAGCTCTGGCCAGAGGGCTGCGGCACGAACAGGCAGGTTTTACCCTTCCTGTTCCTCTCCACTTTCAAAGATATGGAAATCTTTAGTGCAGCTCCAAATTCAAAATAGTGGTAAACATCATTTCACAGAACAGACCTAAAGACTGTTTAGCTGAAAGGCAGGAGAAAGGATATACAGTTAGAACTCTATCTTCCAAGACTAAAAATCTTTAACTGTGAAAAATATCAGTATGTTTCACTTTAAAAGCATTTGAGTTAATATTTCTTTTCTTAGCTATGTTCTGAAACTGTCACTTCCCATTTTTCCCTGTACATTTTTTTTAAAAAGAGTATGATATTATGAATATTTTAATAGGCAACAATCATCAATACAAAAATGAAATTACTTTACTGGACTTGATACAAATTAAAATGAACCAATAGAAAAATATTCTACTTTTTGTTGAAATGGTTGCAGTTTTGGCCTCCAACAACACAGTTCTTTTAGTGCTAAGCCAGTTTGAATTGTAGAACCAAAAACACAAGAACTCTTACAAAATGGTAATTCTGAACGTGCATCTCCCCGGTAATTTTAGGCATTTAGTAAAACATACATCACTGCCACAGCGAAGAATCCCATATGCATTTTCTGCCTTGGAAGACCAGGAATACTTTGGCTGGTGGGGAGGAGAGCAGAAAGGGGACAGAAGTTACTGGGTGGGCGGCCATGCTGAGGGTTCTAGATAGGGGGGCAAGAGAAATGTAACACTGTTGGCCATTTTTTTCATATATGAAATAATACTCTTGTACACATTGAGGAGAAATAAAAAAAAAGAAAGAAAACCACATAGCAACAAAACACCCCATTACCTCAGAATGATTTGGTTTCACAATATCCAAAGCAACACCTATTCATACCTCTTTACAAAGCACTTAAGAAGCGTGTAACAATAATCCATTTTTAAGGTTTCTGCCAGATGGGTAAACACCTCCAACACACCCACAGACACTAATGAAAACCACCTTGGCCTCCTTCAGGAAGTCATTCAACACTTCACAGAAAAAAATAGGAAGTTGTTGATAAACTGCTTGCAAGAAGTACTTCCTGTAGGAAAAGTAATTACAAGACTGTTTGCTGGACAAGCAGTTAACTTCTCCTCACAGTGAAAGATGAGGAGATGAATTAGGCAACCTCTGCGGAAAGAGCAAGTTAAAAAGACACAATGTTAATTCTAAAATTGAGCCAAAGTTGGACAGACTTCTTTCTGCAAGCTGCTGTCTACTACTACCATGGCATATTATCTTTTGCCCAGAGCACGACACAGGAGTCACTCTCCATAGTTCACCGAAATGTCAAGCAGCAGCTGGCCAGCAGGAAGTGGTTTAGCAGCGATGCAGATGACATCTCCACGCACGGTAAGCGAGTCTTCCTTGCAGAGCGGGCTCCGGAACTCCACGCGGCAGTGTGCCGGATGACTCAGGTATGACCACTTGCTAACCTGGCAAGTCTTAACTAATGAGCTCTAGGTAAGTGGCAATTTCAGTAAAAATTACAGAATTAGTTTTACCATCTGTAGCAAGCGTGTCTTAACTCACTGTTTTAAGTCATCTGCCTTTTCCCTAACGGAAAATTATACTCAGGAGTCCTACAGAGCATTAACACTAATGAGTTGTATTCTGGCAAATTCTGTGTTGGGCATTCATACATAAAGGAGCCTCTTTATCTCAGTGATGGATTGATTTACAAGAATAATTCTGGATCAGACCCTAAACTACTATTCTTACACTCTTTAGTATGTATGTACATGCAACCAGTGTGCATATAAAATACATCTGGCCAAATACGCGTGTGTGTGTGTGTGTGTGTGTGTGCACGCGCGTTCACGTCTCGTGTACACACACAGTTACTCAGAGATATATTTTCTCCCCCTGCATGCTGTTTTTCATCCTTTTGTGAACTACTACTCATGAAACGCCTGACCCACTGATTACAGACTATATTCCTCACTGTATTAAGTACAGCACTCAATTTTGTATTTTTCTGTTTGCAGTAGAGTATATTATGATAACTACAACCATAAGGCTTACTGACATCTGGAAAAAATCTAATACTGTTACCTATTCTGCAAAGATCCTTCTAGAGCCTGATTACCAGACTGTTCATGGAGTGGCTACAGAACAGAGCAAATGGAAACAAAGAGCAGCGCAGCCAACCCAACAAAAAGAGCTGATTACTTGAAATAGAGACCAAAAACCTGTATATGGTAGAAGGAACCATATTACGTGTATTTAGCATCAGGAATCTGAGTACTCACTCACTCTTGGAAAAAAAGCTTAATGTATAGCTAGACAAGACGCGAGTTTTAACAAGCTTGTAGGTATGAGATAGAATTTAACACTGAAAAAGCTACCGTGAGCAGCTTCTGAAGCATCCACTTCTTAAAAGTAATTCTTATGTGTCTTTGAATTTCTTGGTCATACAAATATTTTTTCTTCTATAAATCGTTACAAACTGCAGTGAAGTAGGTGCATCTCACCTGTAGACAGTACTACACAACCTTTCAGAAGAACAAACGTTCTTCAAGTGTGAACACAGCCCTCAGAACTGTCCTCATTAGACGCTCTCATAGCACAGCATCACCCAAGGAAAGCCAAAAGAAAACAGCCCATTAAGCTGTTTAAAATCTCCCAAGGTCAGCATGTGACCCAGCAGGGAGAGGTTCAGAAAGTACAGCCTTTATTTTTCTTCCTAACAACCTGGTTTGTTTCCACTCCTTTCCCCTTCAAGACACATCCTTCACAGCTAGCAGCTCTTTCAATCATTTACTTTGGATGTCTGCTTGAGAACAAACGATCTTGCTCATGCAGATGAGTTTGCCAGACTTGTGTGTACTTTCCAGGCTCAGGCTCTTTATTGTTCTTGCTGAAACCTGACCCTTTGAAATGGATACCAGGACACCAAGAAAGGACAAAAAAAAAAAAAAAATACAGAAAAAAAGGAAAAGATTTTCTGTGACAATAATAAACCTTAGAAAAGCTTTCCAAGATCAAACCCTTCCCTCTGCTTTCACCTGAATGAACATAATTAAATCATCAGTTATAAGAGTGTAAAGACATTTTGCATGTCTTAAACAGTTGTATTTTCTAAAAAATCTGAAGTGTTAGTGAAAAATAAACACTTGTGACAGTGCAATTGCAAACCAACTACTCACTGATCATGTTTTATAAGCTATTCTTTAGGAGCTCTCACAAGCACAGTCAAAACAAAGTTTGCTTTTCATTTCTAAGCTCATTTTGTGCTTTTCTCAAGGCCCAATGAGCCATAGTTTTCATATGATATAAATTTACATAGCTACAAGTAATTCTGTTTATACCCACTGAAGATCTCACATTCTAGCACACATTTATTTGTTAAACTTCATAAAAGAAATAAAAACAACTTCAACCTCTCACTTTCACATTCTTAGCATATAACAGTGTCTGAAAAGTAACTTTCAGGCTCAAATAGTGTCAGATAACTGTCACTTGTGTAATCTCATTGGGTTAAAAAAAAGAGATAAGTAGTGATGCCAATTTTGCTGTGCAAAAACACTACCATTCTACAAACAAGTAAGTTTTAAAGTTCAGCAATTTCCATTTTCATTGCACACAACATAGATCAGCTTTAAAAGCTATAGATCCAAATACTTCAGTTAAATGCACATACTAATAACAATGATGTTTTAGCAAGAAAGGTAAGAACACAGATGTTTTACTTGGCTGAAACATGTTTTATATAAATAACATACTATGCTGCTCCTCCTCTCTCCAAGCCCTAAAAATGACATATAATGTAATTTAGAGCCTTCCAGTTGAATAAAACCTTCAAAATACAGTCAAAATACTCAATAGCCCAGTATGCGTCTTGGTGGGCACTTTCTGAGAGCAGGACAGGCTCCTGCTGGTTTAGAAAACTACACAGCATAAAAGAAAATGCTCCCTGATGAATCATGTGTCAGATGGCTGGCATGGGTAACCTCTCTTCAGTTACAGAAAAGGTGATACTAATTTCACTGTGTGAAAAAAAGTTATAGCTGTAATAACAAGAAACAATACTAAAAGTTCTGCAAATTCGCTTTCACTGCAGGGAATATAGATGACTTTCAGGAGTTACAGACCCAAGTACTGCAATCAAATATATAAATTAATTTTCTTGAAAGTACAGAGAAGGTAGAAATGTTTTGACTATATCCTTATACCACTGC
>VZSV01000083.1:2016676-2036537 GCA_013398735.1 Nothocercus julius | reverse complement strand
GCCGCCCCCGCTGCCGTTGCGGGCCTGGAGCGCCCGCCCGCACCGCGCGCCCGCCACGCAGCCCAGTCGAACAGCGCTCGAGTGTCGCGGCCACTTTCAGGCCGCGCGCGCCCCGGACGGGACCTGGCGGGACGGGACGGGAGCGGCTCCCGCCCGGGCCCACAACGGGAGTGGGAGAGGCCCGATGGTGCGGATGGGCCCGCGAACACCTGGCTCCCCCCTCCCAGGCTTCGTGGTTCAAAACCAGGAGCGAGAGGAGCAGAAAAAATGGGTTTTATTGCTAATGCTGTGAGGGAAAAGTCACACAAACAGCTTAAGAATATGCCTTAAAACAACCTACAAAACTCATACACAACTTTTTTTTTTTTTCTTTTCCCCTTACTAACTCCGTAGTAGCATCTCCATAAACAACATACTCATTCGGAGTTTGCGACAGCAAGGAGCACATGCTTCCTCCCAAGAAAAGCCCGCGATGCCTCCTCGGCTCCGGGCAGAGCGCGGCAGGAGGCCCCGCTGTCAGGGCCCGGGGCGCGCGCAGCCCGCGCCGAAGCTGTGGCAGAGGCTGTGCACGTGCCGCTTGCAGGGGTCCACGAGCAGGTAGGCGAAGCTCTGCGGGTGGCAGCGCCGCGCGGGGAAGCACAGGCCGCTCTCGTCCTGGGGAGCGCACAAGAAACGCGGCGTTAGCGACAGCGCCTGGGCCCGAGAACACTCGCACAGCGCGAGGGAAGTGTGTGCCCCTGGCCTGGTCGTAACCAGAGCTTCTTTGGGCAGGATTCTAACTTCTCCATTGAGATCCTCACATTGCAGCTTGTACGTAAGCAGCTCCATCCCTCCAAATGCTGCCAGTAACCTGGGTGGAAATGTCAAATCAATTGCAAACGTGAAACTAAGCTTGTAAGTACACAATCAGAGCCTGAAACAGAGATGAATAAATACAGGGGGATTCAATAGCTGTTTCCTTTGAAATAGAAAGATGTTTAGAAAGCAGATACTAATAAGTGAATTAGAAATCTATCTTTTTTGTCACTTAACGTTTGCTAATGCATCTGTTCAGTCTTAAATACTTGAATATAGGAAAACTTGTCGCTACTCAGAAAGTGCTTGAACAGAATTTAGACACTTAACTCCAAATTTCTCATTTCAAAAAAAATACACTTACCTGACAACCAACAATGCAAGAACTAGATTCCTACTTTTTATTATTTAAAATAAATTTTAAATGAATTAACATCCTGCTTCTGTGCATGTCATTAAAAGCTTCAGTCTTGACAGGGAAGCAAAACTGGACATCTGCTTGAAGTCCTGTGTGGATTCAGAAAGGAGATGTTCCCTTTTTAGGACGCATTCAGTCTTGTCATTGAGTGTCTAGGAGATGAACACCTATGCAGCAGACCCCTCCCTTCCTTTAAAACAGGTAACAGCTTTCTGCTGCTCCCCATCACCTCTGCACAATATTTGCAGACCTGTAACCTCTGTCTCCTGTTTTACCAGAGGGAAATTCCCATACTGAGTATAGTGTCCAGTTTCTCCAGGAAAATTTTAAATTCACAGACTGCAAAATATTCCAGATTAGAAGCACATTTCCCTTATTCTTCTGCAGGAGCTGTTCTACTTTGCAGCATCCAGCTTTTTTTTTTTTTTTTTTTTTTTTTTCTTCCTTGGAACAAGGAATCAAGAGAAGTGTAACCCCCTGTCTGTAATTTAAGAAGTCAACTTGGAAAAGACCTTGTTTCCATTTGCTGCCTCGAGGACAATTTTTATTCAGTGTCTCTTACTGACATCCAAATTTCCCTCCTGTTATTTAGGAGAGAATGAACTCTATTTTACATGTTCTTCATTTGAGGAATTACTCAATATCATAAATCTTAAATTAAGATAAGCACCACCCTAAAAGCATTGTTGAAGAGGTAGGTAGAGATTTGATGCATTTATTCTCAGCATTTTTTTTTAAATAGTGAAATAGAGAAAGCTAAAAATAATATTTTATTTTAAGCAACACTGCATGCAAGCTTTGTGACTCCCATTTTAAGATGGAGCCTAGCTGTCTTTGGGTATTTTGTAGGGTTTGGGTGTATGAAACACTGGATTCTCATTTTTTCTAATGAGAACAAGCTTTAAGTTAGGTTTTACAATACTCAGCATCACCATGTCTTTGGGGTTTGATCCAAAAATAACCTAGCCCACCAAAAAGTAAGAGGAGAGCAACATCAAAACGTAATGTAAATATAAGTACCAGTTCATATCCAAATACCTCAGATTCCATGAAGTTTCATTATATGCAAACTGTGAGGCTTTGGAATTCAATAGAATACGTGGTCACATGATTTAAAATAATTCAGAATATATGTATATATTATATACCTAACATACACAGAAATTCATAACTAAACTCCAATATCTTGAAATATTTAGATTAAAAGATCTTGTTATTTAAAACTAAATCTGCTTGCCACTGCTTCTGAAACATACAATTACACTTTCAAAGATTAGATCAGTTTCTCTCACTGATTTTTACATGTCCATGCTACTAGGATACTTATTTGTGGATACAGATCTGTTAGAAAAGAGACATGAGACACAGTTTTTGGTATATTGATGATGGCAACCAGCTTCATCTCTCTGTACTATCTGATTTTAACTTTTTTTTTTTTTTGATATTGCTTCCTAAACAAGGTCATCTTAGCCATAGTTAGACAAAATAAAGAGAGAGTGGTAGTGTCATGATAAAGTTACATAAAATTATTGCTTCCTGGTACTATTTATACTTTTTCCAAGTATACAAGTACATTTATTTGTCCATTTATTAAGCTTGCTTGCAAAGTGTGTTCTTCTCACTTTTCAGCTGGCGCTCAAGCAACTTTCACCAGAACAGTTTCTATGTCAGACCAAGGGCTCATGTCTGTTTTGGACTAAGAAAATAAAACTCATGCACTGTCACCTCCGCATCAAGACTCCCTTAACACACTCTGGGTATTTTCCAAATTAACCTTCTGCATCTACTGCAGAAATAGAGTTGTCTTCTTTAGAGGGACTTCTCATCAGAAGCACAGGACATTTATTGCAGTAAGCACCATTCCTGTAGTTTCCCAGCGGAACTTTGGGAGTTTTGACTTTTAAAACCTTCAGACAATCCAGGCAAATGCTTGGCAACCTTTTGTTTTGAAGTAACTTCACATTAAGTCTGAGCATGTCTTTGGGATAAACTCTTTTCTAAGAGAAGATGCTTTATGATGCCCTTCAGTGAAAACCAGATTTTCAGAATTCTTCACTTTTCAGAATTGGCAGTAAAGCCTTATTTTTCCTCAAAGGCTATAGAGATGGCATGCTCTATATCCACTTCTTTGCTTTCAAAATGTTGCTCAAAGCTGCCTGGTGTTTTGTTTGTTTGTTTTTTATCTGATGATACTCTGATGTATGACATAGACATGATGTATGACAAAGACATAGGGAAGCTCTTAACTAACAGGTCCACCTAAATACAGAAGTCCACAAAGTCAATGCAAATCTATTAGTGATCCAGAAATGTCTCCGGAAAAAGTATTACCAGAAAAACACCAAGTTATCTTTCGTTTTTAATTTGAAGCCTGCAGCCTAATAAATTGAGGTCAATTGTGATACATCCATGAATTAGTCATTTTTAGAAAACATTTTGAGTCTTCTATGAATCACACATTAAAAGATGATGACCCACAGATGAACAACTGAGCTAGTGGCAAGTTGCAGAGAAGTCTGTGCAGTTTGAAGTGACATCAGCTGTTTCTTTTGGAAGTGGTACATTATCTGATGTAATTATTATACACTGATTACTTAAGAATTAGGAGTAATTCAGCCTACAGGAGCAATTAAATGACAGATGCATTGAATCCAGTAAACACGCTGCCCATTCTCAACTTCTTCCTCACGGTAAATACATGGTTTTGCAAGAAAACACACAAACAAGACTTGAGAAGGGAGAGGAGAGGAGGTTCATCTCACCATTCTAACTCTTTTGTGCACTGAACTGCATTGCAGAGGCAGATGCCAGACAGACTATTCAGAAAGCTCTCTAAAAACATTTTTAAAAACAGAATTACAGTCAAGACTGGGTTCTTAATCCTTTCTTCTCTTTCATGTAGATGTATAAACAGAATTACTCAGAACTACTTTTTTTGTAACTAGTTTCTGGATAACTATCATGACTTCAAATGCAATCCAACTAACCTATTTTTAGTGAGCTACAAAATAAAACTTGAAGTGTTGAGTGTTGAAAGCAGGATGAGACCAGGGAGAGGGTTCAAGAACAAGGACCGATAAGAACTCTGTAGAAATAACCCCTTTGAAATGAATATTAAGCTTTCTTTATATTCTTTATATTTCTTTATATTTCATTATATTCACGTTATACATGTTACTTCCAGTAAAATTCTGTACCAGAAAATGGTTAGTACTTACATATGCAGACACTTTGAAGACAGTGGAAGTAATGCTTATTTCTTTTGTTTCTGGATTCTTTTGAACACTGAAATACAGGGAAATAACACAAGGTTAATACTTACACCACAAATATTAGAGTCCTCCATTTAATAAATAAAGTTTGAACATATGTACTATACGCTTGCTCAAATTTTGCCATGTTCAAGCTAACAGTTAACGTTCAACTTGCGCCACACGAACCATGAAAAGCTGTATTATCAGTCCCAGATAACATGGAAATAGTAATATTTTACTTGAAACTATTGAATGAAAAAGTATCTAGTCATCTGGGTTGGGTTTATTTCACTGATTTCAACTACTAAATCACACCAATATTACCAGGCCTGGGTGACTCCAGCATAAAGTTTGCACTTTCATATATAATGAAAGTGATCTAGCTAAACATTTTGTTAAAATACTTTTCTTATTTTTTTACACATTGAGAAAAAAAAAAAAACATACAAAAGAACAGAAGTAGCAGCAGTACTGGTAGAGAAATTCATATGATAGTTTATTTTTAATTAATATATGATTATATTTTAAGATGAATTTTTTTCTGCCTCTTAGCATGATATTATGATTACTAAATCATTATATTTTATATTGTGATTGTTGTGAAAAATGTCATTTCTTCCACCATAATTACTAGTATGCTAAGATACTATTGCAGACTGACCAGACATCTCAACACATATTATATTTAGATATTTTATATGTCTCATTTTTCCTCTGGTCTTCTAAAAGGTCTGCTTTTAAGTGATGCTTACATTTCTTCATAAATTATATCATGTAATGTCTACCAATTTCTTTATTTTCAAATTCCTAATTTCATTAACTTACCGTGGAAGAGCTGGGCCCTATAAATTCCATACTCCTTACAATAAACAGGTTCAGTTTCTAGGAGAGGTCCCAACCCAGCCGAACTGCTCGAGGAAAGATGTTAACACAAGAGCTCTAGGCTGCCTATCACAGTAGTCCCCTGTTGCCACTGCTTTTGCAAAGATGCCTTTTGTACCAAGAACAGACAAAACCCCAATCAACCATGTTGTTTTTTGTTGATTAGATCTCTCTTCCCAGTCAAAACACCGACTTTTTGATTTACTGATTTCATCCGCAGTGATAGTCATATATGAACTCGCATTAAGCCCATCCTGTTAAGCTGATCTTTGCAGCTCACATATGGAGATGCTCAGCAGTGGATTAAAGCAGCGTTGCTGAAGATGGTCGTGGCCCCAGCTGCTGCCTTCCCAGCAGAGACAGCTCAACTGGTTCGTGACTCAGCTCCTGGGCCACTGCCCTTCTCAGCGCAGTATTAAGATAAACTCAAGTGGATGTTGGTTTATGCTGAGCCACAGGGCTGTAAACTGCAGCAGTTCGGAACCTGGTTAACTTCCCTGCCAGGAATGACAACTTGCAGAGCAAGCGAGAGAGACGCAGCAGGATGACTATTTCTGCCCTCTGTCACCCCTTTCAAAAGCTACAGTTGTGTTTAACTTACTCTGGACTTGCATTCTTTGATCTAAAAATGGCAACTTTTGCTTTCTAGCTTCTTATTTTCTCTATTATGTATAGGATATACCTAGGATACCAAGGAAATGGGTGTCAGAGAATGTCTTTGTAGTATTTACTCCATTGCCTAGAAATTAAGAAATTTTTCCCTTGTGATTAGTTTCCCATAAATCACTTCTCATATTGAATGTTTATTTCACCTACTTTAATTGCTAGGGCAGAATAGTATATCTGACAAAATCAGATGAGACTTTTCTTATTGGCTTGATGGAAACCAGGATTTTGCCTTTATATGTGACATGTTTATTTGCTGTACTTCCTTAAAAGTTTAGGAGAAAAACTCATCTTCTTGATGAGGATAATATTCCATTAAAAAAAAAAAAAAGTCATAATATCCCACTTTGTTCTTCCAAATTGTTATTTCTCACATTACCAATTGACTATGGAAGTTCCTTTATCATTATAATCTGCATTTCCTCTTTTCTAAGGACAAGAAATTTTCTTAACATCTTTCAATTCACTCCAAGTTCTATTTGCATCCTAACCTCACTTGCAGTATTTTATTAGGCTTTCCAAACACAAAAAGAGCAAATCAGTGTCTTCAGGTAAACTAATTTTTTAAAGGGGAAGGGTGTGGAGAGGGTGTGTGGGCAACACAGGAGGAGGAGAACAGTGAGTACAAGACGCCTTACAAGGCAGCTGTTATCTTGGAGAGACACCCTTAGAAAAAAATCAGGTGTTACGTATAGAAGACAGAGTTATCAATTTAAGAGATCACCAAGATTCATGGAGTACATCTTAACTAACATGTTTTGTCATATAAAAATTTTGGATAGACTCAACTATTTACTACTGACTTAGCAACAGACAACAAGTTGTGCACAAATACTTTACAAAGTAATGATTAGTCTTTTTACAAAGTAAAATTTAAATTTAATAGTTTTATTTGGAATTCTCTAGGTGTGCTTGTAAATATATCTAGAAAAGTTAATTTCAAAAGGTTATTGGATTCTCTCATGATTAAACTACATACATGGAAATGTTTTAACAAAATGAAATGTCAGGCTTTTGGCATTATTTTTATCTTAAGTGCCTTAGAGTTAGAACTGAGGAATAACTGTAATCAGAAAACTGTAAGAAAGGGAAGTGGGAAAAAGCTCATAAAAGGCTGCCTGCCACTCCGGGCATTAGAGAGACTCCTATAGAACAGGAGTCTTAAGACATGCTTAAGACAAGATTGGTCTTTTTTTTTAAAAAAAAAACACTGTTACAGAACCAGACATTGCTGTTTTATAACATATAAGCATATGATGTAGACTAAATTCATCTGTGGGGACTGCAGTGTTTCAGTGTATGTCAGCCAGCAGATTTTTGTACTGTCCACTTTTCACCAAGCATTTTGAACGCTCATGACTTAAAAATTAAAACTTTGAAGTACTGCTTTAAGAACCCATGATGAAAAGGAGCCAGACACATGAGAGCAGTTTAAAACAGAAGAATTTAAGGAAAAGTCATTTTTCAATTGGAATTTGAAGGTAGAATGGAAGGTGAAGTGTAGATGTAATTCTGTAGACCATTATTGTCCTGTGCAATAGTTTAAAGAAAATAAGAGGCCTTCCTCCTTGCTTTATTGTAATTTCTCCAAAAATGAAGTGTTACAGTGCACAGCATGGATCAGAAATTAGTCAAGACTGTGGCATGTGAGTTCGTTATCAGAGCCACGTTGCTTTTCAACTTCACAGGCTTTCTCTTTTCCAGGGAGCTGGTAGCAGAACATCAAGATTGAAAACTTTTCTCAAGGGATTGTCAAATAACTTAATGTCAAGGGAGCAAGCTAAAAGATTGGGTTAAATTGGCATGAGCTTTTCCCATTGCGAGGCAGTGAGAAAACAAGAGACAGGGCATGGGAGAGGTACATGGCAGATGGGTCGTTATAGCTGCTGAAGTGGGTAGATGTATTTTAAAACTTCGGAGAATAGAAAGAAATCTGACAAGTTGGGGAGGGGAGAGAGTTTAATGGACCTTGAAAGGTTTTCTTCTGATAACATATAAAGGAAATAAGAAGCAGGCACAAAAAAAAAAAAAAAAAAAAAANACAGAAAAGGTTGAGAGGATAGAAAATGCAAATAAAAAAAAATGCGGCAAGATGTTGGCAGATGCAAACTCCTTAATATTCTGATTAGGTTATATTGTAGGGAAAAGAAATAGGAGATAAAGAGGAGGAGTGTTTCGGAACAAGACTTTGACCTGTATAGGGGAAAAATAGCAAAAGAAAGTAAAAGAAGTGATTAGATTTGGCATTTGTCATAGGTCATTTAACATCACAAGATCAGAAACAGCTGTAGTCAATGCAGAGTAAACGAAGGCCAAGGATTAGACTAGCAAATGGGTTGTTTCAAGTGCAGAGCGAAGTATTTAAAAGGCAAAGGAGACTTAGTGATGAACTGATAAATTATTTTTCAGTTATATTATACATTTCTGAAGAATGCACTGGATTTCTCTCATATATTGTGATAATGCCAAAGATGAAGTTCACACTGTTAAGAAATCATTGGTGACTAATCATAAGATCCACATTAATAAATGCAGCAATACAAGTTAGCTATTTCTAAAATTTTCTTTGAATGACTTTATGCTTTTTTTTTTTTTTTTTTTTTTTTTTTTTTAAATAAGCTGTTCTACTTTAAGCATTGATTTTAGATGACTCTGGAAAACAGCATAGGACTATATTAACTTGCACCCTGAAAAGCACAGACAGTTAGAAAATATGAAAGCTGCTTTGAGGTAATTAAAGTTTTGTAAGCTTCTTTGCTGAAGTATTACAAAAAATTCCTAAAAGGGAGCCAACTATTCTGAGTTTTATATTCTGTTTGGATACAGCAAGCTACATTTACACAAGTACTACAGAAGTCAGGAAATACTCAAGTGTGCAGGAATTGCTGGATCTGGTTCTTTTACCGTATCTTTGTTCAAACATTTAAGTTTTTCTCTTAAGTTTATCTGAAGACATTTAACAAACAAACTCAGCGATGAATATAACTTGCACAGGACTTTTTTTAATTCGCCTGTCTCAAAACAGGAGATGGGTAATCCCCCCATACCAAATATGCCTGAGGGAGAAGACAATAATGATTTCTACCTTAAGAAATTTGAAGTCTTTGTATTGCACATTTCAATGCATCCCTTCGTATCGGTGTTATCAGAGTCCTTGTGCTATCCCACATGTCTGGGCTCTGTTACTGCGCTCACTGCTCAGGCTAATACTGTATTTCATCCTATCACTACCTATACTTACCATAGGTGGCAAAGTATAACACCACTAAATTTTAATAATTTTGTTGATGATGTTTATATCCTTGTTAGCTCAGCTAGGAATGAATCTTTGTATAACTGTCAATTACACTCTGTTTACCACTAACCGTGAGAACTCACCATACATGTATATCTAAACACAGGAAAAAAATGCCTTTTTTTTTCCTGAATTGTCCATCGCAACCAATTGCCTCTAATCTTAACTAAAAATAAGTGAATTCCAGACAATTCCATACACCAGACTGGGCCAAAAATCCTTTAGTTCTCTGTGTCATGTTAACAGCCAGATTCTAGCTCCTTAGCTTTACACTGCATGTGTCACTGCACTATTTGTTGACCTGAGAATAGCAAAATCTGGCTTTATTAAAAAAAAAAAAAAAAAGTGGACTCTTTAAAGATAAAAAAAAATCAACTAAAATATTTCTCTTTTTTTTTTTAACCAAAAGCTTGAAAATGGTCCATATATATATATATATATATGTATGTATGTATGTATATATAAAATATACACACACACACAGAGACCAATACTTGAAATTATATCAGTGACAACTGAACACAATCTAATTCTAGTAACATGCCCTATTTTCAGTAGAGGATTACAGAAACAAAAATCTCTAAAATGAGAATGAATTATAAAACAGCAGTGACCATGTCTGTAATACAGTAGAATCATTTTAGTTAGAAGAGCTGCCATTAAAACTGTACATTTTTTTTTGTCAATGAAGCGCTATCTTTCTTACAGATTAATACCTGAAAATAAACGAGCTTGAAGGCTGATTAAAAACACCCCTGTTTTCAAAGCAGTAATGCACAGCACTTCCCCAAATTGACACCAAGTGTCTATGCACAGCACATCCATATATAACTGCCCAAAATCAGAAAACACTTACCTTACCAAGTCCTTATATAAAGCTTTTGTGGTTTCTAAGTACGGGCCAAGCATATCCTCAAACTGACAGAAAGTTCCTCCAAGGCAAAGATGCTTAAAAAGGCAAAAGAGAAACTCCTGGCGATCTGACTGACTGAATAAGTCATAATGGTCTGAATCTTCCAGAAGCAAGACCTTGTGGAACAAGAATGTAATAAAAAGGGCAGATAGCTATGTAATATCTAAACAACTTATTTGCAATTAAATACATAAACAGTACAGCTATTTTCTATATGTGAAGCAGAGTTTAAGTTCATATAATATATAGGAAACAGAATGGAAATAGATGAACACTTCTCTCCAAGCAGACATTATTTTCCCAACGATGCAATTAATACCATGTTCACACTTTACAGGTACAATATAGAATATTAATAGCAGAAATATCAGCTCTCAGATCTGTGCCCACAAGAGATATGGGAGACTTTACAAGAGGCTTGTAATTCATTGGTCGTGAAACTACCAGTAATCTGAAGATAATTTACAAAATGGCTGAGTCACATCAGTCGAACTGCAGATACCAGCACAAAGAGAGGTAAGTGGGAGAAAGAGATTCAAGCTTAACGCCATGGTTGGCCACCTCATGCGTATCTCAGTCTCCTTCTTGGTGGAACCAAGAGGAGAACACATTGCAGAAGGGGGGAAAAAAAAGTAAATTTTGCCCCCTACTCCATGACAGAAGTAGACTAGAGAGTCTGCTGCCCCCTACAGCCTGCCCTTCCAGGGCACTGACCAGGCAACCTAAAGCCTGCAGGCAGCTTTGGGGAGATTGTGATGCCAAATTCTTTCTGCCATCTTAAGTCTTATGACTGGGAATCATGTCCACTTCAAACAGATGTGAATCCTTCAACTTTCAAATGAAAAGGGACTAAAACCCTAATGATACCATTTTAAGTGTTGTCTCTTGCTTTTCACATCAAATATTTAATTTAATTAAAAAAAATCCCAATATACCCAATTTGTAAGTAAATACACAGTATTTTGAACAGTTAGCCTACAAACCAAGTCTGAGAGCCAAACACGGGTTTGAGCTCTCTCCTTTTCCCAGAACTTCACAAGACAGACCAGTTTTTCAAGCCACATGCTGTAAGCAGTGTCACTGCCTGCTCACATACATCGTCTTCAAAGGGTTTGCCAAGTGCAAATGAGTGCAACTCTGTAATTATTAAGTACTTCTGCTGATTATATATACAAGGAAGAGCAAAATCCAGTTCTCCCAGCCTATGCTTTGCTAATGCTAAACAAACATAAATAGTGAGAATTTGGTTGGGCTTAGGAAGTCAAAAGAAACACTTAGGATGAAGACATGTTGATTAAGAAGGTGCCACTTCTCGCAAGGTTATTTTTCAAAATAATCTGTTCTCCAACACCTCCACTGGAACATACCAAACAACTTCCCTCGCAGGCCTGTTCAGGAAGTTGTGTTTATTGGAGCTTATGTTACCTGAAAGTGAATGCTACTAAATACACACAGTTAAACATCATTAAAGCATAAGGGGAGACAACTGCTAAAGAATTAAATCAACAGAAAAAAATATGCCTCTCAAGTTTCCTATCATCAACCTGAGCTACTTACATAGACCTCCAAAGGACCCCTAAAATTAAGGCCCTCTTTCAGTGGTCACTTCAAAGTCATTTCCCTTTTCGTAGTTTCCTCTCCTTTACTTCGGTTCCAAATACACGAAGGTGCCTTTCCTTAAATACCTTCACACTTGATCCTAGTGAGGAAAGCTTCAGGATGTAGCTATTGAGCACCTTCAATTTTATAAACTATTTAGAACCTGCAGGTGACCCTGCAGCCCTGAGTCTCATGAGAACTTTCCACTGGAACCTCTTGTTTTCCCCTCCTAGGCAAAAAAAGGAGCTGCATTTTTTTCTTTCCAGTTAGTGACTACTTATGAAAAGGGTGACCAGAAGAAGCTTTTAACTTTCCCCCCACCTAAGGAGAAAGTGGGACCAACTGAAAAATAACAATTGTCTTGACACACTTGGGAACTGGACAGTTATTTATATCACATAGTTAGAGAGCTCTATTTTTACCTTGAAAAGCATATATCAAAAGAAAAAAAATGCTGAACAATGCATCTCTACAGTACCAGAGTATGAACATTTATAAGAAATAATTGCGTGCTTTACTGACCTTCCTTAATTCGTCAGAGATGATAATACCATCATAGTAGTCATCATAGCATTTCACAATATGTCCAGTTTCTCTAACAACTCCTTCCGTGTACAAACGATCAAAAAATGACATTGAAATCTGTGTACAGGGTACTACTGTAGCTTCAATTTTTATTACATTGGAACCTGGAATATAACAGACAGGGTTCACTTCAAGTCTGTCCCATAAAATAGAATAGGAGAATTTTCACATACTAATTGTTTCATAACAATTCATAATTTGATAGAGCACCAAAATAATTAATTTAATTAAATGGTTTTGTGTGGCATATTCTTAAAAAAAATCACATAGTTGCAATGCTTAATCACCAGAAAAAATCAAAAAACAAAACAAAACATGAAAGTTAAGAGAGAAACAAGGGCAAAGAAAATACTAGATCCATCTGAACGCAGCCTTACGTTAAGGCTCATGCATTTGCTCCCTCTGTTGGTAATGCTATCAATCAAAACAAATAACAGATGAAACACGAGGTGAAACTCAACACCACACCTTAGAACATCGAAATTCCACTACTTCAGCCTGGAAGAATCTGAGGAGAAAACACCACATTTGGATCCAAGTACTGAAGTCACTAACTGCTACTAACTCCTCACAAAGTGAAAAAGGGGGGATTTAATGCTTTTTTAAAAACGGACACAATTCTGTTTCAAAAGAGTGGGGAGAGACACAGAGAGAGACAGAGAGAACCTGAGTGCAAGGGAGGGCACAAGGTAGCGCAGTGCAGTATTGCAGAGATAATAGTCCCAAAATTCCAATTTTCCATGAGATTCTCTTTTCTTCCACGTAGATTCCCTCTACGGGACACTAGTCCACAACATCACAATATCAGAAGGCTGTTGACTGTATGCTTAAACATAAAATTAAGCCAAACTGACCTAAAAAAAAAATTGAAGACTAATATTCTGAAAGAGTTCAAATTTCACTCTATATGACAATATTCCAGGAAGAGAAACATGCCAAAAGGATGTACATACTATGATGCTTCAAGAGCATAAGTCACCAATATTCCATTTTAATATCTGCAAGCACAGTATAGCCTAGCATTTCTCTTCCCTGCACTCCCCCAAATTCCTAGGATTTCTCCCAAATATTATTACACAGATATCATTTATTCATAAATGGAGTAGGCTGGCATTTTGATATCTAAACCTGGGCAAGCATTCCCACCTATGTGATCATTCTTAAGACAAAATAAGAAAATAAAGGAATCTACGAATTGACTGTTTGAAAATGTGCTTGCACTTAAGCTGAAAATGCTGGCATGAAATTTTAAAATTAATTTATTGGGAAAATATTATGCTAAGAAAATCAATTATAGGAAAAAGCAGGCTCTTTAATTGCTTGGCTTCACATTTACACACATGCCTATGGAGAAGGGTGCCTGTCATCCAAGAAATTGTATAGGACATTCTCTTAGCTGTCTACACAGTAACTACCAAAAATAATCAAAATGGAAAATAAAAATAACAAGTCAGAACAAACACGACTTGGAGCCCAAAACCTTAGGAAAAAAAGAGTTTTTTACTTGCTTGTATTTCTTCCCGCTCCCTTACTCCAAGACTCCTAATTTTTAGCTCTCAGTCAGACTCTCCCTCATATAAATAGAAATTTCATAAAGATTTAATAGGAATTGAATCAGCCTTTAACACAGGAATGATTTCAGAAAAGACCATGAATCAAAAACTAATTCAAGATTAATAATACCTGATGCTAAATGACCTGAAACAAAGGACATATCTAACATTTTCCCAGTTATTGAGCTCAAAATGTAAGAAATTCAGAGCTATTTATAGGCCTTCACATTGTTAGGATTTTATTTGGAGGGAAGAAGGAGGGGGAGGAGGAGACACATTCTGCTCCCAAGCAAGATTTTATGAAACCTCCTGCCAGGAAAGATCAATCAAGTGTTCTGCTACATATTGAGTAGTTTAGAAAAACTGTAAAATAGAAACGTTTGAATGTGCTGGAAGCTCCTATTCTCCATTTCAGAGGTGAGGTGGGGAAGCTGAGATTCAGAATTTCCTGGAAAGAGTAACCAGTTCTAATAATGCTGCAGAAGTGAGCAATAAAATTGAAGTAATTTCTCAACAAAGCTGTGACAAGTGTGCGAGTGGAAAACAAAGAGCTGAGATACTGAAGCAGAACTTCGTATAATAGCTAGTTCTGGAATATCTGCAAGAGAAGGCTTTTAAACAAGCATAGGGAACTGAATTCCAAATGACGCACATTTCTCCTCTCTAAGTTGTCAACTCTGTATTTTAAACATAGAAAACAAACAAACAAAACCAAGAAAATTCCTCCTAAGCTTAAGGAAAAATTGTTTGTTGGGGAAACCTCCTGCAACCTACTATTTAAAAACCAATTAAATACAGAACACATACAATGCTAGTTCAAAGCTGAGGTATTGAAAAAGCTGGTGTTTTAAAGCAAAATCTACAGAACAACAATTTATTGGTTCAAATGGTATCTAAAATTTTAGCGAATGAAAACCTGCAACAGCAGTCGAGAAAACTTGCTGACTTCTGATTTTTAAACCTTAAGACAGCAGTCATGAGAGCCTGAAGCACATATGGCAACTAAGAGTCTTTCTTAAGCAAATACTAAACTTCTGTTTACACAAAAAGACAGTATCCCTATACCTTTGAAGATAACTTTTCAAGTGTTAATTGAGTCTAAGCAGATACAGTCCTGCCTCCCTGCGGCTGCTGACAGGTGCAAGGCCAATAATGTGTCAAAGGAAAAACTGCTATTTACGTTTCATTGTAGCTATTTTAAAATGCAAGACTTAATATGTAAATTGATATGCATCAAACCATGTTCATTTTGCTGTCTCTATTTTAGAAAAATGTGAGGAAGAGAAGAGGGGGCCTTAAAGCACATGACAGAACTACTGGGTATTCTGGGAAGCAACGAAGAGAAGAAAATATAACCCTACAACAGGCAAAAAGAAAAAGTGATGCCAGAAGGGGCAATAAAACGAAGTATTTGTCTAATCAAATTAAGCAGAATATCCCAGAGTAGTCTTTACTTAAAATGCTGCATTTCAATTTCTATTAAAGCTGGACTCCCTTAGACCAGGACCTACTATGGATTTGAGAAACTCAACTTTTATGCCACCTTTTAATATAATGGATGGACACTGGGGACATTAGGGTATGATAAAATTAAGGTGAAGGTGAGAATAAAGAGAACAACAAAACTGAATAGATAAGAGAGAGAAAAAAAAAAGTGGTAAAGAAAATGTAGACTTTAGGGAAAGGAGATCAGCAATAACGGCAGAGGTAGAGACGTGTGAAAACAGGACCACTTGGATTCTAAAGAAAGATAATTTATCATTTTAGTCAGGACAAAAAAAAAAAATGGACTGCAGCCTGAAGAAAACAAAAGGATTATGAAATTAAACACCCTAGTAAAGTAATACTATACTGATCCATTAGCTGACAGTACCTTACTAGGTAGATACAGCTTTGTGATGCAGGTACTTCACGTCACATAGAGGGGAAAATGAGTTTTTTAAAAATCTACCTATACCCCACTTATCATTATACTATGCATCCTGAATTCCTCTCCCTGTAGAAAAATACATATGTATTATTGTTTGCAAGAGAATAAATTTGAATTCTAGATTATGCCAATTTCTTCAGATTTTTTAAAAGCAAAGTAAGTCCATTTTCACTAACTTCTTGCAAGAAAAGAAACTTGTCACTAGAAACTAACTCTTAATAACAAGTAAACAGCACACGTGGATTAACAAAATGTCCTAAGAAGAAAATACTGGAAGATGATTTTGTACCTCCTCCCCCTCAAAGCTTATTCTTACTATATTTTTAAAAAATGCACATGAAGACTAAGTATAGAAAAATGTGCCAACATTCCTCACCCAAAATAGGCAAAGAATGGGAAGATGAAATTTTAAGAGCAAACGGGGTGTACCAGCTGTTCAGGATTTAGAGAGGGAACCCTTCCAGTCCTCAGAATAAAATGCTTTACCTTTGTGTTAATATAGATTCAGGAAAATCAGCCATTAAAAAGCTGAGATACTTGGCAAGTGACCCTTTGCTTTTAACACGAGGTATGTAACCTACTGACCTCCCTCACTATAGGCACTAGCAAGTCACAGGCTAGACAGATAGTCTAAGATTCTTGTCCAAAGCAGGAAAAGAAAACGGGTTGTCCATGCTTTGAAATGAATTTCTTTTTGCGTCCCAGAATGAAAGAAGAGGCATCTGAGAGGAAACTTGAGACAGATATTCTTTGCATCTTCTGCCTCAATAGTTTTAACATCCCGATACAGCATCTTAGGAAAACAGATTTTGCTGGCAAGAAGTTGGCAAAGCCTCACATTACAGCATACAGTGGGGAATACTTACGCCAATTCCAGAGTAGAAATGGAAAAGTAAGTAATTCCCAAAGCTTAATTAAATAATTACATATAATAAGTTTATTCACAGACAAACTGAAAAACTGAGGGATTCCCACACTGCCCTTTTTAAATCTATAAAGGAAAAGTACTGTGGTGATGTGAGGGTTTGTATTATGCATAAAACTCCATTACATTATCACAAAAAATTTGCAAGAAAATTTAACTCTCTCATTAACAGAATCAAAAATGTAATTATAAGGTGATGCCACAAGCTCAGCGTATTACTTCTGCTTGGTCTTTATTTCCTTTAATGAGTCATCTGCATCTACAAACATAGCAAACTGTTACAAGCAGTTAATGATATGACAACGAAGGAGAAGTCATCCTCATGATGATTATAAACACAGCAACCTATCCAGTGGCTCTCTTCCTGCAGCAAGTTGTTCTTGCTGTACGGGCAGGGTATTTATGCAATCTCAGGAGTGTGCTCGACCTAATCTTCTGCTCCCTCAACTTCAATTTGTAACACTGCAGTAATCTTTGATTTGCTCTAAGTAGCGTAGATGCACCCATAGAAGAGTGTCTTTCTCCCAGTAACATCTCTGAATAAAGTAGTTCCATGAACACTGCACAGTTTTTTATCTCTGGATACAACACGACCATGTCAATGTTATAGATCATTTACATACACTTCTGGTAGCTTGACTTATGGATCAATACTGGGCTCAAGAGGGGGAAAAAAAAAAAGTGTAAAGCTTGACATTTTAGTAGAAAACTAGATACGAATCTTTCCCTACTGCTTAATAAAAGGAGTCATTATTCATGATAATTCAAGCAGATGAAGATATGGATATATGAACGGCCTTTATTACAAAATAAGCTAGAATAGTTACAACACAGTTTTTTTTCTTCCTTAATATTAATTTATTCTAAATTTACCCAATGTAGTCCATTGTCCTGAAGCTGAGAGCAACTTTAAACTGGAGATCACATTTTGATCTTTAAAAAAGGCCTATAAAATTCAAATAAGAGATAAGAGTTAATGAAGTCACAAACATAAAATTAACCTACATTGCTTTTAATACTTTTGAAACAAATTATAAGGATCCAATTAGTAAGCAGACTTTTTAGTTTGGATACAAAATATCATACCACTGAATACATGTTTCTGTAACTTTGTGTAGCCACTCTATTTATACCTTCAGGACTTTTTCATTTATTAATGCAATGAGAGGTTTTTATAGTGAAGTACTAAAGAATATGCAGAGGATGAATGAAAATCTTGGAGTTATTAAAAAAAAATAGAGGACATAAAGCAATTTTTCTATTTGTGTATGCAATTTTGTTGAACTCCAAATGAAATACTAAGTATGATTCTAATATCTAAATTTGAAAAGGAATACAAAGCTTGTGGACGTGTAGGGGACACACTAAAAATGATTAAATGGGTACAGAAGAAATCCACAAGTTAGTGGAGAAAATGTTCCACAATAAGATTTACAACAGTCATATTAATTTATCGTTTTTATTTACCTACATAAAAAATAGACATGCATAGCTATTTTGGTAGCTGTGAGGTTTAAGATGATAGATAAGCTAATTAAGAAAGCCCACACATATGCATACACATGCAACCAGAATGAGCAATCACTGAACAAGCTGCTAAGGAAAATGACAGATTTTTCAGTCTCTGCATCACCTCTCTGGGATATGGACAGACTATGTAATGGTCCCTTTATTCTCAAATTAATCTCAGCTACTCGGAATTTGTTGTTTCACAGTGATATTTTTTGTTTCTAATTCAAAAGAGACAAGCCTTGAGATGGCAAATGCATTTTTAGTAAACTTCAATCATTTAAAATGTTTTCCATTTAATTTATTTAAAATATAAAGTGAATTCATGCAGGGAACTCTGAATTCTTCTTCTGGGATAACAACATAAAATATCCATACAAGAAATTAAAAGAGAAAGATTCACTGTTTTTGAAACTACAGGTATTTTTCCCCTTTTCAACCAGGTGAGCACATTTAACTTCGCAGTCAACAAAAATGGAGAGCAGATGCCAACAGGTGAACTGAGTCTCAAAAAGTTGAGAGGCCACAATCCTGGTATAAAATAAAGGTGCACAGTAAGTTCAAAAATATCTTGCGTTTTCATAAGTGTGGTACACTGTGTGTCTAATTACCGTGCCAAAGCAAGAATAGCTGTTACCAAGGGCAGTAACTGCACGTACACCTATCCCTGCGTGGACTTCCCATCATTAAATGTGGTGGCCAAGATCAACATCCAGGCAAGATTCCCATTCTTGGGCTTGAAGGGCTAAATTGTTCCCTCTTGAAAGGGGGAAACGCTAAGTACAGACTAAAATATTTTCCCTGGACAATGCAACTAATCCACAAAATAAGGCTTGGAGCACCACACCTAAATCACCTAATTCCAGCAAGACAGCGGGGAGGCTACGCCAAAGCAGCACGCGAACATTGCGGCAATATTTTCCATTGCGCACGTTTCCAATAGCTATAATTTCACAGAAAAAGAGCAAATTCAAACATAAGGGAACAAGAGCTACCATAACAAAGTCATCCTTCAGATAGGGCTTGAATGGCTGGTCAAAGCTGAAAGCCTGCGCTGCGATCCTGCCTTGCATGGACCTGCAATGGGAACATGAGACCACGGAATCGTTATGGGTGGAAAAGCCCTTCAGGATCAAGCCCCACCGTAACCCCTCGCTACCGTGGCTGCTCAACCATGTCCCTGAGCACCCCAGGCGCGCATTTCTTGGACACTGCTGTGCCGGGGTACACGGGGCACCGTGTCCCCATACGAAGTCCTCCTGCCTCGAGGAACAACTAGGCACTTTTTTTCTTCTATCACCTCTTATCGCTCCTTATCTCTCACCCCTTATCATGAGGGGCTCCCGCCCGCCGCCCGCCCGCCCGCCGCGCATGGGCCGGGGTCTCTCCCTCCCTCCCACCACTTGAGGAGCCGCTCGCGGGTGTCGCGGCTCTCGAGGCTGGCGAAGCTTTTCCGGGGCAGCGCGCGGAAGGCGAAACGCGGCGCCTCCGCCGCCGACATCTTCCCGCCGGCCGCCGTTGCCGCGGAGACGGCGCC
>VZSV01000083.1:1996015-2016386 GCA_013398735.1 Nothocercus julius | reverse complement strand
AAACAGGACTAACCAGTTTGTCTATTTTTGTTTTCTCTTTTTTTCCTCCTTTCCCCCTCCCCCACTCCCCCCCAAAAAAAAAAAAAAAAAAAAAAAGTTGTTTTTCTCGTCTCCTGCTGCCTTGGTTAAACAGCAGACCAACCAACAGCAGATTTTCAAGTAACAAGCCCAGCAGTGCTCTCACTTTTTTGTTCATAATTAAAAACAACAACAACAAAAATAACGTTTGTTTTTAGTAGAAACTAGGACATAAATGTGCAGAACTTACTTAAATGGGAAAAAAAAAAATCTGTTTTGTGGGACAAAAGCAGAGAACCAAGGTAAAACTTGCAAACCTGCACGCGCATTGGGATGGCATTGGAAGCCCTGTGGAGCCCATCCGAACGTTGGTGCCTTTGGTAGCTTTTCACTCTTACAAGGCGTTGATCAAGTATTCTGCCTTGCAAACCAGATTGAATAGAAGAAGTCAAAAATAAATGGGTGCTTTTAGTCTCTTCGGAAAGCTTATGTTTTAGGGTAGCTTCTGTAGAAATCCTTACTACCCATGTACTGGCTAAGTGCTATGAAAGCATGCAGACACTTAGAAACTGTTTAGCGAATTTAATTCTTGTGTAGCAGCTGCTCGGTATTTCAGTGGCAGTTCTCTGTGTGTGTTTTCTCCCTTCTGTTTCCTCAAGCATTTGAGCACATGCTTGTGTGTGTGTGTGTCTTTTTGTGTCTTTTTTTTTTTTTTTTCCCAAAACCTTTTACTTGGGCCTTTATGGGGCCTTTTTCCCAAAACCTTTTACTTTGGGCCTTTTCTAATGGTAGAAAACAAAGCCAGAAAATTACTTGAATGCTTTAAACTATAGTGGCAATTCAAGAGGGGATAAGCAGGGGAAGGGTGTGTCTTTTTACTTCGTATTTAAATGCAATCTTAAAATGAGACCTGTAACACGTTTTTAGAAGCTTTTTCTCAGCCTGTCTCCACATCCAGCAGTGCTGCCCCATCTGTGAAATTCCTCTTGTCTCTAATATTATTAACCAGAGATTAAATAGCCGGAGTGAAAGAACTGGTTTGAGCGGTGAGTGGTGTGTAGTAACAACTACCAAACACATAAATTATCAACTTAGAGTTGTGCAGATTCAAATAAAGGATAAAGAAAGATCTAAACTTTAGTTCCTTGAGTTTGGAGGCAAAAAATTCCTGCTGACTTTAGTAAGGATTTTCTGATTAAAGCACTGAATCAACAAGTGTACACTTAAATCCCACTGAAATCTGGACTGTTTAAATACTTTGATGAATCAGGAGTAAGGAAATGAGTAACTGTAGAACCAGCTCAGAAGGGTCAAGAAAGGAAGCTCTAAATTATGGAATTAATTTCTTTAATGTTATGCCATCTACCTATCTTAGTTTTATAATTCAACATTTCCAGTTTTAAGCTGTTAGCAATGCTGGGGATTCTTTGGTTGAACAGTGGCCTCGTTATACACAGCTGACATTCACAAGCTTGTGAAGCAGACAGTGAGGCACAACACTCTTTCAAAAACAGTAATTTAACTTGCTTTCTTTAAAAAAATATGTTAAGGATTTCATGGTCTTAGGGAAGACGTTTTGAGGGAAGAAATATTTTTTTTTTCTGCTGCAAAATGAAGCCTTGTAAATATACATTATTAAGCAATAACAGTATCTCACTGTTAAGCAATAGTGGTATCTCACTTTTTTATTGCCAGACTAATTTTCAGTATTATTTGTTTTGCACATATTTACTTATATGTGATTTTAAAGAGTTTTACAGCACCACGTAAGCTGTGGCCTTTAAGTGCAAAGCAAACAAACCAGCCTATCCACGGCAAACAAAAATCAGACTACAGAGGAGCAGCCCGGTTGCACCTTTGCAACCTTTGAGTGCATCAGTTTTTAAGGCAAAGGTGAGCTGGTGGCAGATTAGCAGCCCATTCCTGTTGGGGAGGCAGCAGGACTTGCAGGGCAGCTCCTCCCTCCCTGCTGGCAGGAGTCTTCAGCATCCCTGAGGAGGCAGTGAAGCTGCCTGAATGAGCCCAACAGAGGAGGAAATGGATAAATATCAGTGTACATTTGTGGCATAAGTTAGTGTTTTAAGCCTTAAAAACTGTAGGGAAAAGATCTGACTGGGAGGAAATCAAGGTTGAGATCCTGCAGCCTTTCTGTAGTGAGGACTACAGCCCTTCAGAGTAGAAAGTGTTAAGTACTATGGTGAATGCTTGCTTAAAACAAAAAACCAAAAACAACAAAAAAAGCCTTAGGGGTAATAATATTCAGTGGTGACACTTGGGGGTGATAAGAGAGTCCAAACTCAGAAGTTGACTAGAGAGACAGAAGGTTCAACTAAAGAGTTGAACACCATGGAAGACAACTAAAAATACATATAAATTAGCAAAGAGGGAAGGCTATGGTGTATTTGAGTTCCCGCTTTACCCCGGTCCCTTTCTCTGAAATCGCAGACCTTCAGTTAAATCCCTGACCATGCTGGAGCTCCAGAGCCCTCAAACACAGGAAAGCCCCAACGCCTTTGCTTGTGGAGGAGAGGTTTGCTTTCTAAACACAACGAGAAAGCTCATGGTAGCCACTTTCAAACAGTGTTTTAAGTGACTGAAGTGCTTACCCAGCAAGAGGGAGATGTGGATTTTAGCCTCTTTCAGCTTGAGAAAAGTCCAACCTCACGTCTCCTAAGCACCTCAGTTACTAGGGATGGTGTCATCTATCCCAAATTAACCCAAGGTTGTCCTAGCAAGCTCATTTGGAGCACGGTGTCAGGGCCCCAAGGGACATGTGAAGGCAACCTTTTTTCCTCGGTGATGTGGCTGTCTGTCTCACGGCCGGCTCTGCAGTGGTGTAACCCGGGCTCTGTCCACCGAAAGCGGCGGGAGTGAGCGCTGTGAGAAGCCTTGGTGGGAATCTCCTCCTCTTGGCGTGGGAGCTGCATTTCAGCTCCACCTTCGCCTGCGCGCCTTGCCTGAGGTGCCTGAATGGTACCGGCTCATGAACCTGCCTCATCCTCAGCCTCACCTGACTTCCCTGCTTCACCTCGGAGCTGCCTCATCACCACAGACTTGTCTGGCGGTCTGAGCCCATAGCTAAAACCGGTCACCGTCACCGAACCTGCTCTGCTCTTGTGCTTCGGGTGCGGTGGGACTGCTCCTGTTGGTGAGGCCTCTGCTCCTGCCGACATTGCTGTCACCACCAGGCCCCAGCTTGCCTCCTCTCGTGGAGCAGCCCACTCTTGCTGCTGTATGGCACGCAGTACGTGGTAAAAGGTGGCTTTTTATGCTACATTTGTCTGTGTTGCCTGTTCCAGTTTAATCGGCTCAGTATATTTGAATGACTGTTCCATTTGTAACCTCGGCTTCCAAAGCACTTCTGATATTTTGTTGTGTATATGCTACAGCCTGTTACAAGGCTTCACTCAAAAGCAATGCCAAAATAGATCATTTATAATTTGCTCCATGAAAAGTATTTAGAGACGTGTAATAGAGAAAATATGTGAGACTCAATCCTGAAAGTGAGTTTAGACATCAAAGCATTACATTGCAAAGTATACAAATAAGTATTACAATTCCAGCTTTTCCTTTTGTACTTGAAATAGAAATGTGGGGTGCCTGAAAATGCTTAGTAAGAATAGAGTGAGTCCTGGGAAACCTGCTGTGTGTGGCACTGTCCGGGAGGGAAATGAAGAGGACTGAGACACCTACATCTCATCTCGCTTTCGCATCTTTTTCAAGGTTAGATTATTTCTATTTTTTACCCCACAGAAAAAGCAGAGTTACTTCATTGCTTCAAGCAATACCTGAGTTGTTCAGGCACACATGCAGGAAGCGAGATGCCCAGTTTCAGATCCATCCCATGCTTAAAGAATTCTGACCTGTATCCTTTGTTTTCAAGGAATGTATGCAAAAAACACACAGCTAACATATACAACTCTCATGAACAGTTTACATATCAAAGCTCACAGATGGATCACTGTAATTCTGTCTCAGAAACTGCTTCCTTATGTAGAAAATAACATTTTACTATAGTAATTAAGAGTATATTAGCATGAGTGTGTTCCTGTAACTTCTTGGTTAGAGGATTTAGGAGGGAGGGGAGAGCCCTGGGGCTTGTCCAAGTGCCAAAGACTGTTTATTACTTCTATCCACTGGCTGCATGACTCATATGAAATACTGAAGTGATCTTGGATTTAGGCATGCAGATTCTTCAGTAATCCTATTTTAAACCGTTTTTAAAATGATTCTAACTGCAAGCTTTTTATTATTATTATTTGTACAAAGGAAATCAATTCTGTAACCATACTGCTAGGTGTTCTGTTAGTCACCCAGCAGAGTGTTGGAGATGTATTAAAATTCAAATTTTGCGCAAGGGTGTGCTTTTGTCATCATTATTTTTGATTCTCATATCTCTTCTTCTGAAGACAGGTTATATATATATTTTGATCAAGTGTTGCACTCTCCTCTAACTGTTCCTATCATTTCATATACATGAACATAGCAATGCCAGACTAGGAGGTGTGTGTTTTCTTTTGGGCAGTGATCAGAGTACTTGTAGGAATAACCAAAGTTCTCGGCAGTAGAGGCTTTATTGCTTTGCTCAAACTCGATGTCTGCTGCCATTTGAAATGCCATGGAGCACACATACATCTTCATGGGGCTGTCAGGATACAAGACCGAAAGGAGACCTGTGATCCTTCAGATTGGTGGCTGGAGGTCAGGTGGGCATCTCAAATGGCACTAGACTTTAAAGGAACTGAGTTGAGACCTAGGGGTGTACTTCAGCTTTGGATACTTAATTTTAGGTGACTGCATGTAGACATTTACAGATAAGCTAAGCTTCTGTTATCATCAGGGAAGACCCAGGGCTTAATTTAATTACATACATTTCAGATGCCCAAGGATATTCTGCTCCTCATTATCTGGAATGACAGCTAGAAATTGACTCTGCTGCAAGTAATGATATATCTGCCAACCCCATAAGGAGGACACTAAGCACTGTCTTGGAACTAGATGCCCTTGTAGGCACCAGAGTTGAGTCCCAAGTACTGTCAACAGAGTCCATAGATTTAGTCAGCTGACAAAATGTCTGCAACAGGGCTGAGAAGCATTACAGTCTTCATTAACTTGATCTCTATTGACTGTGTGATAGCACAGGTAGCTATCTTCTGTACATGCATGCCTCTACCCAGCAGGCACCTAAAGTTGAGATTCAGAGCTGAATTCCGTATGGAGCTGCTGGTTGAGTGGCTGAAAAAAACCACCTCTGCCTGCTATTGCAAACCTACTTCATCTGTCCCCTGGCTCTGTACACCTTTTCTTCCACCTGTACGTTGGATAAAGCATCTAAGACTGACATCTTCCCTATGAGTATTTAGTACAACCCAGCTTAGCCCTGCTCCCTTTTACCTGTATGCAAATCACAGCCGTCTCCAGGATCCCAGTTCCTGTGCAGCTTCTCTCAAGTCCCTCCTGTATCTGCCGCGTCCTATATGATCTTGGATTAACTTATCCCTTTTCCTGCCACTGACCCTCAAGAATCCCTGCATCCTCTGCTATCCTCTGCACCACAGCATTTGTGTTTAAAAAAGAGTTATGAGTATATTCCTATTCTAGACTCCTTGGGTACTTTCACTTTATGTGCATGTGTTGGAATTAACAAGCAATGGCCTACAGTAATGATTTTGCATCGAGAGGGATATCTCAAATCTCAGTACATCTTGACATGAATGACTGAAAATTAGTATATTTAAGACCGATGGAGACCCTGATTTCTCTCTGGCAGTGCATGTGAGCTGAGTGTTTGCGAACATGCCTCGCTATATGTAAAGCTACATTTTGACATGTTTGACCTAGTTAGAAACCGGGATGGTCTCTGCTGTGCTAAAAGTCAAAGGCTACGAAGGGTTAAGCCTAACAGCATTTTTTCTCTCTTTTTTTTTTATTGTCAAGTATAGGAGGTAGAGCTATGGCAATGGGGGAAGCTATAAACATGTAAGATTTGGAATGTAGCTCTGTTGTCTAACAAGAACTCTATCTTTGACTTAAATTTAGTCCTCTTTTTTCAGGGCTGGCAGGCAAAGCCAGTTCTATTGCTCTTTTAAAAGCTGGGTGAGAGGTCATGTGACTGTTTTGCTTTCATAAAAATAGCTTTTATTGCAAAATCCAGTTTCCTTTGTCTACTGTTTATACTATTTAAACAAAGCTTTTAAGATATTACAAAAAAGAAATCCAGATGATTTCTTCCATTCAGCCTAACAGGCATCCTTCATTGCATAATCATGAATCTGAACCAAGACTATGTGAGTGGCTGGCAATTCTGGCAATTTAAGCCCTGAACCAGTCTGAGAGGGTGGAGAAGAGAAACTGCTCTTTTTTTTCTTTCTTTCTTTTTTTCTTTTTTTCTTTTTCAGCATTTGTTTACTGAAATGGTGAGGTCTTTGCTGAGCTGCAATGTTTGCTCTTTGACCTTTATAAAATGCCTTAAGTTTGGGGGTTTATTTTAAATTATTTAGTTTAAATTCCTGTGCACAGTCTTTAAAGCTACTGTTTTTCCTAGAAAGGGAGGAAGAGACTGGTTCCACTACAGATTGCTTCTTCTGGGTTTGGGAGAACTGAAGTTAGTTCCCAGTCTGGCCACAAAGCTTCTGCTGCAGTTTAAGCAAGTACTTTAGTACTAGATCCACAAAGGATGTTGGGCTAAAGGGTCTGCCAAGATCCGGATCCTTTGTGAAATGTCTGTGTTGCCACGACAAAATGTGAAGTTGTAGAGATCCTCCCAAAACTCCCCACTTTAAGCAAAGAGCCACCTAAACCAGCCAAAGGAAATATCATGTGGCAACAGGAGAAGGCTCATATGAGTCGTGAGAACAGAAGTGAGCCCTTAACTTGAAGCCTCTTTTGCCTCAGTGGAATACCCTGTTCACTAAGCCTAGACTCATTCGTATGCAGTTTAGCCTCACAAGAATGACATTTCTGCACAAAGAGAGATGGTTTCAACAGCAAAGCTGATAGAGATCAATCCTGTAGTGTCCTCTGATCTGGAAGTTACAAAGAGGATATTTGACACATTTCCCCTATGGTAAAGCTGGGCTTTACCCACACAGACAAAAAGCTAGAGGTAATGCAAACACAGGCCCTAATTTTGTGTAAGATTCGGTCTACCAAGACAGCTCTGAGGAAGGCAAGCAGAATAGGAAAGAACACACTGTGAATGCTGATGGCACTGATGGCACTGAATGCTGATCCTATACCTATAGGATAGGTATTTAATGTGCTTAATGTGTTAAGGTGGTTGCAGTCATGTCAAGAGAAATGAAAAAAAAATCAAGAAAAGGTTTTGGATTTTTTTTTTATTTTGCTTTGAAAATTTCCAAACAACTGTTCTCTCTTCTTCCACAATTACACACTTCTCCACAAGCCATTAGATTATTAGCCAAGATATATTTTTATTTCCAAAGGTAATGCCAACACTTCTTGTCTTGGAAAAGGCAGGGAAACAGAGATGTTTTATCCAGCTTGACCCTCTCAAAGTGAGATCAAGATTCTGCCAGTAGTAATGAGTTCCTTGCTAAGCATCAGGCACTGTGAGTGTCCTTGTTCACCTCTGCAAATTCAGTGCTAGAACAGACAACATGTCTAGGGATATACGGATAATAAGTACCTGGGAGCAGACTGGTGGCCATGTAAATGTCTGAGGCAAAAGGTTCTTGTCAGTCTATTCCAGCTATAGGTTGACAGGCTATAGCAATCAAGACTAATTGAAGAGTGAAGGTGGCCTTTCAAGAATATCTGTTTTAGATGCGTTAGGGCAGGACAGCCTAAGTCAACAAATATGGGGTCAACTTAGGAAACATTGATGTTGAAGCAAAATGTGCATCCTAGCTGAAGAAGAGCTTGACAGTGCCTACAGAAGAAACAGTATGTGCATTTTGTAAAAAATGTTCTAGTTCTCATCTGGGAGAAGAATTCTGGGCTTCTCAACTGGTTTTGGAGAAACCTACAGGATTTCTAAAGATCAAATAAGCAAAAAAGCAGCGCAGAACTGAAAATCTACAACCTGAAGAACTTCTAGGTTTCTTCCTCAGTGCTGGGATCAGGCATATGGGAGAATCAGAAATTTTAGGCCCTGTGAACTATATAAGGAGTTTAGAAATCCAGATCTGTCTGCCCAGAGAACTGTGCTGAATTCATAGGCCAGGTAAACCTAAGCTCCTGGTTGTCCTGCCAGGTAATTCAGGCTTTCTTGCTTACAGGAAACCAGGAGTTTTGTGTGAGCTTTGGCAAAGTTGGGTTTGGGTCATACAAATGGATTTTTTCTGATGAAAGCCTCCTCATCCAAAACCTCTGATTTCAAACATCGGGCTTCACCAATCATGTTGTGTAACTGCAACTGTCAGTCCTGTCTCCCCTTTCACTCCATTCTGAAGGAGTCAGGATAAATGAAATTAGCTTCCTCAGTTAGTTATTACTGTCTTGATGAGTAAATCACAAACTTATTCTAAGATATGAGCCAGAGAAGAGTGTCTTTTTTTTTTTTTTTTTTGCTATTTTGACCCAGATTATTTATATAAGATTGTATGCCTTTTTTTCCTCAAGTGTTTTCAAGAACACGTACATTTTACTTGGAAGAAGAAAAAGCAAAATTGAACCAGACCCTATAAAAATTGACGGACTTAATTAGTTCTGTCCTCTACAAAAGAGAGACTTTTGCTTTTTAACTGGGATGGGGAAGAATGGATAATCAGATTTTTATTAGAAGATTGGAAGAGCAGTAGCAATGTTTTACTTTTGATGTTAATGCTTTCTATTTACAAATCCAAATTCTCTTTGCTGGAGCTTGGGCCAGTGAGTAATTGATGAAGATTTCAACTTACAAACTAATCTTTTCAATATCAAAAGTCCTGACGAAAGGACAGGAGATCTTTTCCTCCTGAAAGATGGACAGTGCACAGTCTGGTGTCTGGCTGGAGGCAATGGGATTGTTGCCATTTTCTCTAAATTTGCAGTTGTCTTCCTAATCATGTTGAAGTTCAGCTGAGGAATATTTAGACTGGAGTGGTAAAATGTTTGGGTATTGAGACCCTTTTAGAAAAAAAAAAAAATCAGGGCAGCAAGATTTAGAGGTATTATTTATATAACAACAGAACAAGATCCTTGCCAAAAAAAATGGAGTAATTGTGCCAGATATATTTACAGTATAAAAGTTTGTAATCCGAAGGGGAGGAATTCAAAGTTTTCAAGCCCATACCCCAAGACACAATAAGCAGGAAAAGGAGGAGGTGCTTGTAATGAACCCACTGCGTCCTTCAGAGCTTACAAAATCATGCTTGTGTACCAGAATTATGTATCAGAATGATATATAGTCTGGTGCGTCATACCTATCTAGAGAACCTGTACATTTCAGAAAAGCATCATTTAGCTTTCTAGAGAGCTTATAAACATTTCCCTATTTTATAAGTAAGGCACAAGGAGATGCAATTTTTTTTTTTTAAAGACTTTTCTAATATAGCTTATTCTTGATGGACAATTCCAGACGGAATTGGCTGTTGGTCTTTATTATTATTATTATTATCATTATTATCATTATTAATTTTATTTGAGAGACATTTCTCTCCTTTTTAAGTCAATGAAAAATTTGCAGATGTTACACTTTCAGGACAGCACTCCCACAGCAGTCATTGGAGTTTCGCCTCTTAACAGCAGAAGGGCTGGTGTCATTCATATTATTCACGTGTGAATATCTAGAGAGGCTGATATATCACTCCTGGAGAATATTTAGATTTCCAATCTTGATACATACTTGCTGAGAACATTCTTTTTAAAGTTAGATTTAGAACCACATGCAGTGTTAATGGAATAGCAAAGTATCCAAGGAATAAACAAGGAGTCTCAGAAAGTAATTTTTAATGTCTGTGAATTTAAATAAATACATAAATGAGATCAGCTGTGCCAGATATTCTGAACTGTGATTCTGACAAATCACTTAGCTATGAGATATTTAATTAATCTGGAAACAGCACAGATCATGTTGGATGCATAAGGTGGCCCCTGCATAGAAGTATTCAGATGTTAACAGAAAGTTTTCAAATACATTGGCATCCAGTTCCCAAAAGAAATTAAAAACACAGTCAAGGTTAACTTCTTAATTCATTATGCAGTTAGTGAGCAACTTAAAAAGTTGGCAAGCTCTACCTCGTTCCCTCTGGGGAAAAATAAACATAAAATTAAAGTGAATGCCCTTCCTAGGATCCTGTTTATTTTGAATGTCCTTCTTATTTCAGACTTTTCTTTAACCAAAATCAACAACATCTTAAATTCCTCCTCCTGAACCATTGATAATAAACCTGAACTCTGCTTGCAGCACTGCAAGTTTCAATCAGAGCAGATAGATAGATTTTGCAATCTTTCACCCCATCATCAGACAAAGGCCATAAGCGAGATAGCACAACAGCTTCATGTGTGGGGAAGGCAGTATTAAGAGCCCCAAAATGGCACTAAATGGAATGAGAATTGTTTGCTCCTTAGCAGTGCATGGAGCAGGGAGCGCTCACGCTGGCTGTATTTATAGTGAAGGGCTGACTGGGGCCCTGAGGAGCTGCCTGGCTGGAGCCCACACTGTCCAGGCTCAGCTCCCTCTGGAAGTGGCTTCTCTTAAAGATAACGAGTGATTCAAAATAGAGTCAAGAAGAGGACAAACAATTAAGCAGTGTGATTTTAAGTGCCAATGCTTGATACTGGCTCATCTTTCTTTTAGCAATATAGATATACCCTAAAGAAAAAAACAACCAGCTGCTGCAAAAGCTAAAGAAAATCATCCAGGGCAACAGTGATGAGCAGTCAGTTAGAAGACCCTGTGTCTCTATAGGGGTGCTACAGAAAGAGGGCTGCTCCCTGGCACTCCCTGCAATACTGGTGCCTGGAAGCCAAACAGAAACCTGCTGCTCAAGATCATGGTCACAGCAACTATGGGTCATGAAGAACTCTGCTGCTGCCCCTATTTACAAAGACTGCAGGTATGGACAAGGCAACTTTGCCTGGCGGCAACCCAGGGCTGGTTGCTCTTCCTGCGTGCATGCGTGCACACACACATACACACATGTGACTCAAATTCATACATACATTTGTACATATGTATGAACATACATATATGCATTTGAATTTGAACCAGCACTGCTCTCCAGTTTGTCTAAAACCATCCTGAGCTATGGCACTCAGCATAGCTTTGAGTGGCTGCTAAGAAATCTTCCCCACCAGGGAACCTTTGATTTGAGTTTGGTCCTACTAAGACGTCGCCCAGGGCTGCCGTTGGGAAGTCTGCCTTGCAGCCTGCCAGGAGCGCCTTCCCGCTGGGTAATACCAAAGGTGGCTTAGGACACGAGGCCATCGAGGGGCTTGCTGCAATACTGCTTAGTGTGGGAGAAGCCAAACACAGCATGACTCACTTCACGCTGTATCTCTCGGACGAGTCGGGGTGGGACATTGGCACACACCATCTCTTAGTCTCTGCCTAGTGTTCCCCAGCCTAGGAACATCTGAGCTCGCTCCAGAGTGGAGATCGGGGGTGAGGAAACATGGAAACATGTATGCAGCATGGGCAGGCGGGAGACAAGACTGGGCCACAAAACTAGCACGCACCAAGAAGATAGTATGGCTGTTCCTTTTATTTGCTAAACTTGAAAAAGCTTCTCCCTGTCTCTCAAATCTTCTACCTACAGTACCTCAAAACTTCACAGCAGAGTTGGTTAGATTCAACTGAGAAACTTATTTAGGTAACACTGAACATGTTCTTCTTCCCATAAAGTATTGAAGAGCCAGTCTAGAAGGTAAGGAAAGCGTAATATTAAAACCCCTCTCCATTTTAATTTTGAGCATACTACTGTATATAGTATCTTCCCTTGATATGTTCATAGTGGAATATTATATTGAAAAAAGAGCTAATTTTTTGTTATCTGTGGCCAGATTATCTGTGTTGTGGATAATCCTAGTTATATGGTGGCTGCTGGAAGACCACCCTCCCTTTGGATACCGTAACCCTATTTACACAGCACTGTGTCTGGGCAAACACGTCTTACTGGGCCTTTAACCAAAATATTTAGCTACATTGGCATGTAGCAAAGCAGGGCATGGGCTTAGGCCCCAGCCTGTTCTTGTGCAGATATGTTAGCGGGCAGCACAGTGCTGGCGTGGCGGGACCTCTCTCGGCCAGTTAGCTCTTTCCCTGGCCATGTCCAGGCTCAGCTCGAGGGCTCACACCGTCCTCAACATGCAGTACGAAGAAAGCACCCTGCTCTAGGTGGGAAGAGATCTCGTGTGCGTGCTGCAGGCTGCAGCATGCAGCCTCCTTCCAGAGCTAGCGACTTGGCTCTGCTTCCTTTTATTTACTGCTACGGACAGAGCCAAACTGATCTATGCAGCCTCAGCTTATTTTCTGTACCTCAGGTGGCACCAGGTGCATCAGGAATTAGGACGCAGATAACATTCTGTTGAATCTTCATAGATACCTCCAGCAGCTGCAGCCCAGTGAGGGGCAACTTCCAGGCGCCGCCCAGTGGCCGCGGGCCGCGGGGCAGCAGCAGGCAGAGGCGCAGCCCCCAGGACGGCGCTGGGACGCGGGCGCCCTGCCCTGGGCCCGCGCGCTGCTCACCGCGGCCGCCTCTCCGGGCCCGCAAACTAACCACACGTTCAACCTCAGCCGCCCAGCTGCCAAAGGAAACGCGAGTGGCCGCAGGAGTTTATAGGAAAACAAATATTTTTGTAGGAAATAACTAAGCAGACATTGGCCATCCGATACCCCCCCAACCCCTAGTCATGTGTAAGTGCTCTCTGATGAGCGGCAAAGGAGATCTGAGGAACAGAAGAGACGTGGGATCCAGTATTGTTGCTTTTAAAAACACAGGAATAACTCCCCTTCCTGAGCCCATCAGTTCTTCTACAGAAAAAAAGGAGGGTAACTTTTAGACTCATTAGTTTTAATATACCTTGCTTTTAATAGCACCTGAAGGATCTTTAAATCGTGCATTAATTATGGGCCAGATGTTGCATGTGGTGCCAAGCTGAGAGGACTGCTCAGGGTGTAAGTGCCGTGACCTAAATCCACGTGTTGGCGCTCGCTTCTCAGCAGGGCTGACAGCTCCGCACCACCGGAAAAGAGAATTTGGATCCACCGAGTTGGGGAAAATCTGCACTTTTTGGAGCAGTATCTTATTTTAAAGATTCTTCTGTAAGACTTCTTGAAAGGATGTGCGCTCTGGTATTCAGGAACCGAACGAGGCGTTTCCATCCGATGCAGCTTAACCTGCAGCAAATTGTTCTGCACGTCCTCTGCTCTCTGCAGACATGCGCTGCTCACGCGCTGTGTTTGCGCTTGGCCTGAGGGCCGCACTTGAGGTTTGCAGGTATGTCAGGGAAATGCAGACACCCCGTTCCTATTAAAATGAATGGAAGCTTTGAATTCTGTCCCTTTGGGTGACACTAAAAACTTGTGAAACTACCTTTTAAAACTTCGGGCAATTATGACATTGTCCCAAAAATGTTTCTTTCGTTATGTTGAATAAACTACATCATCTTCTCTGCTTAAAAAAAAACAACAACAACAACAAAAAAAACTTCTAATGATTTCATATCAATATTTTTGTCTTGGATTTAGATTGTTATTGATAAAACAAAAGCAACAAAGCAATATACAAGTATTTTGCAGAGATGAGCGCCATTTTTCTTCAAAAGCATTTAGCTTTAACATTCAAAAGAAAAGTTAATCTCGCCGTATGCTTTCTATATTCCTAGTCTTATGCAGGAATTTCCAAAATTTTGAAAAATCTGCAACTAAATTGCATTCTGAGTTATTAGGGACATCAGAGTCCACAGGCTCTATCTGATCCATTTTACCTGATTTGCCCCAGAATATTAACATTTTTAACAAATGGTGCTTACGTGTATTGACTCCCAACAATCTCCTTCATCTCACCTTCCACGCGAAAGGCTTTGTCCTGCATGTAGTTTCTTTTTAGCAACTTTGAAATGACCAATAGGGAACCTGGAACCAGGGAAGCTGCTTCACTGGAGCAGCCTCTTTGTATAGATGCCATGAGCAGAAAAGTTCACTTGCAAAGGAAGGGAGGTGAAAGAATCCTACTAGTTACTCGTTTGGCTGGAATAACTGAGCCAAGGTAGCACCTCCGAGAATGCGCCTGAGACCTTCTGCAGGGAGATGGTGCTGAAGTTCCTTCACGCTTTTCTGGCACTGGGTTTTGCTCTGTATGGGGTCTCTTTTCCTTCATTTGTGGCAGAAGCAGAAGAACCTAGAACTCGTCTCAGTATTTGTTTGCATATCGAATGGGGAATGGCGATGATCCACTTTATAAACAATTTCAACAAAACTTTCCACATATTATTCAGGCAAAGATTGCCTTGGTGTTATTCTCATCATTTGGGTTGCTACAAAGGAAAACAATGTAGGTGTATTCATTCGTACAGAGTCTCTCAAACAAAATAAACCACATAGCATTCTAGGGAATTAGATAAAAGAAGACATGAGATGGAGTCTGGAAACTCAGTCTGGTATAAGTAACAATAAACCGTAACAGGAAGCTCGCAGCGATACCCTCTATGCGATGTGTGCACGGGAGGGATAGTTGCACTGGAAGCCAGGTGCTAAAAGGGTAACACGCTGGACGGCAGCTGCGCAGGAGGCAGTTCAGAAGAGCTGGCTGTGGAAATTGCCATGTGTGCCTGAACTGCCTGTTAAAAATAAGGAAAAAAAACCCAACAAGTTTCAGCAAGCTCCGCACTTTGCTGCAGGGTCTCCTGGGATGTGAGCTCTCTGCACATGGCTCAGGTTCACAGCTCCTCCTTTTCTCTTCTCCTCCACTGGCAGCTGAACCTCGGGTCTGTCAGGCTCTGGACAGCCACTGGTGCCATTCCCTTAACTACTGCCCTGGCAGTAGCTTTAAAGAAAGCCCTTTGACAGAGCAGCGGTAGGAGAACAGGCTCTCTGGATTGTCACTTTCCAAATTCCGAAGCAGCATTCTTGACAAAGCTCGTTACAGCTTATCACACACATAGTGCCTAGAAAACGTCATCCATTACTGTTCTAATTATTCCATATTTGGTCTGTCTGGCATTTGGTGACTTGTCATTAGCAAGATAGAAAAGCTGCTTTCGGAGCGCAGTCCGAACCCTTCTGGAAAAAGCCCGCAAAGCAGCGAATAGCACGGAAGAAGTGAGCAAGATGTTCCTGCTTCCCCAGGCTCGCCAGTGCGAGGGGACAGGCTGTGAAGCTGAGATAACCTGAACTGATTTCAAATTTGACTGAAAAAATTAGGGCCACGAATACTGTGAAACTCTTTGCAGGGACTGAGAGGGTGTTGTGTTACTGCTTTGAATATCTAGGACCCAAAGGGAAGATCTAGCTGAAAAATGTGCACAGTTAATGGGAGAAATGTGCCTTACTTTCACAGGGCAGCCTTTGGAAATGCCAGCTGCGTTCGTCTGCGTTCCCAGCCTCCCTTCCCGCAGCGCCCTGCCCTGGGCAGCGATCCTGTCCGCGCGCGGTGCGCCTGGTCCGCGCTCGCTGCTGCGGTCGGCGGTGCCTCGCAGCGCCTTCCCGTGACGTGGGGCTGGCTGCCAGCTGGAGTTTGCCTCACGTGTGGTTTCTTTTCTGCTCTGCCCTCTCACATACTCTCAGCTGTCTGATGTATGTAAATTGGCCGCAGAAGCTGGGCTGTATCTCTGCTGTGTGCATCATGGGGGACGTAACCCGGCTTGCAGGGGCAGCTCGCGGGCCGACGGCCTTTGACAGCGCTTCACGCGCTCCTTTGGGGCTATTTCCACCAGCGGCAGCACTCGGGTCAGTGCAGGTGGGACCAGCGGGTCACATGCCCCGATAAACGCCTGTGTTTGGTGGCAGCGCGGAGCAGCGGTGGTGACAGCCGGCTGGCCCTCGCTCCCCGCGGAGCCACGTGCCTCCCGTGCTCCACATACCCCCTGCCTTCCCCTGTCTGAGCCGAGCTGCCTCTGCCGGCCCCTGCGTGACTTGGGCTGCTCCTCCCCACGTGACTTCGGCTTCTGCGGTGGGTTCGAGGGCTCCTGGGCTGCCGTGTGAGCCCGGCCGGCTGCGTCCGAGCAGGGTGAGGCCGGGGCTGCAGCTCTCGGTACGGCTCGTCAGCCAAATTGCTTGGCAGCAGTACCGAAACGCGAATCAAGGCGCTGTGCATCCTCAGCAGAGAGCGCGCGTTACGGCAGCGCCTCCACGACCTTTCAGGTAGCACAGGGCCTCTGGGGTTGGGGACGGGAAGCAGCTCTCGGGATATTGCAGCTATTCCACCTGCTAATGGTTATTCTGCACTGAGAGAAAATTCTTTCCGTGACTGTGCATTTGCACATAATAAGCTATCTGAAAGTGACCTAACTGTGAACAAATACGAGAGAAGGTGTTTTAAGTCCTATCTCCTCAGATCTTTACATGCAATGAGCTCAAGTGAGATGTTTGATACAGCAGTCATTCTTATGATTCTTATTAAGGACAAAAAACATTAGCCATAAGTAAGTGCAGATTGAGACCACTTTATATTTCACTGGATGCTTTCCTGAGAACTTTCTGACCTAAGCGTGTGACAGAAGCTTTCTTTTTAAAATAACTTTATGAATGTTTGCTGGCATGGTAAAGCAAAAGAACAAGATACAATAGCCTCTTGGTATAAATCTCTGTTAATGAGATCAGGACTAGAAACCTCATTGTTCAGCTCACATTCTGTCTGAACGCAATCTGCTTCTCAAATTATAAATCAGGGGAAAGACACTGTACCATTGTGTAACTCTACACCCTGGCCCTGGAATGTTTCCTAGTCACAAGAGGATTGTCATCATTTCGTTTATGAGGGAACTATCAAACAGGCCTGGGCCATATTTGGTCTAAACCCCCCCCCTCAGATGAAGACCAATCCCCCCTCCCATACAGCAGGGTATTTTGGTAGCAACAACACAGAGGTGGGCACTATCCTGCCTCATCCTGAATTCTAAAAATAATAGAAAAAGTTATGATGTCTGTCACTCTCATAAACAGTATTTATTTGCGAGCATTAAGAAATTGTTCATATATACACATAAATATATATATGTGTAATATATATATTTACCCATCACCCTAGAATGGAGATACCAAGTCCCCTTTCATTTCTGTTAGGACTCGAGCTACGGGAATGCTCTGCAAGGAGGGAGAGAGGTTCACACAGAGCACATGGTGGTCTTGAACTGATGGTGCGAATAATTTTTAGTTCGATGGACAAACTGAAATGAAATGAAAATGAAAGGGGAAATGAGAAATGAAAAGGGGAAATAATTTCCGTTGGCAAGACATAACCAAAATATTTAACTAGACCTGAAACAAAACATGGTATATAGCTTTTGGCCAATCTTTTATTAAGCTACGATCTTTTATTAAGCTAAATTTAGCCTCTGAATTTGTTTTTATGCTAAAAGTTAGAACAGTCTTTTAAATCTAAATAGAAATATTTCAACTTTTCCGAATATTTCTTCTCCTTGACCAAAACTCTTAGCTGACTTTGAAGTATTTCACGTTTTTTTCTTTTTTTTTTCCTTTTGAAATAAATGTTTTTATTTCAGCTTGCTCAATGGCACTGTTCTTCAGCAACCTTTGAAAAACAGACAATATGTCACGTAACTATATGATAGCACAGCAATAAAGAGATTCAGTATCCCACCACTAATGTGGAAAAAAAAAAACCAGAAAGAAACAAGCATTGCTGAAAATTGGAGAGAAGGCATAAGAAAATAACTATTCTCCTCTTTCATCTTCTCCTTTTCACTTTTTGCTTTTCAGTTTTCACTTTTCACTCTTCTTTTCTTCCCTCTTTTTTTCCTCTCTTTTTCCTCTTTCTCTTTTCCTTTCCCTTCCCTTCCCTTTGTCTCAGAGAGCATGAACATAGATTATGTAAAAATGTTGAATTATCCTTTCCTTCTCAAAACAAATGTAAAATAAATATATACAATAATGGAGATGTTATAGGCAGAGTTGTGTCACACACAGGCAGTTCTGTCACCTGGAGCACTGCCACTATTGTTTTAGGATTAGGATTTATGCTCAATATTGAAGGTATCCTGAGGCTATAATTTGAAACACAATTCCAGGAAAGCTGTGGAGTCCATATACTCCTGGCTCATCTCTAGTCATGTGGGGTCAAATTCACTGTGGGTGAATTCTCTCTTACAAAAGCAGTGGAGCTAGAACAGGAATAATTTTGAGTTGGTCTATTAGTGAATATTATGATGAGTCCGATTAAGAATACAGAACCTCCTCAATTTGATCCAGCAAATACAGTTACACTGCTGTATTGGATGACACGCATGTCTGATTATTGCCACACACCAGCATGTTTTAGATGTGGCCCCCCGTATTCACTCTGCCCACATTTTGCTTACTTTTCTCTTTCTAATGTGTGTTGTTTCAGTTTTGTTTGCAGAATTCAACATCAGTCAGGCTCTCTGCCACAACAGGAGTTTGCCGTGGATCCAGCCATGCAACTGAAGACTTGTGCATTAAATACATGCTAGTGCAGAGCAGTGATGAGGCTGGAATACAAATGAAAACTTGGAAATTTAGAAAGCATACAAAACCTCATCCATCCAAAATATATTATCCATTGCATACATTGGAATGGATAATAATACCTGTACTGGTGCAGACTAAAGATCCATGCCCCTATATCCTACTTTCTGCCATGGCTATAGATGGAGATTAAATATGTGTCCGCAGATACAAGTAGACCCTGCTATTATCCTTTGTTTTCTCCCTGCTGTTGTTCATTGCAGGGCAAAGCTATACAGCCAGCTGCTGGCCTCCAGCGAGGAGCTCACAAGGTAAGGCTGCTGCTGCTGCTTCACCTTCTTCCTTGCAACCTTCCACAACCTGCATAGCCTGGGTTCTTGGCAAAGATTCCAGGCTGAAATATTCCTTGGGATTCTCACTGCCTTCTTGTTATTTTTTAACTCTGGCTTTAGCAATTGATTTGTCATGACGCCCTCCTCCATTTTCTCCATGGTCAGTCTCTGCTATATTGGCAAGACCTCTATGTTCAACCAGCTTGCAGCACCCTTGGCTGCTTCCACTAAGACCAAGGCAAACACAAGAAGAAGGGGGCCCTGGGGCCCTTCCCCACGGGCAGCTGCTGGACTCAGGCCCAGTTTAGGAGTCTGAATCAACCCCAAAACAAGACACTGGGAGACTAAAGGCAGAACAATCTCCTTCTACCTTTTCCCTTGCGCGCCACTCCTTCACTGCTCCGTCCTTCTTTATAATTGCTATTTTATTCTTAGAGAAAAAAAAAAAAAAAAAATACACAAAAAAAGCCCCCACCAAAAACCCAGTATATACACGCACACATGCTCATCACAGTTTTAGATTTTTATTCTTCACTTGTTCTGCTCCACCTAGGATTTCCCACCTACTATGAATGGGATCTTCCCATTTCATGTATTCCCTGCCTCTTGCATTCCCATCACCCTCTGATGCTATGCGTAGTTTGTCTGTCTCTCTTCCCTCTTCTCAGAGCTGTTCCTTATCCAGGCTTCCCACTGCAGCCTGACACGTCAGATCTCTTTAGAAACTCTCCTCTCCTTCCCTGCTCCAGTCTCCACTTGCATCCTGAAATGCCTTCCCCTTAGGGAAGAAGCTCACAGGCCACCACAGGCAGACCCCTCCCTGAGAAGAGCTGCACGCAGGGGCGAAGGCTGAGGGAGGCAGCTCGGTGACCTCTTCCAGCTGCCCTGTTCCCTCCAGTCACCACCGTAGTCATCGTTACCAGCAAGACCTTATTCACGGGACAGGCAGGGACCCTGCTGCCTCATTCCCGCGGCTGACAGAAAGGCCCAGAAGAGGAAGGAGAATGAGAGTCTTGAGGAGAAACCCTGGGCTGTCATGGCAGGCCCAGCTGCAGCCCAGGCAGCCCCTGTGCTTGCCAGGAGACGGGAGCTGATGCCTCTTAGGAGCTGGTTTAGTTCCCATGTGGCTGCAGCCTCATCCACCCACCACATTCTCAGCTGCTTCCCCCATGGCGGCCCTCCCTGCCCCCAGCATCAACGGTGGCCAGGGACTCTTCCCACCCTGAGGAGAAGACCTCATGTCCTGATGCCACCCTCCAGGATGGAGATCATCTGCCTGGCGTCGCAGGCTGCCGCACCAGCGCAGACGGGGGTGTTGGGAGAAGGGGGCGTTGGGAGAAGGGGACGGTGGGAGAAGGGGGCGTTGGGAGAAGGGGACGGCAGAAGGGGATGGTGGGAGAAGGGGACGTTGGGAGAAGGGGGCGTTGGGAGAAGGGGACGGTGGGAGAAGGGGGCGTTGGGAGAAGGGGAC
>VZSV01000083.1:1962730-1994803 GCA_013398735.1 Nothocercus julius | reverse complement strand
CGTTGGGAGAAGGGGGCGTTGGGAGAAGGGGACGTTGGCAGAAGGGGGCGTTGGGAGAAGGGGGCGTTGGCAGAAGGAGGCGTTGGGAGAAGGGGACGTTGGCAGAAGGAGGCGTTGGGAGAAGGGGGCGTTGGCAGAAGGAGGCGTTGGGAGAAGGGGGCGTTGGCAGAAGGGGGCGTTGGGAGAAGGGGAAGTTGGCAGAAGGGGACGTTGGCAGAAGGGGACGTTGGCAGAAGGGGACGTTTGCAGAGCTGCTTTCATGCCCTGCAAACCCCGACCAGGCATACAGATTGTGCTAACCTCGGTGCCACCCCTTCTTCAAGTCCCGGCCTTCTCCCAGCCTCATCCGTGCCCTGGGACCGCTATGTCAAGGATAGCTCCACCTCTGCTCCTTGTGTTCTGGGTCATGTAGAAGGCTGTGCTACTGCTGTGACTTCTCCTGGCCAGAGCAAAGCTGGAATGGCCTTGTTGTCACACACCGAGTCCTGCCATGGAAGAGCTGGGGAACTGCCCTCTTGGGCTGCAATCTTGCCTTCAGTTTGCCCTGGAGCAGCCTTACTGCTTGTCTGCAGTCTTCTCTGATCTCTCTAGTGCTTATTAGAGCTGGGTTTGCCTGGGCATTGCAGTGATATAAATTAAATATTATGCCACAGCTAAATTTCCCTTATAAATCCATGACTTTTGGATGGGCTACTTTACCCAGAGTACTGAAGCTCAAGGAGGAAATTAGACTAAAGGGAAATGCAAAGCAGGAATTTCCCTCCAAGGAGAGGAACACATTCACTTTCTGTGAAATGTGAAAATTAATCTTATCAATTAAAAATTAATTAGGTGCTCAGGTTCTCCTGTATGATTTCCCGTGACCTGTTAGTCTTTAGCCTTTTGCTTATAGTCTTTTTTATATTACACAGCGGAATACAGGTGCTGAGGATACATCGTTGTATTTGGAAGGCGACCATTTGGATGTGTTTCTGTAAAAGCACTGAGGTGTTCTTGCACCTGAAACCACCTCTGTGGGTGTTCAATCAAACTGAAAATCAGGCATATACATGCATATTTAAAGAAGCTTTATTTATTTATTTATTTATTTATTATTTAGGCTTGTATTGGAAAGCCATAATTTTAAGCTCTTTTTCATCATTTCTGCTAAGCCTTCTAAACCTCTTTCAATCTTTTCTTCTAAAATTTGATTATAGAATCAATTTATTTAAAAAGCAGTGAAAATGATAGGAAGAGTATTTGAAAGAAATCAAAGGTACCCAAATTCTAATATGTCCATGTCTGAACCAGGGTTATTGGGTTGGACATAGTTACTTTTTCTTCATACTTTAAAACAAAATTAAGCCTTTTTCAATTTCAGTGTAATAGAAAAGCCTGGAAACATCAATCTGAAGCGTAACCATCAACTATTAGGGGGGAAAAAAACTGCTGGCTCTTCAAATGTGCTCATTATCCAAGCTCTGCAGTAATGCACATTCCCTATTTCTGAGGATCTAACTGCTTAGACACCTAAACAAGATGTTTAGTATTAGCAAAGGAGTCAAAGTGATATAGAATACAAGATTATTATCTTTTAGTTGAAGCCTATGACCCTGTACGAACTAACTCTTGAAAATATTTTCCTAGAAACTTAAATGCAGGCACCTGGTTTTGAGATATCTGGGGTAACTGGGAGAGGAAGCTGATGCACTGGCCTTGCTTTTGCCACCTTAACTCAGTAACAGGAGAAGAGACCCAGTTGGCGCTCTGCTTGCTCACTAGCAGGGCTGTTTTTGATCCCTGGCCTCTGGTATTTGGATTATTTGCTTTCCCTCTCTTAATCTCTGTGGGGAAACTTTTCCTCGCTATTTAAATATTAAATCCTCACCCTCCTGGAATGTTGCAGTATACTGCATACAAACAGAGATGCAAGGTCTCATTTTTTTTTTTTTCAGTGCAAACCAATTTTGAGTTCAACCAAAAAGGCCCTTGTTCACATGCTCTGAGGCTACACACACCTTGTGCAGGGAATTTTACATTTATAGATACATCTGTTGCTCAAACAGAGCAACAAAGATCCAGTAGCACCGAGACACACCAGAATCTTTAGGATGTGGGTTGCAGCTTCCCCCTTCTGGCAGCATTAACAGGACAGACAGCAATACCTATTATAAAGGTATCATCAGCTTTCTGCAATTTTGGTATTAAATACAGTTTATCTGAACAGGCCCCAGATCTAAGTAACCCATCTAACATATCTGACTTTTCATCCAGAGATGTTACAAGGCCTACCTGTAGCTGAAAGGTAGTATTGTTCCATTCTTCCAAGGATTACTTCGAGAAAAAACAATCTTCCTCCAAACTTCCTTTGTAAAATTTCAGCTGTGCCCCTTGCTTCCCATGTAGCTCGTATGGCTGATATGGGCAGCAGCAGGTAGCTCTCAGCCCCTCATAAACACTCCATTTTACTGATGGGTACAGAAGAGATGTTTTCTTTTTGTCCTCTTTTAACAAGTACGTTGTCTCCTAAGCACTCCTAAAGCACTTAAAAATCCATAGATTTCGTAAACCGCATGTATTGTTTTTTGTTGCTGATCAGATTTGTCCCTTCTCGGCATTTTGCAATGTTATCCATTTTGTACTGAAACAGCAGAAGAAGAGCAAAAGGGAGGGAATTAAGAAGTTAATAGCTAAAGAGCGGTAACTACCTTTACAAATTTAGTTATTGTGCTAGTTAACTAATAAAAGACCTTTCATCTGTTGCTGCACATAAAGCAGAAAGGTTTATCACAAACACATCAGATGTGTTGACGTGCTTACAGTCATGTTGCAGATGAAGTTAAAATTGAGGGACCAATGCAGAATGTGCCAAACCCAGACTGCCAAGACCAATTTGCCCAGTGAGGTAATCAACTACAAAGAGAGTTACAGGGGCATTTAGCTCTGCAGAATGCCACTTAGACATGCTCTTACATTACATATGCCCTAGTGCAACATAATTAATATTTGCCTCCAACTAGGTATCTTCAACATAGAAATAGGAGTCTGGATGTCCAGACCTCTTGTCCGAACCTTTCTTGATGCATTTCCCCACTAATTAAGAGAGTTTAGAGAGTGCGATACTCTCTAAAGTAAATGCAATCAGGAAAACCAAAAAGGAATTCTGTTGGTGAGCTAGCTGGGTGCTTAAGGCTATATGTTTCTAGAATAAATGCTCTGGCCTAAAGCTGAGATTGAGGCATAGATGTTTCCAAAGTGCTTTAGTGATAGCGCATCTACCATGCCAACAGCTTGTACTTGTCTTCTGAAGCATCTTTCTAGTTTCCTGACAATTTCAGCTTGGGGTTCTTTACCAGAGGTGTTGAGGAAGAACTGAGGAAGTATTGATAGATGTTATTGAGAAAACTGGGAGAACAGAAGTCCAACAAATTTGAACAAACTCAGCAAGAACTGTAGTTGCAGCTGCCAGGAGAAATACAGAATTGGGAGCACAGTCACTTTTAGGGCCATCCAACGTAACCAATGAACAAGGGCAATAGTCAGTCTGCAGTACTTTGCAAAACACCACCAACATAAGCACTAAAATATGAGGTATTTTTATTATTTTAATATACATTATTTTACAATAAAGTACATAATAAAGTAGAATTATCCTAAAATTGTTTACCAGTCACTGATACTCATTATTTGACTTACTGCTTTCATCTTTATTTTGCTGATTATTTTAAAGGGTCAAATGTAATATACTTTACATGCAAAGTACTTAAGGCTGCATTCTCCTGGAGCAGCTTTTTTTTATGACAATATCAATATCTCCTCTGCAATTGCGATTGATTAATCGCAGATCCACTCTGATTCTGCTGCGAGTGTCCTGCAGTGTTCACCAAAGGGCTGGGTATATTCTATAATAAAACAGAGAATGATAATATGTATACACACATATATATATGATTATATATAATTCAAAAAGCATCATTTGATGATACCATGTGATCTATTTTCCATCATATGAACCATTGTTCACCCTATCTGGATTTAGAGGTTGGTATTACAGAGCACAATGATGTAATTCATTTGAAACACTGAGTGAAAATAGGAGAATTAAAGCAGGAGATCATGTTGAATGACATAAACATTAAAAAAAAAAAAAAAAAGGCTTCTCCTAGCACAAAATTTGACAAAATTTCTGTCATCTTTACATTTTCTGAAGCTAGGAACTTGTCTAACAGATGTTCACTCTTATCATCCAGAACAATTCCAGGCCCACGGCCGAGATCTGGATCTATGGCTATAGCTAGACAACTGTTTAAGTACTTGCTTATATACTTTTAGGGAAAGAAAGGTTTTAAATGTCCATCAGAGCACTGATAGCTCCAGAAGAGCCAAGAACAACTCAGGAAAATGTAATGGGTGGTGGGTACAGCTATAAAATTATAAAGCCTTTTTTTTATTATTATTACTTTTTTTAAGTAAATAGGTTATGAAGAAAATCACAAAGAAAACCATAAAACGCTTTAATAACACATATTTAGACCCAATAAAGGCAACTATGCCACACTAATTGATGCAAAATACAAGACTGAAGGGTTATTTCGCTATAAGGAATCAAATTTGCAAGACAGGAGGCAGATGAGAGCAAGCTGAGATCCCAAGTCACACACAGTACTGCAGCTCACAGGGACTGAGCTAATGGATGTGCTCTGTGATCTTTTCACACTCCCACTTCAAAATCAGACAATCATTGGGAATTTAGGAGCTTGGTACCGTTCTGGGCTTTTTCCTTCTCAAATTCAGGAAGTGGCAGAAGCCTTCTGGATAATGGGTATTTTCTCTAACATTTCAGGTAACAAATTAACCAATAAAGAACTATATTAAGTATATGATAACTTATCTCTATTTTTTTCCTAGGAGGTTGTGTGTGTGTGTATAATAGTAATAGAAGAGACTGATAATAATTGTAAACACTAACTTCTGAATTATAATCTGATAATTTGAAGTGTAATATTTGTGGGGTTTTTCTTTTTTTTTGCTGGGGGGAGTGGGTAAAGGGGACCCCCCTCTGTCTTTTCCATCTTCTATACTCCAGGTATCCTGATACTTTTGTTTCAAAGTGACAGAAACCATAATATATGAAGCATAAAATACAAACAGTCGAAGAAGGAATGTAATGCCTATTACTTACACAATGTAGTATATTTGCAGCTCAAAATGAGAATGTATTGTATTCCCAATAACTTTACACACTACCATGCATTATCCCCCTCCTTCCTTTATTTAGGAAGAAAATAGTTATGAGCTCTGTGTAGTTCAAATGACCCTGCTGAATTACAGCTCTGTGAAGGTTCTTAGAACTTACTGGGCTCTTCAGATGACTTCAGATTTCAAGCAGAACTGAAGCCAAACACCGAGGCAGTTTGTTATTAATAATCAAAACCTGATCACAATGCTATAAAGTTTGTTAGTAGATTCTTAGCATTTTTTTTTTTTTACATAAATGGAAATCTGAACATATGGCATTTAAACAGACTAATGTCAGTATTTCCAATTATATTTTTACTATAAAATAATCCAGAAGTTCAGCTAATAGAAACTAAGGCTGAGCCAATTCTTACCAAAGGAGCGATTAGCTGTAAAACACTTGAAGTAGATATGTTTCTGGTAATGGCTTCTTGTACATCTAAAAATAACATAAAATTATACTATGATTATAAGTTATACAATTTCTATTATTTAAAACAAATACTAGAAAAGAAGTATGACTTGCAGTCAAATATTCACCAGAGAAAGAAGACTGAAGACTGTGGAAATGTAGTTTAATAGCAGTGTTGTTCCTTTGCCATTTTTACCTTTGCTTCTCTTTTTATTGTCCTTTCTCTGTTATTTATGCAGCAATTTATTTTCTATTTTCTTGTATTTCCCTCATAATATCTTCTGTCTAATCTGAGCATATCATACTAAAACACCTCACCTGAAAAAGAAGGAATTCTAGACTTCTATTAGCCTGGAAGCAATAACCATAAGTTACAGAGTAATGAAATTCTGAACCACTGTTTGACACTGAACCACTGTTTGACAAGAGCGAGAACCGCTATTGCAGAGAATTTCTAAGGGGCTGCAAAGTTCTTTCATCCCACTGATTTAGTCTAGAGGAAAGTGAACTCTCTTCCCCCAACATCACGCAATTCACCATTTGATGCAGGAACATGTAGAGAGTGTGCACGAGCTTAATGGCATAAAACAAGCCCTGGTTTAGTTTAATCTTCCAGGAGATGGAAGAGAACCTGGGTAAACTGATCATGAAATGATGCAGTTGACAATATTTAGGGAAAGAAGTGTCATAGCAAAATAAAGCAAATGAACTTCAAGAAAACAGACTCTAATAAAAGAAAATAATCAACATGTAAGATTTCACAGGAAATGTAGATGTATGTCAAGAAATCTTTTCCTATGGACAGTGGAATGGGCTTTTGAACACTTCTGATATCCACTCATTAACATGCATGGAATGTTATTCACAAACAGTTTGAAAAGAAACCTGATCCATGGGCATGGGCTATATGGGATGAAATCACCATTCATATCCTCTTGGATCTTGGGTTTTTCAAACCTGACCTAAAAGAGTTTTACAGAAATATGTGCAAATTGATGGGAAAGAGCATTAAAGTAGTATCTGTTGGTAGTCCAATGTCTGCACTTGCAGTCTACACTGCAAGGAGAATCCTCCTGCAGTTTGTCCATGTCTGAGATCATTCAGTATTTACATTAATGATGTAGATGACAGAATAGAAGATAAGTTTATTACATCTGCAGACATTACCATAGAAAATAAGTTTATTAAATCTGCAGACACTACCAAGCTTGAACAGGCTGTAAATCTGTTTGAAACTACAGTTTTGAAGCTTCTGCGGTTCTAAGAAGGACAAAAGATACTGTGATGTATAAAAAGAAGAATAAGACAACTGAAGGGCTGTGTCTAGCTCTGGGCATGATATCTTAGTCAACTGGAGAGAGTCCAGAGAATAACAATAAGACTATCAGAGTTCAACAAGACAATCAGAGGTTTATAATTACCAACGGGGAGAAGTTGAAATAAAAGGGAAAATATTAAAGTTTTCAAATGCATAAATGAGAGGTACAAAAACAATGTTCTAGAAGGCCACTGTACTAGACTTAATTAGAACAAAAATTAGTCTTACTTAGAACAAAAATAATAGTTATGTCAAAATTCAGGATGTATAAACATTGAAACAGATTCCTAAGTGAGGCTGGAATCTATCTCTTTACAGTTTAAAGAACAACTTCAGCAGATATCCATCAGAAACAACAGCTACAATTGAGCTGATCTACTTTCTGAAGGTTTCCTTCAGTCACACTTTTCAATGGCTTTTAACTGAGGCAAAGTTGCCTTTTTTTTTTTTTAGTGAATTAAATAGACAACAAAGACATAGACAACACAGAGGTTTTCATGAAGTTGGTCTACTGTTGGCTACATTTGCTAAAGGATAAAATAAAATGAGGTGCAGAAAAAAAAAGTATCCACAGAATCCTTATTTTTCATCCAAATTAACCAGTGAAAACAAAATACAAGGTTACTTAATCATTTGACGTAGAATTGTATTTATTAACAAACTTACTTTGTAGCCTTTGATCGAGGTGATCAAGAGACTGAAAAATCCTTAGTTCTTCCATTGAAAGTGCACTCATACCTCGACATTGAGCCTTGTTAGGAAGCAAGGGTTGTTTGGCTGGTTGTGCACCTTCTATAGCTGCCAGGATTTCATTTTCTGCACATGATGTACCAGATAGTTTCTCTGCCATAAGAAACTGAACAGTGCTCTCTGAAACTAAAGAGATTGCAGGAATAACTTTTTGAATGAGAAGAGATCATGGCATTTAAATATACTGCCTGCTTTTATGACTATACGTCTGCAAAGCACACAAAATTACATTAAAAGAACAAAGAGCTGGCAAAGTCAAGAAGCATCGTACTTAAGTAAGTGGCATAATTTATATCACTTGTGCATCTTGTAATGTGGGACTACAGCAAGTTCTACCAGCCTTACAAATGGCAGTAACCAACCTCTGTTCATATTGCTATAATATAATTAAATACAAAGAGAAAAGGATTGAAACTTCACTATATTTTATAATGCTTTTAGAATGCCATCATATCATGATGCACACTGTATATCATACACTTTTATGAAAAAAACAGGTCTACACAACAAATTACACTTTATTAGAATCATTTATGACAAAAAAAAATCAAGGGATGTTACATAGCAGGTATATTAGTTCTATACTTTATGTATATAAAGAACTGAAGTGTTACTATACCTTCATCAGATTCATAGGTGTTCTTCATATTGTGTACTGGCTCAAGTGTTGATTGAACAGGATTCACCTGGACAGAATATATTCTATTAAAATACTATAGGAATATTTTAAATTTAAGATAGCTGTAATACTTTTTTTTTTTTTTTTTTACCATTTTTATTATTTCATATTACTAAATGTAATATTTTGAAGTGCAAAAAATATGAGCATACTAATAGAGTGTTTGTGTTCTAGCTGTTCATATTCATTAGTAGTGACAGAAAGCTGACTAAGCATCAGAATTGTGGCATGAAATAAATCTTTGATATTCCTGAAACTCTTTGCATTTAGGGGATTAATCATCTTTGTTTAGATAGTATTTCATATTTACCTCTGTATAACAAGTGGACCTCCATCTTCTAGAGGCTACAGTTTGTCTTCTTTTTTCCAAAAAAGCTCTGTGTTTATTTTCATAGCTGTCAAAAACCTGATTTTGTCTTGTAACAGGAAGAATACCTTAAATGAGATGCAGACAAAAATTAGCCCAAAGTGTCTAAACACATGATAAAAGAATTAGTAACAAAGCTAGTAATGTCAGGTAAATTCTTCTGTCCAAATTTAGATGTTTACCTTGTATATGTTTATTTGTGATCTCTGAAAAAAATAAAATCTGAGGTTAATCTATGGATAGGTAGCCACATTTAATTTAACTAGCATGCAAAATGTGCCTAAGCCTACCTGTGCCCATGGAAAGACTCACTAGGAAGTTCAAGACAAACATTCAGCAAGGAACAGTAGGGCAAGAGATACTGAGCAGGCTAATCCCTGCTTAACTCTCAGCATGTGAAGTAGTCCCATGTTTGTCACAGACTAAATGTTAAACAGTTTTAAAGCATTTAACCAGCATCAAAGAACTTCATTTTAATATCCAGCTACGGAGAATAATACATGCCTGCCAGAAAGGAAATATCATTGAAGCCTGGAACCCCACCTAAAGGAAGATCCTCATATACAACAATCCTGTTTATTAATTTTGTTTCGACTTCTTCTTTTAGCATACATTTGGCCACACATCAACAGATCCCATTTTACACCCTTTCCTAGCAGGCCTTACTGAACCCTGTAATACTGCTACAGCAGGGAGCTGCACATGCACTCAAGAAGACCAGGGCAGGATTGGGTCATTCTTAGCGCTTCAGGACAAAGTCTGTGGTGCTCTCTGTGCATGTGCAGGCAACAGAACAAAGCAGAACAAGTCATTAAGAGTTATCTAGAGTATTTAACGTAAAGAAGGCTTATGAAACCCAATACACCTAAGCACATATTGAAAAAGTGCCACGCAAATTATGAAGAGAGGCTAATTAGCTCTTCTACAAGAATTTGTAGTATCTATCTAACATAGGAAATATATCTTTTAAAGTTGCCCTGAAGACAGCACGTGCAATGTGCACATGCCTGAGTTGGACGACTAAGTTTCCTCTGTCATTGAGCTGATGTCCAAGTGAGGACATAAACAGGCAAATATGTCTGCTGGAGGCATCAGTCATGGCAACACAAGGCTCTCGTTAATTTGTTTCCTTGTAAAATCGAACAGGTGAACTTAAATAACACACAGCTAAGTTCATCTTTGTAATTTTAAACTGGAATTGCTAAACAGATTATATTTTGCATTTCTTCTATCTCCTTTAGGCCAAGAATATTCAAATAACTGTTTCCAACAGAACTATTCTTAATCACCCAATAGCTAAAACTATATATCTATGGCAGATAAAACTAGGAACCCAGTTTTTAAGCTATGGAAATTATTCATCTTGCTAGAAAGCATCTTGGAGCTGCATAACTGATCCTCAGGATAATCACAGTATGTTCAGATGTATGGGATGCTGCTCGTACATGAACAGGATTCACAGTTTTAGAAGCTCTGCCTCCAGCTGCAGCTGACAACTCTTGCAGTCTAAATTACAAGGAAAAGGAAGTCATCATTGTCTGAAGGCAGATATGTAGTGAGGCAGCAGAGGAGAAATTTACACTAAACACTAAATTTACATTTTTTTGATAATTAACTATATTAATGAGACTAACTCCTAAAAATTTTAGACATTTACAGTGTCAGAATTGAAAAATATATTAGATGTACATTTCTTTCACTCTCAGGTGGCAGTGAATGTCAGACAGCAAGCTACAACTCCCAGTCACCTTGTAAAGCTTGCTCCTATGAACTTATTCTCTTCCTCTTATATTGTTACTGAACCATCTGTCATATCTACTCCGTGGCTAAGGATGCAAGTTCTGAGGAAGTACCTCCATCTTGTTAATACTGCATAGAGTTCATAAAAACTGGAATCAATGTCTCATGGGGCTCTGGGACCAATAACATATGAATAGTAATGGCAGGTTAAATATTGTTCATACTGGTGCATTGTGGTGAACAGAATGCTAAAAGTTTTCACTGAAAACAAATTTGTGCTGTTATTTTGAAAGACTTAGTTCTGAATATCCCAAGCCCAGAACATAATGATTCTTACCAGTAGCACTCCTCTGAGCGTTATGCTCTCCTTGACGTGAGGTACTTGTTTTTTCAGCTGTTGGGATATGCTCTCGATGTAATCTATTTTCTGCTTTAACAGGTCTTCTTTTAGTGTAGGTTACTACAGAACAGTCTTGACAGGCATTTGCCTGAACAATATTTGCAGAACAAATATTTTTTGTCAAAGGTTTGTATTTAGACTTGCTACAGCAAGCTGTAGATAAAATCACAGTGGCTAAGTCAGAAGTGCAAGTATAACTGTTACTATTTTCCGTAATGTTTCTATTTAAAACCTGATCTTCTAACAAAACATGCCTTTCATTTAAGTGGTTACAGTTAATATTGGTAGTTTGAAGATTTGAGGAATGCAGTGGTTGACACGCAGGCCTGGCTACAGTTTTGCCAGTTCTGTTTCCTGGCCTAGGTGCAGACGGTGGGTGAGGTGCTAACATTTTCTCCTGAGCTTTTGAAATTTTGTTGGCTTTAGTAGCAGACTGTGGACGGACTACAGTGCCTATTCTGTTCTTGGGCATAAAACTTGACTGGGCTCTTGGTCGACTAGTTATCTTTGCCTCATTTTTGTGTTGGCTCCCTTCATGATTTTTAGAATTGCTAATACTTACTGGGGAGGTAATTTCTTCGCCTTTTGATACCATCCAAGCTTGCTTAGCAAAATAGGATCCAGTAGACATGAAAGTATTCAGAGACATACATGCTTTGTCTGATTCTCCAGCATTAACGCCTCCTTTTGGTATCTGAGAATATTCCTGATGTTCTTTTGTGCCCAGTGAAGATGAAGTGGGAGCAGCAATACTTAAAGCAGTCTTAGGAGCATTACTTGTAGTTTGAACACATTGCAACTGTGTAGAAGATATTTCACTGGTGTTCTCTTCACTACATTTTTCTTTATTTTCTATTATTACCTGGTGAGTTTGATCAAACCATCTTAAGTTCTGGTTATTTTTTTCATTTTCTGCATTCTTCTTTTTTATTTTTGCCAGCTCCAAACTGTCTCTGAGAGAAGACACCGGCTGAGTTCTGAAATGGATCCTGCGGTCCATATCTAGGGCTTTGAAATGACTATGTCCATACTTAGATTCTTTCTTTAAGATACTTTTGAATAACTCTGCTTCCTTCTTCTCAGGAATATTGTTTTTTGGGGTTTTGTGCTGAGCAGGAATGTCAGAATTGAACTCTGTATCAGATAACAGAGACACAGTTTCAATCATATTTCCCTTCTCTTCTTTATCCTTTGCTTCCTTAGTACTGCACAGAGTGGAAGCATTTTGTATGTCTTGAAATACAGATGATCCTGGATTAACATTATTAATACATTTCATATTTTCTTCTTTTTCTGTCATTTTGTCCAAAGCATTATTTAAAAAAACTGTACTGATGTTTTTGTCCGTTTGTGAAATATTAGCTGAGCAAGAAGTGCTGGGAACGTCAGTGGAACACCTCTGATTAGGAAACAAGATTATAGATGTTGCAAGAGGTTGATAGGAGGTTTGTACAGACACGGTTCTTCTCTGAGGGGTCATTTCAGAACTCTGATTTTGTATCAAATCCTGAACTCTTTCCCCTGAAATGGTCCAAGCTTTGCCAGGTTTGAATACAGGACTATCAGTGGATAATGTGCTTACCATTTCAGAAGACAGATTGTTTTTTTCTTTTATATTTTTCAGAAAAGTGAATGAATTATTTATAGGTCCTTCTTGCTTATCAGCAGTAGAGACCTCTGTAGGTTGTTGTTCAGACCTGCACGAAACAGATGACTCCTCTTGTGTATTGTTTATATGTTCAGCAAGAGTTTGAACTGTATGTTTAGCTGAAGGGTCAAGAATAGGTAAGCTGTTCTGGTTGTTTTTGGACTCTATATTTCTCAGACAATTATTTAGATGCCTATTTTTAGAAAAAGCATTTCCAGCTATATAAAGTAAACTGCTATTTGTAGTCTGTGATTTTTCTGGATTATACAGGGTACAGTCACACTGTGTGGCCAAAGATGATTCACTCGATGTTACATAATTTCCATTCTGATCTCCAGCTTCAAGACTGTCGAGGCTTGACAGGCTCTCAGAACTGGCTACTTTCTTGACTTCTTGATGAAAATTCTGAAATACAGACATAAAATAAGACTGTTAAATTTATTATAAATGTTTTTTCACTGAGTAGTTTTTCATTAATGAGAGCTTAGGCTAAAGATGTGGTCTAGGGAACAAATTCCAAGGAATGTGCTCTATTGTTCATCAAAATTAATCCTAAATCTTACATTAATTCTCCAAAAACACAAAGGAACAAGATTTGGGGAGTCAAGAGAGGACTGTGGTTTCTCAGTTGCCCTATGACACAGCAGAGTTCTTGTGCTCTAACATGAAAGGCAATTTACAAAATGAAGGAGAATCTACAAAAATACAAGTATGATATTGCCCCAAACTGGACTTTTTCTATAGTATTATACTGAATACATTTATCTTAATAAAAAAAAAAAAATGCACAAGTGATTAGTATTTACCTTTTCACGGCAAACATGGAAAATGTCTTTCAGCTCTCATAATTATAATACCTTGTTCTTTTTTAATGTTCAGGAAGAAGAAAATACCATCTGATCTATAAAGCTGTATCAGTTCTAATGGTACCCAAAGGGTCCCAGCTTCCTTGTGTATACAGGGATCATTAAGAAGGTCGGGCACCCTCTGAAGCAATAGTGGGTTTCTTTAAGTGTGTACGTGCTATGCACTTTTTCGTTACTAATACTGCACCACTAAAATGTTGAGGTGCCTGATTCGGTTGAAAGCTGCATACTTTTTAAAATGCAAGATTTGAAAATAAAGATAAAGTATTCGGGAAACTTTGCTTTTTCTCTCTCTCCCTCTCTACTAAATTTACTCCCATAGAACAGAGCAGCTAAGAGATTTTAGGATAAATGTTGGAGAACATTCTGGTGAAAAAATAAGACAAGATGGACTGAGTATATAAAGCAAACGTCATTTTCTTGATTTTTTTTTTTTTTTCTGTCTAGTTACTTAAATGGGAAAAGATTTGTTAAGCCAGGTAAGTGAATACATATCCTTAGGCAATTACAACAGAATTACATTTGGAAAAATTTACTGAAGAAGGCATAAGATTAAGTAATAACAACATGTTTTCAAAATAAAACTGATTCCAATAACACTGCTATACCATAATATTGCATGGTTTATAGCTGTACAAATAAATATATAAAATTGCAGAATAAAACACTTACTAAGTACTGAAAGACTTTTTCTGATTATATTAAATCTTATCTTGCACTAAATGTTCAGATGTTGGTACAGACTTCCATTACAGTTATGTTCTGACATAAAGAAACTAAATACAAGAACAAAGAACCAAGTGTAGGTAAAGACCCCTGTAGGGAACATTTTCAAATGAAGGCTACAAAAACTGGTGTCTTTCTAATAGAAAAGCATTTTTTATCTCCCACTCCTTTCCTGCAAACAAACATTTCACTATTACCTTAGCTAAAGCAAACTAAATGTCAAACACTGTAATTATTTCTTTTCCTTTAGCCACATTTCTGAAGCTTTTGTTCTGTTTCAGTACAACAAATCACTTTAAACAGCTACAAAGTATGGTAAAAATAATGTATAGATGCAGGTATATATATGTATATATATGCGTGTGTGCACATTCGTGTGCACGTATACATAAACATAAAAACAAAAAAAGGAGTCATGGCCTGTCACATATGGCAGTTCTAATACACTTGTATACACTTGTAAGAGTAGATTAGATCATAGCTCTCAATTTCCTTACTTCTGTGGTTTGTCAGGTATGTGGTATGTAAAAACAATCCTAACACCCCCAAGAAAAGGTTTATTAATGTATTAATCTATCTTGAAACAAGTTCCTTTGTACTCAGAATGCTGTTTCAGCTTCAATCCTATGTTATCATCTGTTAAAATAGAGCTCTGAATTGAGGCAAGATGGTCTTCAAATCACTGAACATCCAGGTGGTCAAATTCTGATATGAAGCTTGTAATGTCATTTTCTATAGTACAGGCTTAGAATAAACTTAAATAACACTACTCTGAAGAATATATATCAAAAAATAATTTAGTGTGAAGATCCTTTTCAATGTGAATTGTTACTTTTACAGCAAATGTGAAGTTGCTTCAACATAGTTTGGATTAGTGAAATAATGTGGAAGACACTGGTATGTTGCAATATGGGATGAAAGTTAATAAAAACCTGGAGACCAATTTCTTTCTAAAAGGATAAGGAGCAGGAAAATCACTTGAGTTTGTCACATGAGTCAAGTGATCATAACAGGATATTTTAATATTCACAGCTAAAAGTCAAAGCCGGCTGGCACTTTCTGATTTAAGGAGATTTAAACTATTTCAGGTCTTTGAATGGTACTCTTCAAAATCAAATTTGACTTCAATTAAAACCCCACTTTGAATTAACACTCCTAACCTTCCACCTAAGGATCTGTTTTCCCACTAAGCAGCCCTGGATATTCTACAAATTATTAAGACTTGGGGAAAGATTCTGTACATGGGGCACTCATTTTTCATGTTGGTCTTATCTGTATCTTTGAAGCGTCAGAGTGTTACAACATATATTGCAGAAAAAAATCATTGCAATAATAATAAAAACGCTCCTGAAAATGAAGGCAGTTTTTTCACTTATATAACTTGGTTCAATTTCATAGACACAGTTCAACTTCAAAAGTACAGCAACACAAAAAACTAAGGGTCATATAGACCTACATTCATTAATGCAAAGGTATGCCTACACCTATGTGTTTGTAGCAACTTCCACTTTATTTAAGTGTATTTGTCATTTAAAAATATACATATTCTTTATTATTTCCCACCAACTTACCCCAAATATATAACATATATAAATGCACAGAGTATAATAACCACGTAATAATAACCAAAACAGTATAAGAGAATACAAAATTGTATTGTTTTGGAGGCAATATAAAAATAACCCTCTGGCCTCATAGTTTGGGCTGCAATTTCAGAGAAATTATATTGTATTCCATCCCTCCTTTACAAATACTGAAATATTTTATGCCAAGTGGAACAGCATCCATGGAAAGACCAATTCTGAATACATCAATGGCTGCAAAAGATGCTTGAGAAAAGGAAAGACAAGTTTGAATTCCTGCTTCAAATCTTTCAAAGAACATATTTCAATTCAGGTTTCACAGATTCCATTTGAAAGCCCAGTTATGGTTTTATACAAGAAGGAAGAGAAAAATATGATCTCCATGTTGTAAACTATTTTCCCTTGCAGATTGGGTCTTTCTTCCAAGCATTTTGTTCAAAAAGCCAAAGGCTAGAGATAAAAATGTTAAGGCAATCAACAACTTAATTCAACCATAATTTATTTTGCTGGAAGAGCATAAAGCACCGGTCTGACTCCAAATGTTTTTTTCTGTGCGCACCAAATTAAAGAGGTGATGAGAAGAAAAATGACAATGTATGAATAATATTATTCCTTGACAAAGTTGGGCCACTTTTAGGAAATTTTCTAAATTATTTAGTGCAATGCAGCTGGCAGAAAAGGAGAATTTCAACCCAAATAGCTAATACTTGGGAAAATGATAAGCAATTGAAAGTATAAAGTCATTTGGCAAAAAGCACTTCAGCAACAGACAGTGCTATCAGCTCCACTGTAGATATTTTATTTATGACTACAATAAAATTAGAAAAGGACAGTGATAAAACCATTGCTGAGTGAAGTTAACAGTACTAAGATCTTCAAAATGAAGCATATTTGCGAATATATAACAAATGATGATTTGATGCACAACTATATTTGGTCTGATATTGCACAAAATAAAAATCTATCACTGCAAATATTCTAAGCACCAAAAAAAAATGGAAAATGGTATCAGAGTCACTAAAAGTCTTGACTTTCTGCTGAAACTTTACAAATCTTTAGGGATGGAAAGTAAGGAACACAGCTAATCTAGCAGTAAGGGTCTACATACAACATTATTGTCCTGTAGGAAAGAAAAGAATTTTAGGAATCTTTATAATCCTGTTGGGCCTGTAAAAACAGAATCAAAGAGAGGTCAGTTAAAGGATCTAAATGGATTGTTAGACTGCAAAGCATGTGCACAGGGAAATATTTTGACTTTAGTTTTGGAAAGGCAAGTGCTGCTGAGATTACTTTGAACAACAGAGAGTTACGGAGCTATTGAAGCCCATTTATGTCAGTAACGTTAACAAGTTTATTCTGCTGCTTCACATCACTAAAAATCACAAAGCATACACACACCAGCACAACCCAAGTATTAAACCTTGAAATTCAAACCTCAGAACAATAATAGCTTTCCCGACAATAGTTTTTTTAATTGGAGTCCAAAGCATGTAATTTCAAGAAATAAACTCCAAATGTTTCAAGTATAAATATTTATAAATTAAAACTATCTATCTGAGGGAAGAAGCTGAGCAACCCCTAGTGGTTGCAGAAAAATAAATTCTAGGAACAAAAAAGGCAAAAAAACATTTACAGAAAACAAAACATTTTCAAAACTTCACTATTTCAAACACTACACCAACTAAATGCACATTTTTTTTTTTTTTTAAAGTAAAACTTCGTACATTTTGCTTGAAAACAGCTACTTAATTTAGTTTTACAAGCATCAGCATGTCTCCTCTGAGTGGACGTTCCCTCTTCCTTCTTTTAGGCTTGGAAATAAGAATGAATACAAACCAACAAACTTGCCAGAGCAAAGTGTACTCTCAGTCTCCTCAACCTTCATGAAATTTATTCAAATAGAATGAGATTTTCTCTATTATTGAGAATTCTCGAGATTCATGAATACCAGTTAAACAAAGCAGGTAAAAAGACTGAGATAAATATATCTGAAGGTATCAAAATATGATTTGTTCCTGTATATAGTCCTTCAAAAGTTATCTGTGCAGATATATAAAGAGTCAAAGTCTTTGGTCTTTTGTCACTAGTGATCCCATAGCTCTACATGTCACCAGCGTAATGGGAGAATGCTTCACTGTGCCAAGGTCATTTCAGACACCTACAGTCCAGTGGGATAATATTCTAGAAATATGAGAGTAAGTCCAAAATTATGGCCTCTAAGGTGAATTTTGAAACTGATTTGCAACCACAAGTTTGCTTACACCCCAAGTTAAGTAGGGTTCCAGGGATGTTAATGGAACACTTACATCTATTCCAAAGATGACCAAAAACAAACAAACAACCCCCCCCCACAGAATTTCATAAAACTTGAAGTCAATGTCACATTGAAAAAAAAAAAAAAATTGGTCTACCATAACTGTCGTGTTAGAACTACATTACATTTTGTGCTGCATTGTAGCAAACAGTGAAACAGAAACTTAGGTGTCAACTGCATGTAGCCAATTTAAGTTTGCAGATAGCACAAAACTCCTGTGACAGACCTAACGGCCAACTACTTTTTAGCCTGGACACACAAAGTTTAAGTTTACAGAAAGACAACGTGACAGGTATCTTTGCAGAATTTTGAAATTCTATATGCTGAAAATGTCCCAATTATTTTAAAGATTTCTGATTTCTATTTGAAATATTTTAATAAATTTACTCAAAATGATTTATTGGTAGCACATAGGCAATGTGCCCTCAGATGCTAATTGGTAAAATGCACCTAACAGACCTTTCATTTTTATTGTGCTCAAGAAACTTACTATTCTGTTTAAGAATTTTAGGAATTGCATAAAAATATCCTACCTCCAAGTTGCTGAGATGCTGTTTTTCAAGGAGTTGTTGCATTTCTTTCAGATTTTTCTGGATGAGAAGCTGGTTACAATCCATGTTTGTTCTACTGCTCTCCTGTACTATTCTATCAGAGCCAACCATTGCTGAAATCTGCTTCTGATGGAAATAACCATTTCCAGATGCTGATGAGGATGAAGAGTCATCTGTGGTTCTTGATGCAAGGAAGTTATTAGTTTGACTTACTTCTATGCATCAGCTATACATTTTCAAATATGTTCCTTTCAAAAAGTATACAGCATCAATAAATGCCTGACAATTAAATAATGACTAAACAATATGTAACTACAGGTGAGGCTGTTACTACTGTCTAAAGTTAAAACTGGCTAACACTTTCCATTTTAAACCTTCTTTTCCATTATTTATAGATTGTCAGACTTTTCTGATTGTGTTCTTGGGCAACTGCCCCGAGCTGAATTATTCTGGAAAATGTCAGCCAATGGTTGGGTCATTTTCATGGAGGATTTTTTTTAAACAAGGAAAATGGCCTTTATCTTTCCATAAGGTTGGCTTACATAGAGCATGACTATGTACTGTTGCTCTCAGATATTCCCTTCAGATGACAAGAGGGTTTGTATTATCTGAAGACCCCAGCTCTACTGATGACCTGTGGTGTCAGCAATGTGGGACAATAAAGAATCTGTATTTGCCATCTGAAAAAGAAATCCTAGGAATATCTATTGCAGCTGTGTACAGCTGTCAGGGTAACAAAAACAAAACTGAAGAAACCACAGGTTTCTACAGGCTGAAAGTCAGCATGAACCATGGGGCTGGTTGACACCCAAAAATTAAAGCCAGGAAGCATGTCAAGTCAAATGACAAGGAAAATGCACGATCAGAGGCTGGGAAAACAGGGAGTCTGTAACAAGATATGGTCAAGAATAAATAGTAGATGGAATTGGAACAAAATTGGGTCTGGGTAAGATCATTAGGAACAGGAGCCAAGATTTGGAAAGCAAGAGGCAAGAACTAGGTATCAAGAATGACAAAAGAAACAAACTGCTTTGATCGAGAAAGCAGGAAAAAAAAAAAAGGCAATACACCACATAGTCTAATCAAGCCTTAGTTTCTTGGAAGCATTAACTATTGCAGGTTGCTGGCTGTAAAGCTTGACTGCTTAGGCAGAATACTTTAAGAGCTGACACTGATCCTGTCTTTTGGCGCCAAACTGGTTCAGTGTCCCTAAATGCACTTAGTCAAGTATATCCTAACCAGGACTTAGAGAAATCCCTCATTAGATCCATGATTTTGATTCTGATAGCTGTTCAAATTGATTATAAAGCCTACTGATTATAAAGCAAAGATCATGTAGGATCAAGTATTCATTGTAAGAGATTATCTGTATAAACTTCTAGTGAAGGTTATGTGTAAAATTGGTATACATTTACCAAACAGGGGAGATGCAGACTTCATTTTACCAGACTGGTCAAATCCAAGATTTGAAACAATATTTGGCTTCAGCAAGCCTGGAACTAACCAAATCTTATGTCTATTCAATAAGCAGAAGCTTTCTAACATGGTCCTGGGATCATAGAATCATTATGTTTGGAAAAGACCTTCAAGATCATTGAGCCCAACTGTAAGACCCTCAACAACATGTCTGCTAAACCATGTCCCTAAGCGCCTCAACTACACGTTTATTCAACACTGCCAGAGATGGTGACTCCATCACTTCCCTGGGCAGCCTGCTCCAATGCTTGACTGCTCCTTCCGTATAGAAATTCTTCCTAACGTCTAACCTGAACCTCCCCTGGCACAATCTGAGGCCATTTCTTCTTGTTGTATTTGTTTTGAATAAGCCAAAGTATCTCAGAAAAAATAGTTTGGCTAAGAACTGAATCCAAATTTTATGCGGTATAAAATGAAATTAGAGGTGAAACTGTGATTAGGAAATATATGGGTGTTCAGATTCATATAGAGTATGAGAAATTGAACATCTGGAAAGAAAAAAGAATCATGGGATGAATACACAAGCTCAGATATCTTTGAATGCCAGAAGGAAAAAAAAAAAGTATGAGAAGAAGCAGATTATCTAGATAAAATACTTTACACTTCATGGAAAAACAGACAGTTTGATAACTATGCCAATGTGAGTCAAGCCTTAACTGAATGGGGACAAAGTTAGTCCCTGACTATTCCCAGGCCTCCACTGAAGTCCTGAAAGGAATGGTTTGTGGCAGCTCCTTTGCTGTTTTGCTTAAAGGACCCAAAGAATTTAAGGATGTCTCATAGTATTTTAATTGGAACAATTCACTAAAGCACATTCTTTGCCACTGGACAGATTGCTTACTGTCTCTAAGACAGCTAACACTTGCTGTTTATTGCCTATGCTAAGCAATTGATCATCAGAGTAAAGAGAAATGCTTACCTGAAGCTGGCTTTGTTTCTGTCAGGTAAGCAAAATTCGTGAGTTAAAATGGATCCTTTAATCTGGTCAAGAGCTTCTTCTAATTGAAAAGCCACTTTTTTCTGGACTAGAGGGATTAGAATAAAAGAGGAAACTGATTTTTTTTTTAAATTATAATTTTAATTTTTAATTTTCATAAATGTTCTGATTAAAATTCTTACATTTGGAACTATAAATCTAGACTAAATTCAAATAAACAGCTTCAGAAATGCTGAATGATCTCTGTTTCCTCTAAAAAGTCATTATATTTAAGTGCTTACAGTAACACAGGGATTCCAAAACTTTGATATTTGTTTTTAGACCACATTATTGAAAAAGCAGACACTTAGAAATATAGCACCAACTGTGTTTTTATATCATGAATATTATGCTCATATAATAAGCCAAAATTATGGCTTGAAGGTATTTTACCAAGGCCAAGTTGTGACTTAATAATTCAATCAGTGGAGAAAGTAAGAGTCTTTCTGCCTGTCTAATGCCTCTAATAAATAAGGAAAGGTAGGGTAGAAAGTAGCAGAATTGCTGTAAAGGAAAAGCAAGAAAGAAAAATGTGATTTGATCTACTGCTAAATAGTCTGGGATGTTAGTAGAGCAATGAAGAAGCTCTGAAACAGGACTATTCCATTTTGTTTTTTTAATGTGACATTTGATCTTCAAGTCAGAGACATTACCTCACAGTTGGCGCAACTGCAGTTGGGAGAGTAAATCTGTTAAAGAGTACCTAAGTAATGTACCATATCTGAAGAGCTTCAACAGTGGAAAGTTGACTGGAAATCAGACTTGGCTGAAGCTGTAAAACACTCCTGCCAGTCTGCACTGATTCCAGCTAAGAAGGCAGGAACAGAGATGAAGTGATCGTTACTTCCCAGCAGGATAGCGCAGCTTATAAAGCTGATTAATTCACTAAAAATTATGTAAAACATTAATATAGTCTAAGACTGCTTTTACTTAATGATAAACAAAATTCTTGAATGTTTCATATTCAGGGGTTCAAATGGGGGATCACTAAATTATCCTAATCACTGTTCAATGACCTTATAACACCTTATGCACAGCTGTGAAAGCACAGCATTAAAAGCAATAAGCACATTGCAAAGAAAAAACAGGACAGGAGAGAGATTTAAAAAAAAAAAAAAAAAGAAGAAAAAAAGGAAGTTGCAACAGCTCTGGGAGCTGATTATATACTGTCACCGAAATATAAGAAAACATCTCTTAATATAAAAACGTCTGCTCTAAACAGTTTAGTCTTTTTATTCCCTCTTTCAGTTTTTATTCCCTCTTTAGTTTTGTTATTCCCCAAACCCAAGTTTGTTGTAAATATCAGATCTGAACTTCTTGCCAATTATGTTTGGCTTATACTAATGAATTCAATCAATTTGAGTGAAGTTAATTGCTCCATTTTGTCTCATTTATATTTTGTTGACAAACACACAAATGCATGCATCACAAATAATCATGAAATTTAAATTTACAAACCTATTTTCTTGCACTGAGAAAAAGGGACATTAGCACGCTGGTATTTTTCAGTTGCTTCCTGAAGTTTAACTTTCCTTTGCTGCAGAACTTGCTCTCTGAGTCTTTGCTCTTTTTCCTTTTCTTGCTTCCATTTTTCTTCAAGGGCTCTATATTTAAAAAGCAAATGTAGATTACACCTGTGTTTTCTAATTACACTAACAGAAATATATTTAACTTATTTGCTTATTATCTTGTTATTTGAGCACAAAAGCTTGCTCCTCTGCAAATTACATGCTGTAAACTTTGGCACAGCTGCATTTTTACGATTTGTCTGGAACTAAACAAGACAGCACATGACAGAAGAGACCCACCATAATCATTTTATTTTCTTAGCTTTAACTGGAGATTTGAGCCCTTAATTAACAAGTAGATTCAACCACCACATTCTTTACATTTCCATGAATATTTGTCATAGTGGGCAAATGAATAGGAAGGTGAAGAGCAAATGCTGTATGTGCTTTTCAGGAGCTGGAGGGAAAAAAGTAACAGCTTAAACTGTTACTCAGAAATAACACAAAGAAATGACACTTGCACTGTAAAAGTCAGTATTGACTTCCAGTTGTTGAGAAATTTGCTGAGAGATATCAGATTAGTAGCACAAAATGGAATAAATGAAATAAAAAGTTGAAGTTACATTTCATGGTTGAATCAGATCAGATTCAAAATCCAATACTAATTGCAGCACGTTTTGAAAATGTGTCCTTCTGCTGGCTTGAAAGCAAGCTGGGTTCTATCTAAACCAACCATCATCACCAAAGCTTTGCTTCTGTAGGCAAAACCCTGGTGAAGCTAGATGGAATTTCCATTCCAGCTGACAAAAGAATTAACTTTTGCTGACAAAATTAAACTACATTCTTGAGTGAAGTACACCCTTTACCAGTAAAACTTTTGGCACAGTGCCTATGTCAGGAAAATAACACTTAGGTATGTAACTCCAAGCTGACCTTCTGACTTCTGCAGTGCAAAGATCACAGCAACCGGAATCTTCCTGGGTTTAAAGTTCTCTGTGAGTGAGAAATGTTATTGGACTGGGTGCTACTACACCAAGAACGATCCCACTCCAAGCCAAGATTAGTGGTAAGGTGGTAGCATTTTTAGCTGGAGGCCCCTTTTTATTTTTCCTCATCACAGTAAAACCTTTCCATATATTTAACAACTTCTAGTTGCTTTGGAAAAGCTTGTTGGTTAATGGAGCATAGCTGCTACTCAAGAGTGCTAGGCCACAAATCTGCCTATTTTATTTATTCTTCTCTTTTCAGGGAAAATGTTCACACTGAAATATTCAGCTTTACCTCCCTAGTCCTCTTTCAAAGTGCTAACTGACCACCTGTAAAAACAAACAGACAAAATTAATTTGAAATAGGTACCTTTTATTTTTGAGAGTTGAAAGGCTGTAGTTACACAATAATAAAAAACAGTAATTGAACCAAGTGTAAATCCCAAGTACACTTTTGTGTGTGTATCAGTTTTAATCCTCTTGGAAGCCGAAGTACAACAGACACAGAAATAAACTTTCACTATTTTGAAAATTCATATATGCATGGTTATCAGAACTTATAGTGAAATTAATTCCCAATTTTATGGACAAATTATTGTGTTTGATCAACAGGCAATAAATATTAAAAAGATAAAACTGTGAAAATGCACTATAAGCAAATTTTATGGAGCTATTCAAATCTTAAATTACAAAGCCTGCACACCTGCATTTTTGGTATGGTGATGACTGTTCCAGTTTAGAGATTCACCACAAAACTTCTCTCCACACTGCAAGAGCATACTGGCAGTTGTGTTGTAACACTCCCCTTGACTGCCACTAGCACGTGGCAGCCTCCACGCAGATACAGAATGACCTTTTCATACCTCCCATGAAGTCAAAGTAAACTCAAGACATTGTATCAGAATATGAGAAGATAAAAGCAAGAGACACAAAACTGCAAAATTACACACTGCTTCTCTTAATGCATACAGCACTCTGAACTAGCATTCTCCAAGGTCAGAAGTTGAGAAGTCAGTGAACAACATAAGAAAATACAACTTCTGCTTGGAACAATAATTTCACCTTTCACAAGGTTCAAGTCTCCCATAAGACAACATCCTTTAATGTATTAAGGCTGTACTTTACATTTTATTTTAACAATCTATTTATTGCAAATGTCACTTAATAACTTTGTACTTTCAAAGTTCCAGATTAGTTTCCTGGAGGCTAAGACAGAAGGTAACAAAGATTTAAGCAAAGAGCAAACCTACAAAAAGTCCAACTTAAAGGACAAAGCACTTCTGATTTCTAGTCTTGTTTCTGCTTCACCACTTTTTTCCAACTCTCCTTAAGTAGCAGCAGCAATGAGGGAGGAAAAAGAGGAGAAATAGTGACACCAGCTATCTCAAGATGCCTGAATTTTACATTGTGTCCCTTACACAATAAAAGAAAAAAAGGCAGGTAGTGTAATTCACTGTTGGAGGAGCCTCAGCTCGGACCCTGCTCTGAATTGCCCAAAAGCTTAATATTTCAGCAATACTGCAAGATCTTGGTTTTGTCTTTTATCAAACAAATGGGCTAAAAACCATGTTTTGCTGTAACACCTAAACACTGATGAGTCACAGAGAGCAATACAGATTATTTTCAAACAATTGTTTAAAATCATTTATAATCTACGACATATAAAAATGATATATTGAAATTACGTCAACAATATAATACAGCAAAAAGTCAAAGGAAAAAATGGATACTGTGCATTATTTCACTATTTTGATTAGGTATCATAGCAATACAGTCTAATTCACGTAACATAACCAAAGAGTGCACATTACACTTGCAAATTTCATTTTGTTAGCAAATAAAACTGGTTTGTCTTGAGGGACAAGGTGAAGACAGACAAGCAGTTATCCAGCCATAGAAGGAATTTGCAGGGAAAATACTGGCATGAAATATCTTCTTATAATTCAATTAAAATTCACAAGAACATTAACTATTAATTGTTAGTTGCTGAAGTTTCAGAAATAGAGCTAAAGTTGATTGACATCTTTTAGTATTACAATATTATACTCAAGGTAAAATCTGCTATAAAATTCTACAATATTTAACATTTTCATCCTCATATTTTCACTACAGGAAAATAACAATAGAGAAAACAGATTTGCTCATCCTGGAAAGTATTTTAAAAATATTCTTTCCTATTCCTCGGATCTTTTGAGAAGCAGTTTAAGAAGGACTTTATTGGAACTACAGTTGTTAAATTCAGACATGTGGGAAAATCTACAACTTTGCTGCACCTGCAGCAATTCCAGGAAATAACACCAAAAAGGAAAGAGTACATTCTGACAGAGTCTTTTCAGTATTTATTTTTCGAAACAGTTTTGGATTGTGGAGTAAAGTATACCCTCTTCCACATTCCTAATTGGAATATAAAAAGACTCTTGTTCCATATATCTGGAAATGGGTAAGCCCAAGTGCTGATACAAGAGGTCTTTCTCACCACAGCTCATCATGATCACTGTTTCGTTTGGATTAAGACAAAGGATAAAGCACCTTATTTTAAATGTAAGGAAATGCATTAAAGAGATTCAGTGAAGCCTGCATCATTAACTTCTTGACCTCACAGAATGTAAATTGCAACACTCAGATGCATTATGTAAAACAAATAATTCTACAAATGCACAATGGCACTTTATAGAAAAACAGTTAAATCAAATGTTATTTTATCCACTCTCCTTAAAACACAGGCTAGTGTTCACAAATATAATATTGGCAAAAAAATAGACTTAAAGATGGGGAGTTAGCAGAAGTATTTCCTGACTGGTGTTTTTTTAACCTAGTTTTCCTGACTACTATAAACAATCCAGCAGAGCTGCAATTTTGCAATGGCTGCCAAAATGTTTATAGAAAATTTGGAATATGAAACTTAAAAGATTTAGCAGTTTTACATATGCATTCATTATGTGGAAGGCATTCCTATGTTAAAAACAGTAGATTAACCAGATGGTAGAACTATTTCCTGCTTAATTTTATTAAATTATCTCCAAGGTGAAGCAATGGGTGCTACATTCTCAAGTGGACTAACTGCTTATTACTACCTTGAATATAAATAAAAAAAAGAAGATATACAGTGCATATGGAATGTCAAGAAAGAAACCTTTTGATACTGCGTTGGTGTTATCCATAAAGATAAAATTGTCTAGCATCATAACATTTGCAAACCAGCACACAGTAATTTAAAAATTGATATAAAAAGATGTTTTTATACTTAATGAATACAGTAAGATCAAGAAAGGGGCATAAGGTGGTTACACTCTATATTTTTCTTACGGGCAAAGAGTGAGTAGACCTTGCATCCTTAAAAAGGTCTGCTTAGGTTGCCCATAAGTCAATTTACTTTACGTAAGGTATTTGCCAAGGCCATAGGAACATATATTAATTACATTAATGGTCTTCTCCGATTACCTTATACTGAATAAAAAAGGTCTCCCTCACAAAATGCCTTAAGGACTCACAGTGGCTGTCTGCTAAAACACTGTAAGGTTCAAGAAAGGACTGCCCATGTTTTTCACTAAATTGTTATGCTCAGAATTTTTTACTAGGAGAAAAAGGAATCACACATATTTAATGTGGATATGTGCACATTTGTGCACATGTATACAAATATACATATATATACATAGCCAAAAGTTTATTGCTTAGTATTTCAATTATTCCAAGTCTGGTCATTATAAATCTAGATTTATTACAGAAAAAGGAAAAAAAAAAACCCCACATTTAGAATGCTTTTAAACAGAAAAAAAAAAATCAATATTAGAAATAATTCAGCTGAAGTTACACATGCACTCAGTTTCTACCTCTGCTCCCTTTCCTAGAACTGGTAGTTTCATTCTGGCAGTGGGGTGTTATAGGCAGGTGTCAGCATCTGAATTCCTTCCTGGGAAGAGTATGATTTTCATGTTCATGGTCTCACCCGAGAACCCACTTGGAGTCACACTTATATGTTTGCCAACACAATTTTATACGTTGGTTCTTTCTTCATTGGTCTGCAGCTCCGCACTACGTTGTAATTTACAGTGGTACATGCTGCCTCTTAGGTATGTTAGACACTGTTCTCTTTGCTTTCCCTAAAACAAATTTGGTGCAGTTCCAGGTCTGTGTTTTTTTAACTGACCACTGGAAGGCTACCTATGGCCGTGTGGTCCTCAGTGCCTATCTGTGCCACCTCCCATCACCCCATGCCTGTTCTCTCTGCTGCATCCCACATGTCCACCCGAGCGCCCCGCTATCCTCCCGGGCCTGGGTCTCTCTCAGTACATCAGTGTGTTAGAGTAGTAAATGCTGCATTCAGGGCCTCATTCTGCACAGCGGTAACAAGCAGTTACTTTACTCCTATCTGTATAAAACTACGGTTGTACCACACAAAGATAAACAAAGCAAAATAACTCCGCTGTAGACACCTGGTCAATTAGAGAAACTGCTGTCAGGGCTCAGCCAAGAAAACCAGAGCTGCAGGCAGGTCAAAGAAAGTTCAGGCCCAGCAAGCAGGAGAAGGGCGAGTCCTGCGGCCCTGCAAGCTCCGCACAGACCGGTGCTACTGTCAGGGGCAATGCTGTAGTGCAGCTCTGCACAGTCACAGTCACCACTACTTTTTGGGGTTTCATTCTAGCACAGAAAACAGTGACAGTCTATTTCTGGCTCTAGGTCGCTTTTCATTCTGTATCGACAACACTTATAAATTATTTAGAGTGCTTTTATTAAACAATCAATGATAAACAGCCAGTAGGTGGAGCACAAAGCTTGTGCATATATTGAAAATAAAGTTTTTTTTTTTTTCAAAAGTGTCTGTAATGTAAATAGATTGAAATCTAATATAAATAGATGGAAACCTAATATACTTAACTGGGAAAATGTTTCCTTTCCCAGTTACAGTTGATAGCTTAAGTATTTGGATCTCAAGGTAATTCAGTATGTTGACCCAAGCCAGCTAACTGTTAAGGTTTACTTAAAAATTCATGTAGACAATTGTAGTAATTCCATTTATGGAATCAACTATCTACCTGTAATCAGTAACATCGCAGTACAGCAGGATATATATTTGGTATTGAGCAATTACAGTGAGATGGCTACAGTTTCCAGCAAATCTGCAGCTGGTGTTTCAATACTACTGTGATACATGAGCACAAAATACAACAGCTTATTCAGTTATATCAAGTATGTACTTAGTCAGTACCTCTTATTTCTAGAATATTGTTATTTAAACAAAATTTTTCTCTGAGATACTGCTCTAAAACATTAACCTTTAAGCTGACCAGAAAAATCATGCATTAGCGAGGCAACGAAGGAAGTGACTTAACTAATATTCAGGCAATTTATATCAAGACCTAGAGATCATCTAGTCCAACCCCCCTACACACGCAGGGTCACCTACAGCATGTGGCTCAGGACTGCGTCCAAGCGCGTTTGGAAGTTCTCCAGAGAAGGAGACTCCACAACCTCCCTGGGCAGCCTCTTCCAGGGCTCTGTCACCCTCACTGTTAAGACATTTTTCCTTAAGTTCCTGTGGAACTTTTGGTGCTTCAGTTTGTGGCCGTTTCCTCTAGTCCTATCAGCGGCCGCCACTGAGAAGAGGCCAGCCCCATCCTCCTCACTGCCTCCCTTGAGGTACTTAGAGACACTGATCAGGTCTCCTCTCAGCCTTCTCTTCTCCAGGCTGAACAGGCCCAGCTCTCTCAGCCTTTCCTCACAGGGCAGATGTTCCAGGCCCCTCATCATCCTCGTAGCCCTGCGCTGGACTCTCTCCAGCAGCTCCACATCCCTTTTGTACTGGGGAGCCCAGAACTGGACACAGTACTCCAGGTGTGGCCTCCCCAGGGCTGAGTAGAGGGGCAGGATCCCCTCCCTCGACCTGCTGCAGACGCTCCTCCTAACGCACCCCAGGATCCCACTGGCCTTCTTGGCCACAAGGGCACTGCTGCCTCATGGTCAACTTGTCGTCCACCATGACACCCAGGTCCCTCTCTGCAGTGCTGCTCTCCAGCAGGTCAGTCCCCAGCCTGTCCTGGTGACTGGGGTTATTTTTCCCCAAGTGCACAAATCTTATTCACCACAATTAAGCACTGTTGTCAAAAGTAAGGCGTTGGGTCAGTACGGGAAATGAAAAGAGGCTAGTTCATGGTATCAGATAGGATATTAAGATGGTTCCCTTAAAGCATTCATTTGGAAAAGATCTTTAAGTTACTAAGAGTTTGCTTTCCAAAGCTATAGCTGCTCTTGATTGTGCAAGTGTTTTTGTCTTACACTTAAAAGCTAATAAACTGACTGCATATTATTAGAAAATTAGTAATTTTAATTCTGAAACTGCTCTATTTTAGAGGTACTGAGAACAGATCGATATGTTATTGTCTGGGAGAGTCTCATTATAAGTGCATTCAGAAAAGGTTGAAAACAAGATTTTAACTTTGTAAGCTCCCTATATATGGAATTCTCATTAGCTTAAAATGTGCTGGGCAGTAAGGGATCCAAACTTGGATCAAGCTTGACATATAAATTCTACTTTAAAGATAGGCTGGTGGTGAATAGGTCTTCAAAAAGTGACAGGAAAAAAAACAAAATCACAACACATACAAGCTTTCCTCCGCAATGCAGAATGGAGTCATACTTCACAGTGACTGTCTGCTCCACAACATGGGGGAAAAAAAAATATTCAAACTGGAAGTTAAAAGACAATAGTGCCAAAAATACCTTCTGATGCATGCCCATAAGCCCTGTCAGTGAGAATTTAAGGTACAGCCAGGTGCATATGTAGAGCATGAGAAAGTGCTGATACCCTTAAGAAATCATCATCACAGCTGACAACTTTACATGTTTATTCTTGAAAAAAAAAAAAAAAAAAAAAGAATCTTGGCTCATGCACAGTTTTGAGGTATGACTTGATGGCTGATCCATTAAGAGATCAATCACTTCATATCTACATAACTGCCAGGAAGAAATACTCAGTTTCAATCAACGTTTTATTTCCAAATTACTTTCTTCTCTCTGTGCAGTGAACCTTAATTTTGATTTTTATTTCACAGATTATTAGCACCGTTTGCACTTACTATCTTCCTAACTTTAGACAACTCACTTTCAGTTATTAGGGAAAGACTTGTCAACACTCACTTCATGTGAACTGTTTATTATGCTTGTAGTTAGGTTATTATGCCTGTAGTTATGTTATAATGCCATTCTCAATTATTACAAATGGAAAATATTTCATTTTATGATTACCATACCTAAAATTTTAACTGGCTTACCTGCATAACTTTGATTTATACTATGTTTCCTAAGACCACAATGAAATTCATATGGAAATGTATTTATATATCCATAAACATTAGTTTGATTATACTAGCCCAGCAAAAATATGCAGCCTGCCTAGTGTTTGCTTTTACATCTGAGTGTACCATTTCATGACCAGTACTATGACAAACAGCATCTATCTCAGATCATGGTGTTACAGTGGCAGCACTCCAGAAAGCTAAGAAAGACATTTTATCTTGAAGCTGAGACTCAGTTTATTATTATCTGCAAAAGTTGCAGGTCACAAACTCTCCTTAATCATTCTCAGGTGATTATACTTCCTTTTCCACTTCATATTTTAAAACATTTGCTGACAGCACATTTTATCAAGCTCTTGACAAGCTAAAATGGCAGTATATACAATGTCTATTGCTTCTGAGTTACCAATATATTTCAATTGTAAACAATGTATAACAGAAATCATATGACAGGCGAGTGTGGGGGTGAGCATCACAGAAGCTATATATATACATATATATGCAGCGCTTTATATATTTTTGTATATAAAATAGTGACTTTATTGCATTTTGGTACTAGAAAGCCTTAGCTTTGAGTTCTTTGGGAAACAGGCGTACAAAGGCTCGCATAGGAAAGTCACTGATTAGAAGTTCATACATTTCAGTAGACAACAGTAACTGGACTGCCTGCCCACTTACTCCTATGGTATATGGGAGTTGTTACACACCCACTAAAGATGATAAAAAAAAAATTGAAGAAAATACTAGAAACTCAGGTCAGAGCCATGAAACGAAAGCACTACTTACCTTTATTCTAAACCGCAAAAGGGTTTACTTTTTTTTAATCCTTTTTACTTTTTACCTTTTTTACCTTTATTCTAAACAGTAAAGAAACAAGGAGTTAGCAAGACTTAATGAATAACTCTGAATATTGTTCTTTTTACATATTCCATCACAGGAAGCTAGATCAAGGAAACTTTAATGCACAGATTCTTATGGAACAGTGGTGCTATTTAATAAATATTTGAACATGGAAACGATAAAAGTATTTTGATCTGTCTCGAAGTTTTGATTTCTTTCAGTGCATTGTCCCACCTAAGGAACCTCAGTTACTTACTTCCTTCTTTTGTTTGTCTCTGTAAAATATTTTTGTGCTCTCCTCCGACATATTTTTTGATCTTCTTTCAGTGCCTGGCGCTCCTCTTCTAAATCCCGCTCAAATGGAAAGTTTAAAGCTCTGTCCCTAGTATCGTGTTAAGGCCAATGAAAACCGCATCAAACA